>OZ010577.1:99237576-99565076 GCA_963932145.1 Acanthosepion lycidas | reverse complement strand
TTTTTATATATACTTTTTTTAGAGTCTGTCTATATTTCTGAGATGAGGTATTATGTACAGTATTTACATTAGTCGGACTAATGTAAATACTATACTTTTTTTATTATTTTAAGAAAGCTAGAGATGAAATTGCCTGAAAAATGGCAGACAATATTGGAACAATATGGTTAATGTTAGATACAGATAATGTCTTATTTTAATAAACTGGACATTTTTGTGCCACCCACTATATCAAAACTTTCATTGACTTTAATCCTTACTTAGAGTAACACAATGAGGGGAACCGAACGGCAGTAAACATGCTTGTATTTTAACGCTAACTGCATTTGAACTTGGTATGCTAAGTTAAGGCTTCAGCTTTTCTCATTTTTACCTAGTAACTATCACCACTTCCAAACTTGTCATTTTAGCTGTTAACAAATTAAATATTTCTAGTATTAGAGAAAAACAATTGATTAACTGCCTAAGGAGGCATGGTGGTGTAATGGATAGTGATTCAGATTGAGGAATTGGAGAGCCAAGTTCAAATTCCAGTCAAACCCATTACATTCACTTATGTGAAAGGTATGAATCCTCTTCTTCTCTCCCCCAACTCTGGGTAAATAGCAAGACAGACCGGGTTGTATAGCCTTGGATGGCAACTGGTCTACTGCAGGAAAAAAATCTGTCTCATCAGTCATGTATCGAAAGATACAGGATTGCCTAAGCGTGTATCACGCATGGCACATAACTGACTTAATTTTGCTATTTATTTGAACAGAGTTGAACATTTATTTTGTATAAGGGAAGTTAAAGATTTTTTTTTTTTTTTTTTTAAATGAATCTTAGCTTATTATGTTGTGGAATTGGCAAATAGGATTTTACCCATTTGCATATGTTGATTAAAGGATAAATAAGGTGTAAAGAGTCAGACAACAGGAAGATGACTACTAATCACGTCATAAAACAACACTACAACAATAATCATAAAAAGAATAACAAGATTCAATACTTTTTTTTTTAAATACACATCTTGCCTGAACAGTGATTTAATGAATGAATATCATTTTGTAAGAGGTAATAATAAAAAAAAATGAGTGAAATGTTTTTCTTTCTTTCTTTACTTTTCTTTTAACATTTCACCCCAAGTAAGGTGATAGTGCCACTAAGATACTGAAGGTGAAAGAAAATGAGAAAACATTAGTGAGGAGGAAAGACTATAAATGATTCAGAAAG
Source organism: Acanthosepion lycidas (assembly GCA_963932145.1). Lineage (NCBI taxonomy): Eukaryota > Metazoa > Mollusca > Cephalopoda > Sepiida > Sepiidae > Acanthosepion > Acanthosepion lycidas. The sequence continues at coordinate 99,563,861 of OZ010577.1, read as the reverse complement.
ACAGATGCCAATTGATTGTTACACAGATTTTTGAACATTTTAGGTGACAAGGTACCAAGAATACGGAAAAAAGTTTCATGTAAGAGAAGAAACTGGAAATAGAATTTACAGTTTTATCTAGCTATTTCAACAGTACAATGATGAGCCCTAATTGCCAATCTAGTAATATACTTAAATTGATGTTGTCAAGGTACCAAGGGGAAAAGCTCATCAGAACAATTGTCATGAAAATGGTTATAGAAAAGACAGTGAAGCTACATTACAGCAGTGGGAAAGTAACTGAAGCTGGGATGTCAGGTCATTACTGATAATATTACAGACACTTTAGATTTGGCCAAGAATCTCTAGATTTATAGCAGGAGCACCAGACCAGATTTAGCAGCAATATTTAATGCATGGACAAATTTATAAACTTGCATGAGTGAGGTCTGGAAAGGTAAAAAAAACTTGTCTGGCATAACACAGTGAACCAACTTTTCCAACAGCAGACCTAGCAATTGATTCAATATAATCATTGCACTTCATGTCAGTGGAAAATGTGATACTGAGAAGGTGCAATGAGTTGCTCTCCTGAAGGTTAGCATCTGCCATGCTAATGGGAGGTAAAAATGGTTCTCTAACATGACTAAAAGACAGCAGTTTTGTTTTGAAGGCCTTAAAATTTGCAAGCCATTTTTCAGTTAAGAAAAAAAAACCTTTTCCTTCATCAGGAATCATCGATGAAAATAGTGGGTAGAACTTGATCTGTATTTCATTTCCATGTTTGTGATTTTTCATTGATAAGCACTTGTTTCTGATAAACAGTAACATATCTTTATGATAAGAGTAGAGCCATATCATACTTGTGGTGGGGTGCTATAAATGTTATCAAGTGAATTTTCCAATAATGGATATTAGAATGATAATCAGCTTTCATAAATTTCATCTGTTTTTATGTGTTGTTTACATTGAGGTGTTTCAAGTTCAATCATCTCTAATTCTGAAGATACTGGAATCCACTCTTTTCTGATGAGTTAATGAACACAACACCTAGCAGGATGTGTGAGTAGTGTCAGCAGCTTTTAAAGAGAAATTGGACAGCCTAGTTTGAATTTCAGCCAAGTTTGTTGTGTTCATTTTCATACAAGAGAGAAAGCTATGGGTTAAATAGTAGGACAAACTGGGCTCTCTAGCCTTGGTTAGCAACCATTCTAGAAGGTTAACTAAGAATTCAAAACCAGTGTAAAAAGGGATAGGCTGTCAAAATAAGTTAGTACTGTGAGAGCCTTCTATTTTAATACACAATTTGAGGGGATTAGCATAAAGTATGAAAAAGCACTTTAAGCTGTAATAAATGGATATAGTTGGTAAAAAAAATGAAAGTTGATACACACAAACATGCACAACTTATAGAGTGCTGTAACATTAAGTTTATAATGAAGTATAAATCTGAAAATTAATATTTTCTTTTTTAACCTCCTGAACTCACTTTATAAAGAAAATGCAAAGAAATTAGCAAACGTGTTACCAGTACCTTAATAGGGCTGAACAGAAGTGAATTAGTCAGAAAAATTAATATGACACTAAGACATCAGCCACAGACCAAATTTTATAAAAGGAAAAAAATCAAAATCTATATGCTGAATGTTGTTTTTGTTTTTTTGTATTGTGTTGTTTTTTTTTTTGTGGGGGTGCTTAACAACAACTATAATGATTCAAAAATTTGAATATTTAAGACATAGTAACATGTTTGCTTTCATCTTCTCCCTGGATGCTTCACACATGTGGCCTTATGCCATACTAAGCTAAATTTTATAAATATAAACATGCTTTGAGTTTCAGTATGAATACCTGCAAAACTAGAAGTCAGACAAGTCTGAATATTTTCTTTTAGGCAATGATTAACTTCTGTGCCTGCAAAAAAATGATGTCTCAAAAGGACAGTTTTTTCCTTGACACCACTATTAACTACCTTCACTCTTCTGCAATGTTTATTGTTTTAAAAAAAACGATTATTTGAATTATAATGAAACCTAAATGTAAAAGAGAATTTATACATTTTCTTTGTTTTTAAGAATTTTCAACAAAAATATTAAACACTATTAGATTGTTTATTTAAAAGTATAAGTTCATATTTACATTCTAAAAATTAATGAGATACAATATATATATATAATTGCATTTTAAAACAAACATTACCAACAAGTGAATGTAGTTAAAATAATAGCAGTGTCCAGGGAAAAACCATCCTTTTGATAAATTCTTTTTTTTTTTTTTTTTTTTTTTTTTTTTTACACAGGTACAAAGGTTAAACATTGCCTTATTTCATTTGTTTATTAATATTAATGTTCTATTTTCATACAAAGACTGCTCACCTTAAAAGCATTATCCTCACGAAATACTAGCCAACTCTTTTTCATTGTTTTTGTGAATTGCCATCTTTATTGTCATTATTATTATATATTCCCTTTTTACTCAAAGAGATAAACAGCTAGAAATCAGAAGATTCACCAACAACTGAAACTACATACCAGCTTCTCTAAGTCAATATGCTTGTATTAACTTCTTTCTTATAAATTATCATAACATTTACTGAATATATAAGCTTTCTCCATATCAGACTCATTTCCATTTCTACAAACATTTCAAATAAGACTGTTTTCATCCACAAAAAATATATATTACTACATCTTTATATACGAAAATTTTGTTGTAAAAATGTAAATAAATTGCATTCTTGACCTTTATAAGAATGTTTGAAAGTTTATTCAGTATACTAATTGTGACTATAGGTTATGTGAATAGTATTACAGAGATTGGAATTGGCAAACCAAATTCAGAACTAGTCAGCTGCATTCAATTTCACACAAAAGTCCTTACAGAGTAGGAGGCACAGTTTATGGGATATGTGGGAAAATAACGGTTAACCCTAGACTTGAATAGGTTAAGATTATAGTGATTAGGGAAGATCCTCTTGGGAATTGGTCCCACAAAGAAATCATTGGGAAGAAGCTGTTCAAGTGAAATTTACATCTCACCTAATGGAATATGAAGAGAATGGGTGTGGTTCACTACAATGTGCGTGGCATGGCAGGTCTTAGACATGAAGGTCAGAACTGGTGGATATGGCATTAAGGAAAATGTGAAGAGTCATGATCACCTATATCATGAAGGAATATAGCATTAAACCTTTGAGCCCTGACCAGCGCTTTTCTGGTGGTAGAGAAAAATGACTTAATGCCCAGTCACCAGTTGAATAGTGAGTAAATATTTGTAACTATTTTTATATCTACTGTGAAACATTACACACCAATTATTTGCAAATTTTGACTCAGGAGCTCAAACAGAAGGGTTAAAATTGTTCAAGAATGGAAGGCTCAAAGAATTAAGAAAAGGAAGCTGTGAAGAGTCATGATTACCTACCTCATGAAGGGATATGGCATTAAAATATTTTTTTAAAAATTAGAACTATTACAAATTACTAATACTGCTATTATATCTTGTGAAACAAGGCCACAACTATACCAAGTGATGCTGCTGCATTTTCAGGAGGAAATGACTTTTGGTGGGGGGATGGGTTGGGCTGCCTTACAGGAAGGACTAAAGAGACTCCAGTTACCTTAAAATTAAGCTCTTACCTTTTTATTTCTTTTTCCTTGCTACGTTTAATTCCTTCCTCTCACCTCTCTTTAAATGAAACTGATTCAATAGAATGCTTTCAATACAATCTGTCTTAAAAGAAATATGTATTTACTTTTTTGTGTTTGAGTGACTGCCAGAAATATGTCCACTTCCAAATAACCCTTGTTTATTATTTAAAAAATTTGTTTTTGAGAGTGAGGAGGGCTTTATAATAAGATGTTAAGTTCAGACAGAGATAATTATTTACTTGTATTAAAAAATATCCTCACTCAAAAGAAAGATGTTGCATGTTGACAGGCTTATTATCTACAAAACAATAAAACATAGCATTTATTTATAATTACTATGTTATGAAAACTGGCACACTATCAAAATGAATAGTTATTTCCTTACAAAGTTTAGCTTAGTATGCCACAGGGCAAAAAGAGTGAAGGAAGATTATGTGGCCACAGTTTTTCAAATCAGCTTTGAGAATACCCACTTTTATATGCACTGACCACTGATGCAACTAAGAAATATGTACAGTTTTCAACTACTTAAATAAACCATATCGTTTTTATGTGAGATTACTTTTATTAAGCCAACTCTGGCAATACATATATATATATATATATATATATATATATATATATATATATATATATATATAGTGTGTGTGTGTGTATGTATGCGTGCTAAAGTTAATAATACCAAGGGAAACTACTGCGGAGATTGGACTATTTTTGTCCTTCATGTACATGTGGCGTTCTCATTTAAAAATCGTCTATGTGCCATATTCCGTTTGAATGGACACAGATAAATCTATCAAGCAGTCATAGTAACGTAAAAGGCTACAAAGTAAGAATCGAACTCAATACAATAGACAAGGTTTCTAACATTTCCTCCACAGCAACGCGCTCTTGATCAATGTTACTGCAATGCATGTAGTTGGGACTGGGTTATCTCCCTTCACCAACTCAAAATTCCTACGTGTAAATTCAGGCCAAATTGACGTTTTACAAAGTTTCTGATCTCATCACCAGTGATACTAGTTTATCTTCCTGAATTATTCTTGAATTGAAATTCAACAAAGATGAGCAGTAATAAACAAAGGATCTTTTGGATATGGATCTTGTTTGTTTCTGAGTAAGGTTATACCCATTGTTTTGTTATTGCTCTTTCCTTTTTTTTTTTTTTTTTTTTTTTTTTTTTTAGCCACTTCTGGCATAATGTTTTATAATAAGTTATGTGGGTTTATAACAGCTTCAGTAATAACAACACGTTTCACCCATTTAAACTATTTTATTATCTCTCTAAAAAAGGAAACAACAAAACAAGGCTTTGCCTTCATATATAACAATACACATATAACAGGCATCTGAAGAATATAGATCATACAACTCAAACATTGTAACTATAACAACCAAGATTAAAAGACCAGTTTAAATAAATCAGTGCACGTGGGTCACCTGGAAAGTTCATAGCCTGACCAAGAGATAAATGTTAGTAGACACACTGGTTGGTAGACTAAAAGACATGCAAGTGTACCAGAATACAACAGTAGGTTCTCAGATAACTGTTGTATTCCAGTACACTTGCATGTCTTTTAGTCTAACAACTGGTGTGTCTACTTATATTATTTTGTAATGTTGTCCAGGATGATTATTGAAATAATAATTAGAACAGTAACTTACAAATTATAAGGGTTTATTTTAAACAAGAACAATACAAGTAGATATTTACAAGTTCATCTGAAGCTGGAAAGCAATCCGCCACCAAAACTCCCCGGCGCCACAGTCCATTTAACAGATGTGTATCAGTTCTTTATATATTGAGGGTTATCATGTCATTCCATACAACACATTTATATTTTGGTCAGCTAATGATCTTTTCAGCCGACCTTCATATAAAAATGATAATTCCTCATTTGAGAGCTGAAATGTGACAATAACCACCAATATGAAGACACCAGTTTGAATAAGTCAGTATATTATAATAATTTCTCATTTCAGAAATTCAGACAGAAATAATATTTCAGTTTGAGAACCATTTATTTAAATCAATATAAATAATGAGAAAATATACATATATTTAGTATTCAAGAACATATTGCAATCCATTAAAAATTATGAAGAATTCTTTGAACAGTGAATGAATGAACTAAACATTCTAGAACATTTATAACAAATTCTATGTTTATCATTCAAATATAATCATTAAACATGATAATGTTTTCAAAAATTGAAATGTTTATAGTTTGATTTAGATTATCATTAAATCACTATTTTATATACTCTCTTAAGGACATGTGTGGTCATGGCTCTCCACAATTTCCTGTCTTGTTGCTCTAAATAACATTTGTGTCTTTACCATCCCTCTTTGTCCCTGCTCTGCCAACCATTTACCCAAACTCATCAGGTAGGTTACTTGCTGTTTCCCTCTGCCCCTATTTCTTTCAATATGTAATATGAGTGTTAAATTTCCAAGCCTTCTTTTCTTATAATGTGCCATAGAAATTTCAACTGTTTCTTTCCCTGTTTTGGCTTATGGCTATATGATGTTGGAATAGTTCTTGTCCGATAATCAAAGTTAAGCAATGTTAAGTCTGGTAGTACCTAGATGGGTGATCGCTTGAGAATACCAGGTGTTATAATCTTGTACAGGTGATGTAATGGATAATGGCTTGGAATAAGAAATCAGGGAGCTGATTTCAAATTCCATTCAAGTTTGTTACATTCACTTATATATGCAAACACCCTTGACAGAGGTATGAATCCACCTTTTCTCCCCTCAGCTATGGGTTAGGATTTGTATCTGAAAATTATTATCTCCAAAAAATTGTTAATACAATATTCACTCACAAAAAAATTATTCTTACAATTCAAAAATGATTTGGTTTTAAGTCACCTACAAAATGTTGATAAGCCTAAAAATCAATTCGATCAATCTTTTTGATTTTAATGTGATTTTTAACTTCCTGATTTCTTTAGAACATCCTCATTACTTAATGTTAACTGAATTTCTAACACATCTTAACATTCAGTTTGATAATCTTCAAAATGTATTCAGTTCAACATTAGTTTTATGGTCAAGTTCCAAAGCTAAGATTCTCTTCAATCATGAATAAAAAAAAATTCATGATTAATTTTGCAAAATAACAACTGACTTCAGTTCCAAAATGGCATTAATTTGATAAATACGTACGTTTGAAAAAGAAAAGATCTTGTAGCTAAGCTTTAGACAATACCGAGTTATTCCCCTTGCACTAGTTACGCAGTGGATCTCTATAGTTTTACTTTTACGTTTTCCGTGTGTTCTTTTGCGTTTCTTTTAAAAACAATGCTTTCAAACCATAGAAGCGAATACACCCAAAAATAATTTCTGTATCTGATTCGCTATGGATAAAATAAAACGCTCGATTGCCCAGGGCGGTAAAAATCAATTTCAGTCCCTTTTTTTATTTTGTTTTTTTAAAATAATATATCAATATCATTATGTTGGTGTCGCACATTAACGTAGTAATTGGAAATTCTGTTCTTGAAACATGGTGTCAATATGACACCTTACAACTCAAGAGCTTTTCAGAGAATGTTCACAGTAAATGATGGCAGTTTTCTCGCAGCCTACAATCTTGCTCTCAGTAGAGTACTAAGTTTCACTAAGCACTCTTTCAATTCTCAAGGTGGTGTTAGAGATAATTAACATCAGAAAGAAATAGTTGAAATTTCTAAGGCAAATAATGAGAAAACGAGGGCTTGGAAAATTTGACACTCACAGGACAGATTGAAGAGACGAGGGACAGAGGAAAACAGAACATAACCTATCTAACAGGCTTGTGTCGGTGGATGGTAGAATAGTTTAGGAGAGATAGCAAATGACAAAATTTACTAAAAGCTACAAAGGACAGGAAATTGTGAAGAGCCATGATCGCCAATGTCTCGAATAGACATGGCATAAAGAAGTTCCAAGTGCACTCATTCTACAGGGATTACTTCAACAGTCATATTCGTAGCTGCTTTAACTACCTAGCAAGATCCCATCTTTTCAATTTCTTTCAAATTCACTCTTGTACCCACTGGATATAATGTTTATTGTAATATAAAAGGAATTGTAAAGAAAAAAAAATTGCAATTATCTTGATATGTAATTTTGTTTCTACTCCATCTATATCTATAATTCTCAAAATGTGTGTGTGTGTGTGTGTGTGATTGGATGTTGTTTATGCATTTCCACAGTTTTCATCCAATTTTGGTGAATTTTTTTCTTCTTGGCGACAATAGCTCTCCCCTACTTCCTGTCCATTATAATTCTCAGCAACATTTTACTATTTACTATCTGTTCTTGGATATATATCTTTCATAAAAACTTTAATAAAAATAAATAGTTTAAATTATTACAATAATATTATTTATCATTATACAGTTCCCTTTTCAGGATCAGCCCCACCCCATTCAAATTGTTAACCTCCCCATTTGGGGATGTGCATCAGTTGCACTCAAATGTTGTTACTTATACAGTGTAACCCGGATATAAGAGAGATTTTCTCTGTTCCCAAATTAGAGCCTGTGTTAATGTATTAATAGACCAAACCCGGATATAAGATACTTCTTCTCCAGTCCCGACAACTCTCTTATATCCGGGTTACACTGTATTGATTTTCAAGTGAGCTGACTTTAAACTGCTCCAATTGAATAGCAAAAATTCCCAGTAATGAAAGACCCGATCAGAGGCAGGTTATACTGCTAGTTACTATTAAATTTCATATAAAGTTAGGCTCTAACATTTTCTGATTCAAAAAAGCTATGAAGTTTACCTTAGTCGGGTAGAAGGCTACAATTTTCAGACACTACAATAGTGTGTTTTAGGTTGTTAACCATTACTTGACATTAAAACACCAAATAAGTATTTACTAAATATGAGGCACCCAGTGATGAATAAAAACTTATAATAATAATAATAATCTGTTACAGTAGCACCATTGCTCAACAGTGAAGTATTCACTAATATTTACTAAGCTTAGAATCATCTGACACAACACAACTTATATGGGGCACACAGTGTGAATTAAACTTCCTACACCAGTAATAGTATTGTGGTGGAAGAAACCAGTTTTCTCCCCCTTGAACTACTCGACTATAAAAGAAATGGTCAAGCCCCACTTATGGGCAGTAGTCAAATTGCATTGAATAAATTTTCACTACAAGTTTAAACATTTGTCTGTTTTTTGTTAAAAGCATGTAAGATAGGTTTACTAACCATCATATTACAGCTATAAAAATTTATGGGAAAAAAATATACAGCCCTCTGCTCTCTTCTGCGGTCTTGAGTGAAGATATTTCCAACAAATGAGGTATTGAAATGAAATATTTTTGCTTAGTGTTACTTCTGAACCTAATTGTGGCACAAGGTAATGAAAAAGGAATGTTCATAGAAAAAGGAGAAGAAAATTAATTCTCACGATTATTTCCAACCAATCAAAAAGACAGAATTTTTAACCTGAAACAATTTTGAAAAGTAATTTACTGAGCTTGTCAAAAAAGTTAAAAACTTTCAGCAGGCTTGAGTACTGTTCATCATGATTCTATTCGTGAGTGTGTATTCAGGGTGAGATGTCAGTCAGCAGGGCAAATAACCTTAGCAATGATTTGAGAAAAAAGTCACTGAGTTCTGGGATGCTTATGACTCACAAAAACTTTGGAACAACATTCAAAAACTTAAAAATGATAATATTGAACATGTTTGTCTGAAATAAACACATAGCTGAAACAAATTTTCCTTAATAATACAAAGTCAGCTCTCATCGATCATAATTCTACAAGGCAGTGACAACTTCTGAAAGTTTTCCATAAATGCTAATCACTCTGCAACTTCCTTCCATTCATCAAATAAATGTACTTGTCTTTATGTCACCCTACCAACTTTAGAACAGCTCAATAAAATTTGACAAATCTACACCCTCTCTTCAAAGAGTACTTTGAGAACTTTGCAAACACTTTACTCTCTCTATGTTAGACTTTTATAATTTCTGCTGCTGCTGTAAGTCCCCAATTTCGTCGAAACATTTTTCTCTGTAGCCAAATTTTTCAGGCACTCAAAAAAAATATTTTGAATTATCTCTACACCCATCTTCCTTTTTACATAACAAATTGTTGTAATTAAACAATTTCTTTCAGCTCTAATTTCATGCTGAGGAAGAGTCCTTTTTCATTGTAAACTTAACACAATACTTGATATTTATTTTATATATAGAAAAATCCCCATAGAGCAGGCACATTTTTAAAACAATCTATGATGATATATCTGAGGTATATGTTGCAAAATGACTTTCTAAATTGAAATAAATTCTATTTATTGGAATTGCAATATATAAAAGAACTTCATATAGAAATTAAAAAAATCCGGTTTAGCTATTTAACACTGTCAATACTTCCACAAGTAGTGTTGGTTTGAGTAGTAAATAAAACAATTCACTATCTTTTACAAGAGGGCATGAAAGAGGCTCAACAGTCTGCAGACAAATGAGGAAATCATGCAAAATGTTTACTTACAGATAAAATGAAGTGACTACTGTAACCCAGCTATTCACTTCAGTTTAACTCATAAAGAACAGCAATCAGAATTCTCCAAACATTTTAGTTGAATATTTAACTGATAAGAAGAGAATAAGTTTAGATTTGATATACTACACTTAATATATAATTATGAATAAACACAATTTACCTTAGGAACAATATTTAAGAAAACCAAGTATTTTCTCCTTGACTACAAATATCTTACATTCTTTTTCTTACTGATGGAAAACAGAAATTTTAAATGGAAGAAAGAGAAAAATTATGGGTTTGTAGAATTCAAATAAACATTGCATGTTAACTAAAAATGTAATGAAAGCTAAAGCATGTGTAAAACAATAAGTTTTCATACAAATATAGATTCCTTCCAAATACGAAAATGTAAAAGCCAATATTCCTAGCAAATTATTCAGCTGTCATGTTTTCTTTCAATGAGAAAATTATGTTGCAAATGTTCAAACAAAATATTTTGCTAAAATCACCATCTCAATCAACAAAGTTAAGCTGTGTCAAACCTGGTCAGTACTTAGATAGGAGACCACTGGGGAACAGAATATTGCAAGCAATCTGAAATGTTTCAGCTTTAAAAACTGAAATGCAAATTATTTTAAAATATTGCTGCAACTAGAAAAACACAATTCTACAATTTTTTTTAATCATTCTATAACTCCATTCAAAATATAATTTAATCGCCAGAATAATTTGCCTGTGCCCACACACTAAACTGAATTTCAAGAAAATACCTTTTCAATTATATTAGAATTCTATACAAAAGACATACATTTTTCAAATTTTTTTTAATACATTACCTGTGACTCATTCCTTTCTTGAGTGTGAAGTGAGTTCTCACCTTTTCTAACAACCACTATTTTTTTAAATCCCTAATTCAGTTTCAGATCAGACATTCAATTCAGGATAAGTGAATCTTATTCAGTTGTAATTTTTTTGATGGCCTATTTATATCAGCAATTTTCTTTATCAGTCAAACTGAGTCTAGATCAGGGGGTCTAAAACTCAAGGACAGAAAAGAGCTATTACATGTTAAAGGAGAGATGCAGCAGGCCAGCAGCAGGCATGTCACCAGCGTATTATCAATGGCGAGGGTATAATGTGAGGGTGGGGAGTGGCACTCAGAAGGAGCCCACTAGTAGAAACACATTTTCTCACATTAAAATTAATTTGCAACACATTCATAGATTGGGTAAGAGGGTAAAAATTTCAGGTTGGGTCTAGCTTTCCATAGTTTGAGTTGTCAAATTTCTTGTAAAACTAAAAAAAAAAAAAAAAAAGTGAAACATTATCACAAACTATATTTTTGTCAGGTAAGCTGACAAAACATTATGGTGGTAGGAGAGATCAATTTTTCTTCTCCCTCCCCCCACTCCCGGAGAGTTACTAGAACAGACCTTGCTGACCTTAAAATTGATTGACTGCCTGTTTGCACTTGGTTGGTAGGTCAAGCTCAATACTGCTACTGCAAAAGTATGCAAGGAGCAAGGGAAAAATTTATTGAACTTATTAACATGTGAGGAAAGTATCAGTGACAAAAATGCTTCCCACAGGTCAGGCCATAGAAAGATAGTTGACAGATGGCATGTTTAAGGCCCCTGGTCTAGAATATCTTACAGATATCCTTATAAAAACATGAAGTAATCCTTTAAGTTGGAAATTAATAATTTGTGATATCTTTTTTCAGTCTTTGTTTCAATGATGACACTTAAGTATTAAGCTTTGTTATATAACTTTATTTTGCCTTTAAAGATTATCAGAGTTAGCTCCTCCTTAATTCCCAAATTGTCACTAGAGGTCACTTTCCCTATACTATAAATACTGGGTGACTTCTTGCCTCATTCTCTTTCCTTCAGGCCTCATGCTGCATCCTACCTCAAGTGGAGGTGAGGTAAATCCTCTTTTTCATTTCTTCATTTCAGCAACTACAATGTAAGCTCTCTTAGAAGATCCACGTCTTCCCATTTGTGAAAGATGCCATGAATATTATACACACATACACCTACGTATGAACATTCACCAAGAATAGACACCAATGTTTACACACACACACAAATATAATTGTCTATGTCCATTGTAAAATTGTTTTGTTTAATACACATATTTGTTTATATATATATCAGTCTTGTTTGTCTTCTTTATCTTCACTTGGACTTAATTCAAATCTGGCAATTTTCTTGTAGTTGAACCTTTTAATACTCTACCAGGAGTTACACACATGTTTCTAATACAACAACATATAAATACCCCCCCGTCCTCAACAAGATCACAGGCTTCTGTATCCTTCTGGGATTGGAGAATGTGTGGGGATTATCTGCTAATTTTGGACAATAACTCATAAAAAATATATCTGGAAATATCTGCTTCAGACAAGGTTAAGGAAAAGAACCTTTTTTCTTCTATTCACTCAAATGATTGTTACGTTGTTATCCTATAACAGTTCAATGAACTCCCAAACATATTAATACAATGAACTAAAGGGAAATGAAAAGAAGTGTACCAAAATATGTTTACCATTAAATGTAACAATGTAAAAACAACAATATAACATAACATAAATATAGTACTTACAACAAATGAGATTTGCACTCTGCAAGATTACTACCTTTACATTAAGATGAGGTGAGGTCGTCAACTATCATCTATGAATATAGACAAAAGGAAAATATCTTCACCAACATGTTTCATTCCTGTGGGATTTTATCAAGGCAAATGTAAGGATTTTATTTTGTGACAAATATTATATACTAGAGCAAAAATATTAGTTTTTCAAAATATTTATATGAGCACTCCTATACCAAAAGATTTGGAAAAAGCAATAACATTTTTGCTCTTGTATCTGTTGAACTACTTGTCACAAAATAAAATCCTTAGATTTGCCTTAATAAAGTCCCTCAGAGGATGAAACATGCCAGCTAAGATAAGTTTCCCTTTTGTCTTTATTCAACATAAATAATATAAACAAGCAAATATATATTTGGTAAATTCAATGTTATTTTTCATATTAATTCAACCAGTATTTCTCCTTCTTCAAAGATAACAGCTATTTCTTATTTTACTATACCTAACATCATGAGAAAGTTACACCAATTCTTAAGAAGGATTAATTTCTATCACAGATTTCTCCCTAACTGTGCCTGGTTACTGATACCTTCAACAGATATTTTAACAAGTGTCAAAAAATGAAGCAGTTTTTTTGTTGTTTTTTTTTTTTTTTACCCTGTGTGACACTATTTAGTCAGAAGAGCCACTTAGTTAGATGGCAGGTTCCCCCAGAGCTTCTACGTAACCCCCAACCTGTATACAGAAGCAATCTTGGGAGAAGATTGGCTTCAGAGCCAGAGGGCTCGGATAGAGTTCAACCCCACTGTGCTGGTAGTGAATGGCGAGAGAACGCCATTGGGATGCCCACCGGAAGAAGATATAACAATAGTGGTGGAGGAAGATGTAAAGCTACCTCCCAGAACGGCGGTGTTGGGAAAGGGCAGGCTAATGTCAGGGAAGAAAATAGGAAAAGGAACCCTGCAATTGGTCCCTGTAGAAGGGAAGTGCCTAGAAGAAAATGAGGTAACTCTGTGTGAGGCAGTGGTGGAGGCAGCTGAATTAGTGCCCATTATGATGGTGAACCAGGCCCAAAAGATGATAAAGGTTAAGAGAGGGGAAGAGATAGGAAAAGCACTACCCCTACGAACTCTGAATCGAGTGAGATTCGAGGAGAAACAAGGAAAACTCATGGAAAAACCAGAAGGAATAGTAGACGAAGAAATATTGGCACCTGATCAATTTAGGGCCAGAGTGGGAAGTCTACTGAGAGATAATCGAGATGTGGTGGCCCAATCATATAAGGAATTAGGCCAGACCCACACAGTAAAAATGAAAATCGACACCGGCAATCACCCCCCTGTGAAATTGAAGTCCTACCGAACACCTATTCATAAGAGACCCCTTGTGGAAGAGGCAGTAGAAGAGATTTTGGAAGCTGGGATGATCGAAAGATCGATCTCCCCTTGGAGCTTTCCAATCGTGATAGTAGGCAAGAAAGATGGCGGGTACCGTTTTTGTGTAGATTTTAGGAAACTGAATTCTATATCGAAGCCATTGGTGGTGCCATTGCCATTAATCGATGACATATTGGCATTATTAGGGAAAGCGAAGTACTTCTCTACGTTGGACTTGAGGTCCGGGTATTGGCAGGTAGCCCTTGATGAGGCCGCATTTGCGTGTCACCTGGGACTATTTCAGTTCAGGGTGATGCCATTCAGTTTAGCCAATGCCCCGGGAATCTTCCAACAGCTGATGTCAATAGTGTTAGGAGGATGCGAGAGCTTTGCCATGGCATATTTAGATGATATTTTGATATTTTCAGAAACAGTAGAACAACATTTTTTCCATCTAAAACAAGTGTTGGGAAGGTTAAGAAAGCACGGCTTAAAATTGAAATTGTCGAAGTGTCAGTTTCTGAAGGGGGAGACTAGATATTTGGGCGTTGTTATAAATGGAGACGGTATTAAACCTGACATGGATAAGGTGAAAGTCATAAGGGAAATGCCAGAACCTAAGACAGACAAGTAAGAGGGTTTATAGGAGCTATAGGGTGCTACCGACGATTCGTCCCGGCATTCTCGAGAATTGCCATACCATTAGTAGCCCTGACGAAGAAATACGCTAGGTTCAAGTGGACAGAAGACTGTCAACAGGCATTTGATACCTTAAAAGAACAGCCGCCCCACTGCTGACATACCCAGACCTCAGCAAGCCCATGGTACTATACACTGATGCAAGTGAGCAGTGTGTAGGAGCAGTTCTTACCCAGCCGTGTCCCGATAAGGAAGGACCAGTGCCAGGCATACCAGAGGAGGTACCGATATACTTTCTCTCTCATAAGCTCTCAGAGACACAACAGAGATGGCCAGTAATAGAAAGAGAAGCATATGCTATCATTTATGCTCTCCAAAAACTGGACTACTATTTGAATGGTGCGGTCTTTACTATAAAGACAGACCACAAGCCTCTGCAGTACCTACTGCAGGCAGAATGGACAAATAATAAGATTCAACAATGGGCGCTAAAGTTAAGTGGTTACCACTGTAAGATAGAGTATTTGGCAGGGAAGGAAAACACGTGTGCAAATTTACTCTCAAGAATACTGAAACAACTGGAAGAAAGATCTATAAAAGTAGAGCAGGGAGTAGATGATAAAGCCTATAGAATCGGAGTAATTAACTCTAATAAGCTAAAAGATCGCCCTATGTTAGAATCGGACAAAGAAGGGGACGCACAGATAATAACCGATCCTTACTGGACAGAAGGAATTGAGAAGGAGCAGGCAGACAGTGAAATAGCTGCCCTTAGAGAAAAGGTGGAGGCAGGAGAGACCACCAAGTATGCAGTAATAGAGGAAAGGCTGTATTATCTCTCAGGTAGGGATGAAGAAGTCAAGCCCAAGTTTTATGTGCCCAAAAGTTTAAGACCAGAGATATTGGAACAGTGCCACGAGAGGTTGGGTCACATGGGAATTGATAAAACATATGATCTAATAGGGAGAAAGTACTATTGGCTCAAACTGTATGGAGAGGTCACTATGTCCAGTCGCAGAGCAGAAGGCAGGAAATGGCACCATTGGAGGAGATGGACGTGCCAAACTTCCCCTTCGAGAAAGTGAGTAATGATATATCAGGACCATATGGGGAAACTGCACAAGGAAACAACTATATAGTGAGTTTTGTTGATTGGCTAACAAATTGGCCTGAGGCATTTGCAGTACCAGACAAGAAGGCGAAAACTGTAGCCGATTTGATAAGTGAAATCTTCCCTAGGTATGGCGCCCCTGTGCAACTTGTCACTGATAATGGCACAGAGAATATAAACAGCATATATAAACAGAGAGAGGTGCTGACAGGTTTGAATATAGAGCACGTAAAAACATCTCCATATCACCCCCAAGGAAACGCTAAAATGGAAAGGTTTCATAGAACCATGGGAGATGTGTTGGCCAAGCTGGCCAGAGAGAATACAGGAAATTGGGATTTGTATTTGACGCAGGCTCTGGTGACCGTGAGGTTTACGATAAACAAAACCTCCAGATTTTCTCCTTACTTTATGTTGTTTGGCAGAGATGTGGTCCTTCCTTTATGTTTAACCTGTTGAAGCCCCGAAGAAAATATATGGGAGTAGATCATCATCAGCTGTTGCTGGAACAACAACATAAAATATTTGTGCAGGCCAGAAGAAGAATAAAGAGGGCACAGAAGAGAAGGGATGAGAGAATCAATGCTGAAAGAAAGGTAGTAGAATTCAAGGTTGGAGACCCTGTCTACTATAAAATCCAACAGAGAGAAGGAAAGCTGGACCAAAGATGGGAACTGTACTACCGGGTAGTAGAGCAGACGGGTTCAGTATCATATGTAATATGGGATCAAGTGGCAGGACGAGCAAGGAGGGTCCATGACAATGATCTGAAGAAGGCTGAAATAGCTAACCTGGAAATGAGTAAACCGAGGCCTAAAAAGACAAGGACAAGGAAGGTAACTCTGGTTGAGCCGGAAGAAATGGAGACGGATGAAGATTCCGAGGAAAATGAAGAGATAGATCGACTTAGCCAGATAGGCAAAGCGATTTGAGTGACGGAGTTGGAACCCTCGGCAGGGATCAGCGGCGTTCAGTCGTTGCCTGAATCGGTACAGAGAAGACCCTGTGATGCCACCGTCGCACCCCCATGCCCAAAGAAAAGGAAGAGAAAAATGAAGAGATCCAATCAAGCAGTCAAGGGCTCTAAAAAGAGGCACCCTAAACAAGACGAAAAGTTCAACGAGTGGGAGGAGGAGGATCAAATACCCCTTTCCCAGCTCAAAGAAAGACTAAGAAACAGGAGAGATTTAGACATCACGTCAAGAAGTAATGAAGACGTCCAGGGCGCAGACTTGAAACAGAAGGAAGAATTAGGAGAGGAAGAAGAGGACAAAACACCTCCCGAACGGGAATTAAACACAGAGGGAAGGTTAGAGGTCGAGCAAGAACTATCTCTGAAGATGAGATTGAGAAGGGTAAAGAACCCCAAGTCTCAGTTGAACAAAGAAGGCAGAATAGAAGCACTCGGTGTTGACAGATAACGACACTGGCTCATCCAAAAACCTACTGGCTGACTGTGGTGGATGTGGATGGAGGGAGGGGATGGAGTCACGAGCTGCACCTCACGAAGGACGGAAGAAGATTATTGGCATTGCTAACTGGCCATCAGTGGTGTCTTGAAGTAGGAGCCCCGCGCACCTGTCAGGACCATTCCTTCTGCTAGGAGTTGGTTAGGGGAGGGAAGAGCTGAGGTGTTGCAAACTTAGAAAGAAATTATGGAATAATTGAGTAAAGAATTGAACAAGACCGAATGGTTATGAAGAATAAAAACAAGAGAATATTGTTGCCTTCGAGGAATGATCAAAATGAAAGGGTTGATGATGATAGTAGCCACACGAATAGTAGCAAGGTACAAGATGGAAACAGAATACATAGTTTTAAATTCAGGTAGAACAAAATTCATGTTGCTGAAGAAGCTAGAAAGTGTAGAAATGATGCTCTAGGGACTTGTACATCGTTAAGCCCTATCTATATAGCTGGTAACCACAAAATGTGCATACTAGAATTGTTTGAAGGGAAGAAAGAGGGAATTAAGAGAACTTGTCAAGTAGAGGTATTAGCAAACACGGCATTACCGCAAGCTATCAGTGTGTCAGACGGGGTGTGGGCAGTGGCCACACAGAAACCCATCAGCTTGTCTAGGGTATGTGGGGGAGAGTTCACAAGGACATTAAGAGTAAAGCCACCATTATCCCTGTTAAAGTTACCCATGGGATGCTTGGCATTTGGGATATCTATTTCCTTACCCCCCTATTACCAGGAAGAAGAAAGATATGAAGAGAAAGATTCAATTATAGAATTGATTGGCAGAAGTTTAGTCAATTGTACAGAGTTGTGGGAGCCAATAGTGAGGGGATTCTCCAATGTTACCTTGAATAAAATGCCAGTACTAATGAAGTCGATAGAAAAGATCGATATGGATCAATTGAGGGACAAGTTAAGTGCATTGGGAAATGAAGGTCTGGCTTGGGAAGATAATGAATAGATCGTGATAAGTTGGTCAGCAATGATGGGTACATTCATAATTATAGCCATAGGGGGTATGGCAATATGGAAGATTAGAAGTAAGAGGAAATTAACTAGCAGTAATCAAATGAGCATGCAGCAACTTGAGAGGGAGATGCCGAGCAGTGTTCTTTATTCATGCAGAATTGGCGAAGAAATTGCAGAAAGACCGGCGGAGGAGGCTAACGTGAAACCAACACATGTGGCAGAAAAACCTCCTACAGCAGAGAGAAAAACATTGACCAAGAAAAACAAGCCATAATAACCACACATATGCACCCACAGGCACATGCACATTTTACATTTGCATGTAGAACAGAAGAAAATGAAAAGAACATTACAATTGCATGTAGAACAGAAGAAGATGAAAAGAACATTGCATTTGCATGTAGAACGAAGAAGATGAAAAGAACATTACATTTGCATGTAGAACAGAAGAAGGTGAAAAGAATATCACCTTGCATGTAAAACCGTAAGAAAAAAAAAGAATAGAAGAATAGAATTGCATGGGACAGATGCATGATGCATGCTAAATAGTGTATTTGGGTTTAGGTGTCATTTACGAATAAATGACAAATAGGTTAGGGAAGGATTGTGACACTAGATTGCTAGAAAGAAAGAAGAAGAAAAAAAGAAAGAAAAAGGTGAGAATTAAATTTAGGTGATAAGAAGCCATCATGAAAAGGACACTGAACGATGTTATTATTTTTTTTTTTTTGAAACAAAGGAAAGTGGTAAAGATTTTATTTTCATTAGTGAAGAAGGTGGGATCTCCTATCTGTCGCGTTGGATTTATGACGGCACACCGAGTATGGCAATAGTGAAAATTTCAGGTCGGCCAAATGACCTACGAAACAGAAGCTAAGAGAAAATATTAATTAAGCACACACTGACCGAAAAAGAAAATGTCCTCTGGACCTCCTGCAGGGTGCTGGGAGATAAAAATTAATTAGGTCATACGCTGACCGAAAAACAAAATGCCGCTGGACCACACAGAGTTACAAAAACAAAAGACTAAACTATTAGTTATCTACGGAAAGGTCGTTTGGAAAAGGCACCTGTTTATTGTCAGGAGCTGGCTATGATAGCAAAATTATTTTATCAGAATGAATAAGTGGCACCAAGGTGCGATACATCCCACTTGATAATTGGCGAAAATCTCGTTGATGAATTCCATATGAAGTGACATTTAGGATAAGAATTGTGATTAAAGGACCACACTACAAAAGAAAAGAAAAAAAAGAGAAAGAGGAGATAATTTTTTTTCCTTGAGCAAGATTTTTTAAACTGAGGCTGGTCTGGCCACACCCACACTGCTGGGCGCCCATTGGCTGAATGCTGGCGTGAGTGTTAGGTGAAGGTAATCATGTGAAGTAGGAGGAGAGGCCTATTGTCACCCCTGAAGGGATCGGTATGAGATGCCACTGTGAGAGAGAGGGGAAACCCGTTGACACCCTCTGAGGGTATGGTGAGATACCAGTGTGAGAACAGAAGAAGGTGGGAAGATGAAAGACTTCCAAAAATGGAAAATAATAAATTTTCCTGACTGAAAACAAAGAAGTGCATTGTGGATTTAGAGTTATCAAGGAACCTCAAACCCCGACAAGCCCACCCCGGTTTTGGTCGGCGTCCATATAAGCGGAGTCGCAACAAGTGGACGGCAATGCGGTTCAGTTGGAGCTGGAGTTCAGTTGGGGAGTCTTGGCAGTCGCCTCGCAGAACAGCTGACTGAAAGATTCCAGGCATCACGACCTCAACTTCTAACCAAGAACAATTTATTTTTGAAGAACGACTCACACCACCAAAACAAGTTTTACGAATATCGCCTGAAGATACACCAAAACCAGTTTCTTAAAAGAACAAATTAAGATGTTAAGACTCGCCTAACAAACATAAAGTGTCACGAATCCATATAAATGGGTTGGTAGAAAGACGCAGTCCTGTATTCAGCAACCAGATATAAAATATTGTTATCCTTTTTTTAACACATTTGAACTTTTCGAGTTATTACTTTATTTTCTTTTGCACATACTTGTGTGGTATTACCCTTGTTCGAACTTGACTTGCATTATGACCTGGCGACTGATTGATTTCGTCTACCTAGGATCAAATCACAATGTGGGTAGGTTAGACTAGAAATCAAAACAGTTACTTCGGTAACCAGACGTTGGAGGCGAGCTGGGAACGACAAGGCTGATACCGAATCTAACCAGATTCCCATCCAAATCACCAAAAGGTTAGAACGTCACATTTGGTGCCGCAACCAATAGCAAGCCAGTTGGTCGTCACAGGACAGCATAGCACAACGGACGCGGCCAGGCAGACGTCACATTTGGCGCAGACTTTTTACCAAATTAAATCTATGTAGTGAAATTGTTGCATAATAAGTCAGGGAAAAGAGTTGTGTTTGGTGGCTGATGCTTTTTCTATTGGCAAAAGATCAACAATTAGCGGATGTCAATTTCTTTCTTTTCTAGGAAATTATCATCTACATAGAATTACTTTCCATGGCATTCTATATTATAGGCCTACTCCTAGTACAACTAAGGGACCGAACAAGAGAACTATTTTAAAATATTTGAATTTAAAAAATTTAGGAGGAAAAGTTAAAAGTTCAACAACATTTTTAGAATGACTTTTTTAATATAAAAATACTGCATTTACTTCTATTTTATGCTTTTAATGGTAAACTAAACTAAAATAGAACATAACCTTTGGTTTTTTAAAAATACCTTTTAGAAAGTAAAAAGCAAATTACTCATAAGAAGTTAAATTTTATCATCAATATATTTTTTATGAATAACAATATCACAGAGAAAATATTAAATTGAATTTTGTTACAAATATGAAGGTTGGCTGGAAAGTTCATAGACTGACCAAGATATAAATGTAAGCAGACACACCAGTTGATAGACTGAAAGACAAGCAAGTGTACTAGAATACAACAGCTGACCGACCAGCTGTTGTATTTTGGTACTCGAGAACTAGCTTAGAAATCAACCTAAAATGAAATTATTTTTTACAATAACATGCTTGTACTTATTTTCTGGAATGAGACCTATAGATCTTTTCAGCATATAAGACTTATAAAATTAGCCCTGATATTCAAAAAACTTAAAACGATTACTTGGTTACTTATTTTAGTGCATCATTTTACTTATAATTATTGGCATGTGGCACAAAAAATAGTTCATTATTTAAACAAATTAGCTGTGAATAATCAACAGTGCCTTTTTATAGCCATCTGTCACTTATATTATTGCCAACTAAGATGGCTTTTACATTACATAAGTAGTGAAATAATCCTTCTAAGTAATGCAGTTAATTGAAATAAGTGCTGCATAATTTGTTGCATATAAAATTTTTTACAAGCTAATGTTTTGGGAAAAAACAATGAAGTTTTATTATTATTTATTTTGAAAATTAATGGCTGTAATGATTTTAGACAAATGATAAAGCTCAGCACAATAGCATTGTCATAGATTGAGGCCAAGAAGATAAATTTAGTCTCTTGTTTAGTTCTCAGTTCCAGCAAAATTTGAGAGTGCTGAAGCTCTCTAATCCAGTTTTCCTTTTCGAACTGTGGATGATTATTTCTTTGCAATTTTTACCTTGAAGAAATCAGTTCTAATATAATTCCTTGTATTATTGTTATCATTTTTCATATAAATTAATGTAATTATAAACTTGAAAATTGGCACAATTTAAAATGAGTGAATTTATCTGTTGTATAAAACACTGGAAATTATTTTAATTGGAAATGATTTTGTTTATTCAGAAAATATTGATAAATTTTATTGCATTCGCTGCAAATTTCCAGATTCAAAGATACTGATTTATTCTAACTAAACAAAATCCAGCAAATGGCAACTTCACAAAGATATGAACTTATTCCCAATATCATGTGATGTTACTTTCTACTACCCAAAACTAAAACTGAGATCTTTGAGTTCGTTTCTCATAAATTTCTGTTTTAATTTCCAAGTTGAGTTATTGTTACTGCTATGGTGGCTGAGATAGCATAAAACAGAGAGTGGATGGTATTTTGTTATTCATCAAAAAGATATTATAATGAGCATATGGTTGCAAAGGAAGGAACAAACAAGGGTTAAAATTTCAACAGCATGTATTGTCCAATTTTCAGAATATATATATAGTCACAGGTCTGGCATGTACTATTCCCGAAACCTTCTACTATGTTGTTAGTGAATGTAGTCATAATAAGTATCATCATAAAGGAAGTGATCAACAAAGAAGAAATTAAATTCTTGGATATGAGATATAGCTGACAATGATGATGTATGAATGGGGTCATTTCTATATAAATACATCCATTTACCTTTTTTATTATTCCTATTTAGTTTTGCTGAGGCAATAAAATGTACAAAATTGTGGTAATTTCATTCTTAACTCCTGTTCAAGAAAACATCCCATGCAAGCTTAATATTATTATTATGTTCTTTCACTTCAACAGAAAGAACCTTTTGAGTGACAAGCAGTATAAAGTTTGTTGATGTCCTGTCATTGCATGCAGAATCAGTAAAGTAATCATTAATGAACTCGTCATGAGAGTGATTGCCTTAGATATTTTTGACAAGTCCTACTGTATGGATAAGAAACTTGGACATTATCTGCTCATTTTGAAAAACAACTAGATGATGAAACATACAAATCTACTTAGAAAAATCCAGATCACAGGTTGAAGATCCCATGCAGCGCTTAACACAATTTACGGAGAACTGAGACCAATCTCTCTTAAGCTCGAACAAAAAACAATTACAGTTTGCTGAGCAGACAGGGAAATCGTCTCATCCTTACTCCTACTGGAAATGTCTTCTCATGAAAATTGACTTTCCTAGACACCATAGCTCAGGACTCAGGGTTGGACATTGGGGATTTGGGGACAGCAATGCAGGACCAAACAGTATGGAAAGGGATTGTCAATGGAGTTCCAAACAACCATAGGGAGGTCGAATGATGATGATGATGATGATGATGTCATAAGTTGTTGTACAAGCTCTCCAGCTATAACATCCCTGTTGGGTAGGCCCATGAAGATAATCCTTAATGACTAGTTTTCTGAAGCCCATGAGATCAATGCAAGTGTCACCCAAGGCTTTCTCTGTAGTCCAACTCTCTTTCTGCTTTATACTAACAATCTGTCTTGGAACATTCTCAGTAAATATTTATATAGATGATACAACAATTTGTGGGTACACTTTCAAAAATCTAGATGATCAGAACCTGACAGCTAATCTCTTCTCTGACTTAGCTCTAACAGCTCGGTGGTGGAACAAAACTGGCTCATAACATTCAATTACCAAGCTAGTAATGTTCCATCATCACCAAGCAGATGTGGAATTTTCTTCAGTCATGATGAATGTTTGTACTCTTAAGAAGGCCTCATACCTTTGAGATGCTAGTTTTTCCCAAATCTCAAGTGGAACTTATATTTACAATCTATCACTAAAGATGCTAGAACAATAGTTGGTTCCTTGTGCCTCTACAGAAAGTTTCCTGACTCCTCCTGCCATATTCTATCTTTAAAAAAGCCAAATCAGACCCAAAATAGAGTACTGCTGCAATATCTGTGTTGGAGATACTCAATTTTCACTTTTCAGCCTTGATAGCATTCAAAAGCATTTATGTAAGCTTGTGGATGATTGATTATTTTTAACCTTACAAACACTTTTCACTCAAGGTTTCTGTTCCTGATAAAATAGTTTATGTTGATAAAGGCTTTTTTTTTGTTATTGTTACCCAATGACATTTTGTTGTTTTACTGTCTTTCTGGTGAATGGTCAAAACAGGGGTATGGCAGTTTTGTAGAATTGCTGTTTGTATTTAAAATTTTGTTACTTCACACATGCAAGGCAACAAAAAAATCTTATATCCACTTTTGTCAGTTCATTTTTAATTTGGAGAATGTTTTGCATTCAGCTTTCAACAAATCTATAGAAATATGTATGCCCCCTTGCTTTGTTCTTTTGACCTATATATATATATATATATATATATATATATATATATATATATATATATATATATATATCATCAAGGAAAAGCTTAACACATCACTCAAAGGAATGAGATCATATTTAAATGTGATCTCATTCCTTTGATTTAATAGCTGGCTAGTATTTTTAAATTTAACTATATTTTTTTCTCCTATGCATAAATTACATCTATTTCTGAAGCTGTTGGGCATTTGAGATTTACCTATAATCTTCCATTAAATCTGTGGGGTGTAATTTCTATTCTTTAATTCCTAGAAGTATTTAGAAAGAACTGTTTGGTGTTTTAGATTAGGGTTGTATATCATATTGCTCTGTAGTCTATACATTGAGCTATCTACAGATCTATCTTTTTAATATTTTATATTAAAAAGAATCACTTGGATTATCCTTTCCACTTACGGATTTGATATTATATATATATATCACTATTTCCATGGCAAATGTTCAGACAATCTACATTCCTTATTTTCACTTGTTCAGATCTTCACAGCTAGTACATGCCATGTCATGTACACTGGGGTGAATTGTCCTCATTCTCTTTTTATTCCA
This sequence comes from Acanthosepion lycidas, assembly GCA_963932145.1. NCBI lineage: Eukaryota > Metazoa > Mollusca > Cephalopoda > Sepiida > Sepiidae > Acanthosepion > Acanthosepion lycidas. The sequence continues at coordinate 99,538,984 of OZ010577.1, read as the reverse complement.
GTGATAAGAAAGAAGCCCCACTTAGTTTCTTTCCAAGAACTGCTACTTTGTGAAAGACTCCCAAGAGGATGTTTTCTTGATTACTACAATCTCAACTTCTTGATATCTAGGGTCAATTGTTATATATCCTACATATCCTCATGATATGAACTTCATCCTCTTATGGTCATACAACAATCTCATTCAGTAATTCTCTACTTGAGTGGCTACTGGGTCTTGCATTGGGTGAACATTTTAGTAATAAATAAATATACAATATCACAAAATTTATCTTATCAACTCTTATCACTAATAATATCCCTTGAACAATTGATGGATGAAAATAACATAAAATGATAACTATGCAAGAAACTTATAATCCCACTATCAAGTCCAGTCTTCCCTGTTATTTTATCCATAGCTACAGAAGATAGATTCATGCCTTTCTCAATACCTTATGCAGAATTTCAACTTGGCTCACCAATTCCGTTTTTCATGCCAATAACCACAAAAGTTACTTGTATATGCACCTTTATATTTACAATCAATAAATTTGTTTCTTGAAAAAATGATGAGCAACTTAATAGGCAGTTCTTGTTGCCCTAGAGCAGTGTTTCCCAACTGATACAGCTGGGTGCACTAATGTGCTTTGAAAGGTAGCCAGGTGCACCCCAATTGAACAGAAGAGTAATTTATGAATTATTTTTATATTTTAAAAAAAATCTTTATTTTTAAAAAGCTAGAAGCACTAAGCACATGGCTTCCATGTCTAAGTCAAGTCTTTGTCATTTGATATTTTAAACTGGATGCTCAATTCCAAAACAGAAGAGGAGCTGGCACTATATTTGCTGATTGTGACTTACAAATTAAGTGTAAAGAGATGTACATTGATCAATTTTAAATTTCCCTTAAAGAAGAATATATTTCAATAGCTAGTAAAGCATTGAATATTTTATTGCAATATTCTGTCTCATACCTCTGTGAATTAGAATTTACTGCACTTACCAACATTAAATGCAAAAATAGATTAAGTATTAAATGCATTGATGAGGAAATGAGAGTATGTTTATCACATGTAAGGACTAACATTGAAAGAAATTCCCAAAGCATATCAAGCACAGGTTTCAGACAAGCATACTTAAATATTCAATGTCACATCTTAGAATAAATGCTTATTTCAGGAGTCTTCTTTATTATTTTCTTGTTTTCAAATTTCATGAGTACTTTTTCCTTATTAAAATTTAAAGTGTGACCCAGAGTTTTAGTTATTCTACAAGCGTGCCCTGAAATAAAAAAAAAATTAAAAAAAATGGATTGAGAAACACTGTCTTAGAGTATAGAGATTTCCAATACAGAAAGATAAGTAAACTTAATTTTTGCCTAGCCTGAATCACTGGGATGAGGAGTTATTATTTACACTATTTATATTTGGACTATTGTCCTCATCCTTGTTGTTGTTATCACAATGTTTTTACCATTGTTCCCTCATGCTTTCCTCAAGAATCAGCATATATTAGGCTATGAGAACCTTCTTAGTAGGCCTAGAAATAAATATTATGAGTCACTAATAAAGAAAGAGAAATGACAGCAAGTCTTCAACCGCAGCAGCAATCAAAACATGGGCAGCTGTGAAAGCATGACAACAGCAGCAGTTGCAGCCTAATCAGCAGCAAGGTTAGGTTCAAAGCTCTAAATTCACTACAGCAAATTGTTCTATGAACAATATCCTAGTGGATAAAAGTATTAGATTGTGAATTTGTGACATCGTGGTTGTGAGTTCAATCCAGTGTGTACGTGCACTCAGTGGAAACAGGTGAGCAATAACTGAATAGTACTAAATTAAAATAAGAACTGGAAGATATCTCTAGACATAAGCAGTGAAACAAGAACAGCCTACTCCCATAGATTAAATAAAGAATTCCCTGTAGGCTACCCAGATCAAGATACACCTGATGAAGGCCAGGGGCACAACTACCAAAACATTGTGAAAACAACAGTTCAAATATAAATTTTGTAAATAATTAAAAAATTAATTGGTTCATTAGTTGCACAAGAAAGGAAGATTTTTACTCAGTATGAATGTTCATGCTTTTGTTGTTAATGTTCTGACTTGTTAGGAATCAAGAAGTCATTTGTATCTGTTGTTGATGATGATGAGTGCCAAATAAAGAATTATGGGAGCAGAGACATGTCTTTAAGGAAGTCTGCTTGAGAGTAGTTTCAGAAGAACAAATTGTCATTTTTTAGTTTTGATTTTCCATAATTTTGGTTAGCTATGTGGTAGGTTTGTTGGTTAAATTTGTTCTTGCTGTCAGTTGTCACTTGTTTGACTATGTATTCTGATGAGGTGTTAACAAATAGTGATTTTCTCTGGCTGGTGACTTTGTTTATATTTAAGTTGGCAGGCTCACAAAACTATCTTTTCAAACTGCAAGTTAGAAATTTTGTTCTTTAGATTGGTGAAAAAGAATCCAAAGGAATAACTTTCCTTCTCAATCCTTTTTATCCAGAACATTTGATTTTTATTTCCCTGAGCCAGACACAGTGTTGCCATAAAGAGGCTAAAAATCAAGGCTTATCAAGAAAAGTCCAGTCTGAATGCCTCATTGGTTAATAAAATTTTTGCCTTAAGGTAGTGATAAGGAGAATAGGGTTGTATTTTCTTTTTCATATAAATTTTTAAATAATAAACTGAGATTGCACAATAGTAATGTGGATGTGATATTCTTTGTTTGCAGATAATAAGTACTAAAACTAAAAACATGTGTACTGATTTGAGAATAGCCCCTAAAGAAGGACTGTCCATTGATTGGCTTGACATATATTTAAAAGAGATGAATGTTGATATTTGGTGGGGGGGGGGCTCTTTTCTTCATTTTGTCTAGATTTATGCTTGGAATAAATATTAAATAAAATTATCCTTCACATACATTATGTAATTTCAGTATTCATCATTATCATTCCAAGAATTGTTCAGATATTTGATCTTGCTCTCTTTCTCACTCTCTTTTTTTTTTTTTTTTTTTTGCTTCAGTTGATCTATTGTCCTTCTAACCCCATATAAACCAGAATGAATAAAAAAAACAAGGTATTAGCAACCTGATCTCCCAACTTTACTAATGGGATATTCCATTGTTATGTCTTATTGAACTTGAATAATCCTTCTTTTTTACTATGACAACAGAATATCTAATTACCAAGAAGGAAAGATCATGCTGCATGACCAATAAATACGTAAAATCCCTTTGGGATCTATCATTCACTTTTGAAGATCAATTTAAAAAGGTCTACATCACTTGAAGACTTCCAATAACAGCAACAGCTAAAATGGATAGAAGAGAAAATAATGACATCATCAAGTTGTTGACTTTCCACACATCCTTAAACGAAAGGTTAGGAAGGAAAGTTCTATCAATACATGAAAGATTGATAACAATTTGTACATTCGAGTAACCTCTTTTCTGAAAGGAAGCACGGTGGAATAATGGATAGCAGCTTGGATTGAGGAATCGGAGAGCTGAGTTTGAATTCCAGTCAAATCCATTGCATTCACTTACATGCTAATACACTTGGGAATGGTATGAATCCTCTTCTTCTCCCCCCAGCTATGGGTAAATAGCAGGACAGACCAGGTTCTATAGCCTTGGATGACAACTGGTCTACCGCAGAAAGAAATGTCAGCCTACTGTGGGAAAAAATCTGCCTCGTCAAAAATGTATTGGAAGATACATGATCACCTAAGCATGTATCATGCATGGTACATAACTGATTTTCTGAAAACTCTTTTAATAGAAAATTTTTCAACAAACAGTAACGTTAATTATTCGGTCAATGAATGTCAATCTTTCCTGTATGGAAATTTAACTTTCACTATTTCCATTATTTTTTCACTCTTATACTAGACAAAATAGACATTTTTGACTTTTAAACCATTATTTTTCTACATTCTTGTCTTTTGGAGAGAAAAAATTAAATTTTTAAATTTAATTTAAAAAAAATCACTTCAAAAAATGTTTAATTGCATTTTATTATTTTTATGTATGTAGTGATACTAAAAAATTAGTATGCATAATTTGCATAGGCAGAAGTGAACATTCTTATATGTAGTCACTGGGAATAACCACCAGCATTACGAGCTTAGCAGTCGGGCGACCAGCTGAACTCTCTGCCTTCGGGCGGGGAGGGACCCGAACGAGGCTACGCCGAAGGGCAGAGTCTCTTTCGGGGAGGTAAACCTACCCTAAACCCGTTTATACGGTTTCAAAGGGCATATTTTTGGCCGAGCCTACGGGCTCGGAGATCCCACGTTAAACCGGCCTTGTGCCACGTGATGCCCTCGTGGTGGGGGGAATAAATATTATTACGAGCTTAGCAGCTGACTAGTGCTAACTTGAACTTCACAACAACGGCGTCGCCGATAGGATTTCAATTGTCTCTGGAAGATCCAGAATTTGTCGATACTTGGATTCGTTGCTTCTCTGCCACTACGAGAACAAAAAAGTTGAAAGACAACAAGGAAAAGGGAGAAGAAAATGAAATCACGGATTTATTTTGGGCCACAGCTGGATGCGAGGAGGTAATGAAAGTCTCCACTATGGCATATCCCTTAAATTTGGAAGACCTGACTTTCGAAAAAATAAGTCAGATTATAAAAAAGAATATGAGACCCAAGAAAAGGCTGGTAGTGGCAGAAAGAACGAAATTCATGTCAACGAAACAGGAAATTGACGAACCAATTATAAAATATTTACTACACCGTCTACGAAATGCAAGTAGATATTGTGAATTTGACAAACTCGGACAAGACGAACGGACCATTGAAGAGGATTTGATTCAATTAAGACTAATTGAAGGTATGTCCAATGCGTCAGACCGATATAAAATATTGGAACAGTTACAAATAGGAAATATGTCTTTAAATGCTTGTATTGAATTTTATGCAGCAACAAGAGCTAATACAGACATACCACCATTATAAAAGTCAACCCAGCGAACAAAGATTCGCTGATATGTACGCGTTAAACAATATCAAAAAAGTGTTCGTATTGTGGATATGAACATGAAATGAAAAAAGAAAAGTGTCCAGCATTTGGGAAAACTTGTAATAATTGCTTAAAAAAGAACCACTTTCAAGCAGTGTGTAAATGAAAAAAGAAAAAAGTTGAAAGAGTTGAAGAAAACAACACCGACAGGGAAGTTTTTACTGTGAAGAATAAGACTTTTGAACAGAAGACAAACGACGTTATTATAGTAAAGGTTAAAATTAATAACTGCAATTTAGATATGCAAATGGATACTGGGAGTGAAGTAACACTGATACCAAAAGATTTTGGGAAACACATTGGTAAACCACTTTTACAAAAAAGCAATTTACAACTCCGCCAGTTTGATGGGTCCGTTATAAAAATATTAGGATACTTTGAAGGTTCATTGGAGTTAAAAGAAAAATTTGAAGTAATTACTGTAATTGTTACAAGTTGCAAGAAAAACCATGGCCTTATTGGAAATGACGTGCTTAATATGAATTCTACTAAGCTAATTAATGAAATAAAAATGGAAAAAACTGGAAAGTTAAAAAACTATGAAGCAAGTTTAAAAGTAAAAGAAAATGTTTCCCTCTCTTATTATGAGGCACGAAAATTACCAGTACATTTATTGCCGTTGGTAGTGACAAAACTACGTAAACTAGTAGAACAAGACCTTCTAGAACATGTACCGCCTGGAGGTAGCAAGTGGGCATCACCGATTGTGGTTTTGAGGAAAACAGATGGTGATTTACATATTTGTGGAGATTATAAAATAGGAGTAAATCACAAGATATGCTCGGATTCATATCCCATACCCAATGTGGAACTTGCATTACATGCACTGGCAGGGATGTCCGTTTTTTCAAAAATAGATTTAAAAACGGCATACCACCAAAAACCAATAGATGAAAACTTCAAAGAAGTAACCACGATAAATACGCCAATAGGGTTACTAAGATGGAAAAGAATGCCATATGGTATAAAAACTGCAAGCGCCATATTTCAAAGGTCCATTGAACAGGTTTTAGGAAATGTACAAAATATGGTTTGTTACCAAGACGACATATGCATAGGAGCCACTAATGAAAAGGAATTAAAAGAAAACTGATTTAGTCTTGAATAGATTAAGAAATGCTGGAATGACGATAAATGAAAAAAAAATGTGTAAACAATTCTAACAAAATATCCTTTCTATGTTATTCCATTTCAAAAGAAGGTACATCACCAGACCAAGCATTGATAGAAAAAATACCAAAAGTAGCTACACCTTCAAATAAAAAAGAATTGGAGTCTTTTTTGGGATTGGTAAATTTCTACAGGCGATATTTACCAAAATACACGAACTTGACGGAACCGTTTGCAAATTTAAGAAAAAAGAATGTAGAATTTATCTGGTCAGGCGAACAGCAGAAAGCTTTTGAAACATTAAAAGAAATAATGTCAAAGATACTTGTAGTGAAAATTTTTGATCCAAAAAAGGACATAACACTCACTACAGATGCAAGTGAACATTCAATATCGGGAATATTATCACAAGAAGGACATCCGATAATGTATTTGTCGAGAAGATTAACGAACACTGAATTTAATTACTCGAACATAGAGAAAGAAGCATTGGCTATTGTGTGGACAACTACCAGAGCCCGACAATTTTTAATTGGAAAAAATTTCTATTAAGAAGTGATCATAGACCATTTAGAGTTTATATTTAACCCAAGGAAAGAATTTGTAGTGGATGTGTTAATTATATAAGTGGTAAATACTTGTTGAGAATAGGCTGCGTGAAAATTAACGATTTCCACTAACATTAAAATCTCTATGTTCATAGATAGAATAAGATACAAAACTCAACGAAATGATTTCAAAACATAACAATTAGATTTATTAATGTTTGATGTACAAGCATTCGAACTGAAAAGGTAGGACAGAGTCGTGTCCCCTTGATTTGGTAATAGTTGTACCGGAGTTCATATTAAGAAGCAGTAATATTGAACGTGTATTAGGTTGGTGCAAAAATAATGTCGTTTTCTCACATAGTAACATATGTGAGAAAACGACATTAATTTTGCACCAACCTAAAATTTAAAAAAATAAAGTTTGGAATTGTGAGTTCTAAAATTGGTAAAAGTTCAGGAGTGATTTCAGAGGTGGGTGAGTGTTGGTAATTATCTTTAACGTCTGGTCAGCAATGACTAAGACGGGAGTTCCTGATGGTTACATCTTGGCACTTGGTAACTACTACGATATTTATTTGCACAAAAGTACAAAATGTGTCACGAGGCCTAAAAGGGGGTTGGGGAAGGACGGTCTTCTTCTGTCTTAATTCTAAACTTAGCTTGACACAGACACGGACCCAAACATACCAACAATAATCCTATCACCAAAACAATACATTCACTCCTACCTTTCTTACTGCGTCAACCATAATACCTCAAGTTCTCTATGAAATCCTAACTAGTCCCCATATGTACATTTAAAAGTCTGTGGGGGAGGGGAAAACAACAATTTAAAAAACCCCAAATGTTTATTTACAATATCATATAATATTTACATAAAACAAAACAAAAATAGGGTTAGTAATAAAAAAAACCACAATCACTAAATGTGGCAGAAACATCAGTTCACTGGACGAAATCAATGCGGGACTATGAAAAATAAGAAAAGCATTCATTCCTCCAAGCCATTCACACAGGCGCACACACATTCATACACAACAACAAATACGAAAAATCACACACACGAAACGAAAGGCGCCCCGCATCCACCAGAGAACTGACATCACTGACCACCTAACGAGGGAGGGGATGGGGAATTAAACAAAAGAAAATAGGGACAGAAATAAAAGGGGGCCAATGAGCATGCATACCCTAGCTAAGTTAACCAGAAAACGGGAAACTAAAGATTCAAAATAAAAAACCTAAACTAACCTAATATCGGGGTGGGTTGCCTCTGTTCAAACCTGATAGGACAAAATCCTGAGCCTAACCGATATCCAAATGCCACTCTAAGTCAGCCCCTTTCACTCTACACATTCGCGCAAGATTTACCCACCTTTTGCCAAATTCTGATGAAAGGAGCTGCCGCCTTTCCGTCCTAATCTTGACTTTAAGCTGATGCTTAAAGAACAAGATCAGTTGGGAAGAGGTGAACATCTTGCCATCATAGAATTCCTTCTGACGCGTCGTCCAAATCACGACTCTCATAACCACTAGTAAGCAACAGAACACATAGTGTTCAGCCTTCGTCAATTGCGACACCACATTGCTACAAACAGAACTGGCTTCCAGGACAAAAAACCTTCCCTGCAGCATGCGAACCATGAGGCCTTCAACAAACCTGCACAACGGCACTACCGTCTTGCACTGAAAAAAGGCGTGACCAATGGTCTCGACTTCCCCAGTACAGCGACAACAGTTTGGATATTTCTCCAAGCCTGCTGAACAAAGTCTTCTGCTGACCCAGAGGGCCCCACGAATCATCAGCCAGGTGAGTGATGCCTCATCATTATTGAGACATTTCAACCCAGGCGCCCAAGGCCATATCGAGCGAACCTCCTGCTTCGTAAGACCGAGCTCGTCAATCAGATCATCTTGAACGGCCCCCCTAACTAACAGACGATACAAAGGCTTGCGAGACAACGTCTGGGCGTCGGAGAGGCCATCCGACGTCCGTAAGAGGAGTTTCAGAGCACGACGACATTCGCGGTAGAAGGAGCACTCGGCTCGGGGTGTACAGCCTGCCTCCTCCTCGCACGAGTGCACACTTCTCAGGGATGGGAAATGTTTTCGGACGTCTTCTTTCCAAAAGGTGCCCACCTCATCCGAACCGCGACACATTCGGTCTAGAAAGGTAATGCGAAGCATATGTTGACGAATCTCAATGCTAGGCATACCCAGACCGCCCTCAGAGGGATGAAAGCAACAGATCTCGCGAGATACCATAGGGGCCTTGTCTCTCCACAAGAAAGAGAACAAGGTCCGGACTAATAAAATTAGTCTGGCATACGGGAGTGGAAGCACAGAGAGTCGGTACAGGAGACTCGGATAGATGTGTGAAACACATACTTCCGCCCTTCCCTTCAGGGAAAGTCTCCTCCGAGAACACAGATTAACCGCGATCTCGGCCTTCCCTTGTACCTCCGACCAGTTCATTTCCAACTGGAGATCAGGACCGAACCAGACGCCGAGTATCTTCCGTCCAGAGGAAATGTCCGGGAAGAGAAACTCCCTTCCACGCACCCAACCGCAAGCCCACAGACTTATCGCGGTTGATCTTGGCCCCTGTCACCAACTCATACCCACTGATCTCTTTGTTGACTTCGTCAATCTCGGCTTTGCTCGACACAAGAACCGAAACGTCGTCAGCATAGGCAGAATACCTGGCTGAGATGGAAGCCCCAGGCAGGGAAATTCCGCACAGGACCGGATTCGCCTTTAACTTGTGAAGGAATGGTTCCAGCGCAAGAACGTAAAGCAAAGGCGAGAGCGGACAACCTTGACGAAGTGAGCGAGACAATACGAAAGGCTTCGATCTTACCCCAGTCACTTCCACCAGTGCACCGGGAGTCGCATACAAAAGTCGGATCCAGGAGCGAAAGTCGGCTCTGAAACCGGCCGCCGAAAGGACAGCCTCCAGAAAGCGATGGTCAACCCTATCGAAGGCCTTGGACTGATCTAAATTAATCAGCGCGGCATCACTGTCGACTTGTTCTAAGATCAAGCGTACCATATGAAGGTTATCCTGAATAGTCCTGCCCTTCACAGCACAAGTCTGTTCAGGGCCAATCAGACTAGACAGGACAAGCTGCAAACGGTTGGCTAAGATCTTCGCCAAAATCTTTAACTCAGTGTTTAACATGGTTAAAGGGCGAAAGTTCCCTAACCCATCCCCACCGTTCTTGTCCTTACGCAGCAACTTGATCACACCCCTGGTGAAGCGTTGAGGTATAGACCCCTGCTTCATCCAGTGGTTGAAAATCAGTGCCAGCAAAGGAACAAAAACGTGCGACAACCTCAAGTACACTTCGTAGGGAAGACCATCTAATCCCGGAGACTTATCCAGGCCAACCTGCTTCAGCGCTTCCCAGATTTCCGACTCTGTAATGGGACCCTCGCACCTAGCCGCTTCAGCTGCCTCGAGGCAGGGAAAGTCAGCTAAATAGGCGTCGAACTGAGCAGAGCTCAGACCGGGCTCCCTGGTGAAAAGATCCTGAAAGTAATCCCGAAAGACCTCACATATGCCCGCGTTTGTAGTCACGGTCCGCTTATCCGGCAATGTGACGCACGCTATATGTCTCCTAGACGCGTTCCGATTTTCCTCTGCACGCAGTTCAGCGGCCATATTCGTCGCCTCAGAAGACATTCTTTTTAACCTAGCCCTAACTACCAGAGCTTGATCCTTCTTGATAAGCAAGGAGGACAACTCTGCCTTAGCTAAAGCTATATCCCCACTAACACGGGATTTCACAGCACGATCAACTTTATTTTCTAACGCCGTTTGCACCGCTAATCTATCTAGATTGAGTCGACGATTAAAATCGGCAGCAAACGTTCTAATTTTAGATTTGTCCCACCAGCCGTTTCCCACAACCGCCCCCGTCAATTCCCTTTGTATCATTAGTAAGAGCTAGTCCCGGAAACCCTGCTCACTAAATAAGGAACAGTTAAATTTCCAGTAGCCAGCCAATCTAACCTTAGGCTTATCTAAGTTTACACGGACCCGGACAAGCCTATGATCCGTATAAACTGTGTAATGGAAGCTTGGACACCCTAAGAGCCCTACATCAACTCTCCTAACTAAGACTCGGTCGAGGTAGCTCGCAAGCGTCCCAGGAGCCGAGTTGCCACTAGTTGTCCAAGTCCATGCTACCTCCCGAGGGTGTTCATTCCGGTATTTATCGACAAGATCAAACTCATCGATAAAGTCCCGAAATGGTTTCACGTCCGGGTTGTTAGTACCTTGTTTATGCCCTATACGATCTATATCGGGGTCAAGGACGGCATTCCAATCCCCCGCTAAAACTACCCGACGAGACGTCGTCAAGAACGGCGCGATCTACCGAAACAAAGCAGGCCGCTCGGCATGGATATTGGGCGCATGAACCCCAATGAGACGTACAACCTTATCCTTTATGGTAACATCCAGCACGCAAAGTCTACCCGCCGGATCCGCGAAAACAAGGGTACATGCAGCCTTTAAAGACCTGCTCACTAGCCAAGAGACACCCCTCGAACGACCATCAAAACATGCTGAATAAAGAGCGAACCCCGTAGACAGTATGTCCTCACGGTCATGAGAAGAAAACCGGGTCTCTTGCAAACAACATACATTCACCCCGAGGCGCTGAAGATCACGAGCTAACCAGAGCGCCATTGTCAAATAGAATTAGGGTTGTCCTTCAGAATAGAACATAGCTAGGGTGAGGACACCGACAGCTTGTCCCATCGAACCAGACATCATCTCAGTATCGAGAGTATCATCCTGAGACAAGCCGCCGATGTCCGCAGGATAAGTTAGTTTAAGTGCCCTATAAAGGGATGGGTGAACAAAAAGAGGGACCCTCCCTTTACATTGTTTTGATGAGTAATTTTTCTTCCAAAAGTACGGCTGCTGGGGGCACCACTTTCAAGGACGCCTTTGCCTCCTATATCATGCCCCAAATCTCCCGCGTACCCAGGCCAGTTCTTACGACGGTCAGCAGAGTTCGGGACTTCTTAAAATTTTCCGGCACCTCCACATCAACACCATTGATGTGCCGGAAATTCCACAAAATTTTTAAGGGCTTCGGGTTTTTTGTTTGCCCGAAGACCCTTTCTGTCTGTTACTGGGATACGCGGCAGACGTCTTCCCCTGGGAGATAAGGTGGCTTAATTTTCTTTTTTTTCTTGTCAGTAGCTGGTTGTGTATCGGGGCTTCTATTTCTTTTTTTCTGAGGAGATTGAATGGGTGTTTGCATCGGAGTATCTCTAGGAGTGGTTGATGGAGTCATGCCGGAAGGTGTCTTAACAGGGGAAGGTTTTGATGAATGATAAGATTTTGACGGAGAGTTTGTCAATGATTTTGGCGGAGGTGGTTTTGTAAAAGACTTTTTAGATGATGAAGGGAAAGACGGGGCAGAGGATAGGGGGCCCGGTGCCCCCAGCGATTTCTGATTTTTAGCCCGCGTTTTATCCAATTTGTCCTTCAATTTTTTAAGGTCTAGGATTTTTTTTCCAGCTAGGTTCATTCAGCTTTTGCGTACTTGTTGCATTTTCTTCATAAGACGCCGAGGCATCGCCCTCAAAGCTGGTAGAGGGAATGGGGCTGTAGGTGTTATTATCCCTGGGGTCATGATGGGACGGAGGCCCCGCTGCTTGGATCTTCCCTTTGCCTCTAACTATGAGGCGCCATTCCGCCTCTTCGTTTTCCTTACCCACACTTGTGGTAGGCTTCGGTTTTGGGGGTAAAGTGGGTAAGGACTGGTCCTTCGCCGACCCTCATATTCCGTCCTTAGAATTAGGTCCTTTGTGATCAACTCTTTTTTCGCCATTGCTAGGCAATCTTCTGGCGTGGGCAGCAGAATGTCCCACATGAAGAACCCAGCACCTTTAATGATTCTTTGGGGTTTCATCCCCAGGGACAAAAGTGATTTAATCACTATGTCTTTCGTGGAGCAACAAATTTTGCGAGTTCGCCACGAAAACCGACACCATTCTCTTTGAGAACACATTGAGCTCTTGAACGTCTTCAAGGAGCCCATCTTCATTTACAAGATGAGCATATCCCTTCGCCTTTTCCAAGAAATCCGCCATGTTCACAATGCAACTTGGGGGGGGGGGACTTCCAGCAAGAGGGCAATTCCTCGGCTGTCTTCTTAGTTTGTGCCTCGTTTGGCACCCGGTCATTTGAAACTTGACTTGAGACCTGCCTGGTCTCTCCTTTGTTAGTGCTACTAGTCTCCTTCACACTATCATGGACTTCTATATTGGAGGCAGCATTTGCCAGTTTTTTTTATTTCGATTTATCCGGTGGGTCGGCCTTAACAGCCGCCCCAAAGAGGTCTTTTTTAACACATGACCGACTTTCTTCGTCGGCCATATTGAAAGATCGTGGAGACTTCCACCTGCGGGTCTATGTATATATATTTTTTTGACAAATAATGGGGAAAGGAGTTGGGAGAAGGCAAAACAATTAGAAATTAAACAAATAAAGGAAAGCCTGGATATACCAGGAACTTAAAAAATTACAAAAACAAAATAAAACTTTAAAGCAAATTAATTAAACTGGGAAAACTAAAAATAAAAGACAAACTACAAACTGAAAAGAAAGAATATAGAATAAATAGTTAGGTAAGGGGGGAAAAATCAAAATGGCGCCTAAAGGCTGCCGAAAATAAAAGAAAAACAATAAAAGTAACTCCTCTCTTTTTTGGTCAAATAAATTCAAAAATAATATACAGAAAGAAAAAGAAAAGAAAAGAAAAAATCTGGTTTGACACTAGTCAAACCATATTAAAAATAAAGGTTTGCAGCCGAAGCCGCTAAAGAAAGAAATTAAATGCCAAAAGAAAAAACAAACTTAGTCAAACCAAAAAAGATTGCAACCGAAGTCGCTAAATAAATAAAAACGAGGGAGGGTAAACGATAAAGGAAATAAAACCAAAGCTTTCTTTTTTTCCTAAACGGTACTTATTGTTTTAAAACGAAAAACTGGAAAGAAATAAACGGAAATAAAAAAAAATTAAAAAAAAGCAGTCGTCCGGTACGACTTTGTCAAACCGGACTAAAAAAAATAAAAATGTGGGCCGAAGCCCAGAAAAAAAAAAAAAAAAAAATCAAACAAAACTAAAAGAAATGAAAGAAAGAAAAAAGGAAAATTAAGCAATAACTTAACAGAAAAAACTTGATGGGCCGAAGAAAGTTCGTCAATTAAGCAATCAACAGTTCGTCAAAATATTAAGGAAAATCCTCGTGAGCCGAAGAACAAGTTCGTCAATCTGTAATATAAAGAATAGAATTAAAAAAAATCGCGCCGCCTCCAGTCAGAAAAAGTCAGACATACGTCAAACAATCTCTGGCACTGGTCCTTCAAGAATGAGAAGTACTACACTTGGTAACTACTACAATATTTATTTATACAAAAAGTATAAAATGTGGCACAAGGCCTAAAAGGGGGATGGGGAAGGACGGTCATCTTCTGTCTTAAATCTAAACTTAGCTAGTCTCAGACATGGACCCAAACACACCGACAATGTTCCAATCACCAAAAAAACACATTCACTCCTACCTTTCTTACCACGTCCACCATAATACCTCAAATTCTCTATGAAGTCCTAACTAATCCCCTTATGTACAAATATTGTTTGTGGGGGGAGGGTCATAAAATAACAACTTTTAAAAGATCCCCAAATGAGTATTTACAATATGAGTTAAATATTTACAATAAAACTAAACAAAACTGTATTAGTAATAAAAACCCCCACAAACTATAAAAGTGGCAGAAACATCAGTTAACCGGACGAAATCAATGCGGGACTATGAAAAAATGAAAAAAAGCATTCACACAGGCACACACATTCATACACGAAATACGAAAAATTACACACACGAAACGAAAGGCGCCCCGCATCCACCAGAGAACTGACGTCACTGACCACCTAACAAGGGAGGGGATGGGGAATTAAACAAAAGAAAAAAATAGGGACAGAAATAAAAGGGACCAATGCGCATGCATACCCTAGCTAAGTTAACCGGAAAACGGAAAAACTAAAGAATCAAAAAATATAAAGCCTAGTCTAACCTAATATCTGGGTGGGTTGCCTCTGTTCAACCCTATTAGGACAAAATCCTGTACCTAACCGACATCCAAGTGCCACTCTAGGTCAGCCGCTTTCACTCTACACATTCGCGCAAGTTCACCCACCTTTTGCCAAATTCCGATGAGGTGAGCCGCCGCCTTTCCGTCCTAATCTTGACTTTAAGCTGATGCTTAAAGAACAAGATCAGTTGGGAAGAGGTGAACTTCTCGCCCTCATGGAATTCCTTCTGACGCGCTGTCCAAATCACGACTCTCATAATCCCTAGTAAGCAACAGAACACATAGTGTTCAGCCTTCGTCAATTGCGGCACCACATTGCTACAAACAGAACTGGCTTCCAGGACAAAGAACTTTCCCTGCAGCATGCGAACCATGAGGCCTTCAACAAACCTGCACAACGGCACTACCGTCTTGCACTGAAAAAAGGCGTGACCAATGGTCTCGACTTCCCCAGTACAGCGACAACAGTTTGGATATTTCTCCAAGCCTGCTGAACAAAGTCTTCTGCTGACCCAGAGGGCCCCACGAATCATCAGCCAGGTGAGTGATGCCTCATCATTATTGAGACATTTCAACCCAGGCGCCCAAGGCCATATCGAGCGAACCTCCTGCTTCGTAAGACCGAGCTCGTCAATCAGATCATCTTGAACGGCCCCCCTAACAGACGATACAAAGGCTTGCGAGACAACGTCTGGGCGTCGGAGAGGCCATCCGACGTCCGTAAGAGGAGTTTCAGAGCACGACGACATTCGCGGTAGAAGGAGCACTCGGCTCGGGGTGTACAGCCTGCCTCCTCCTCGCACGAGTGCACACTTCTCAGGGATGGGAAATGTTTTCGGACGTCTTCTTTCCAAAAGGTGCCCACCTCATCCAATCCGCGATACATTCGGTCTAGAAAGGTAATGCGAAGCATATATTGACGAATCTCAATGCTAGGCATACCCAGACCGCCCTCAGAGGGATGAAGGCAACAGATCTCGCAAGATGCCAAAGGGACCTTGTCTCTCCACAAAAAAGAGAACAAGGTCCGGACTAATGACATTAGTCTGGCATACGGGAGTGGAAGTACAGAGAGTCGGTAAAGGAGAATCGGATATATGTGTGAAACACATACCTCCGCCCTTCCCTTCAGGGAAAGTCTTCTCCGAGACCACAGATTAACCGCGATCTCGACCTTCCCTTGTACCTCCGACCAATTCATTTCCAACTGGAGATCAGGACCGAACCAGACGCCGAGTATCTTGATCGGCCCATCCGTCCAGAGGAAAGGTCCGGGAAGAGAAACTCCCTTCCACGCACCCAACCGCAAGCCCACAGACCTATCGCGGTTGATCTTGGCCCCTGTCACCATCTCATACCCACTGATCTCTTTGCTGACTTCGTCAATCTCGGCTCTGCTCGACACAAGAACCGAAACGTCGTCAGCATAGGCAGAATACCTGGCTGAGGTGGAAGCCCCAGGCAGGGAAATTTACTTGGTAACTACTACTCAAAAAGTTCACACGTTTTCGGTTTATATAATGGCCGTGTACCACGTGAGAGGATCACAGCATATGAGCGGGAAAATAGATTCGTCGCGTGCAGGTGGTTTGATTGGTCGAAACTGACCAATAGCAAGCCAGATTAGGTGATTGACCAATGAATACTTGTTATATTTATGTGAAAGTAGGATTTTACTTACATGATAGGAAGAGTGCATTTCCTAAAAAGAGGTAAGGCTGGTTTGTTGTGGAAGAATCCACAAATTACTCAAAGTCACGATATCAAGGATTCTACGTTGGGCGATAATATTGATGGCATTTGACTTTGATATAGAGTATGTCAAAGGAAATTCAATTCCACATGTGGACGCACTATCAAGATTGAGGTTTTACAAGGAGTCAAAAGACAAAATAGAGGAATAATTTGAAGATTCATTCCTACACTTGATAGAGACTGATGTTTTGTCTTTAGACAGAATGGCTGCGGAAACGAGACATGATCCGGTGCTAAGTAGGATAGTATCGAGAATAAGAAAAAATTCGTGGGGAAATTGTTCTAGGGTGGAAAGACCTTATAAAGAAATAAGACACAGATTAACAATAGAACATGGAGTGATTTGCAATGGGGACCTGGTAGTTCCCCCAGAAACACAAAAAAAGCCGATAATAGAAAGTGTACATAATGATATACACTGTGGAGTAGCGGCCACACAAAAAAGGATAAAACTAGAAGCCGGGTTATTCAAGAGACGTTGAGGATTATGTAAAGAAGTGTAAAAAATGTAAAGAATTAAGAAACTTTACACAAGCCAAGTTACATTCATGGCCCAAAGAAGTGGAGCCCTGGAGTAGGGTCCATATGGATCATGCATACGTAAATGGAGTGGGACTCTTATTAATATTAGTAGACTCTTTTTCGGGTTGGCCTGAAATAATAAGGGTTGCAAACAAGAAAAGTTCCACTATAAAGCAAATTCTAAGAGTCATATTCTCTAGAAATGGCGTACCAAAAACCCTGGTATCGGATAATGCACCAGAATTTTGTGAGGAAGAACTTAACGTATGCTTAGAGAAAATAGGGTGTAAACCACATAAAACTCCTCCATATCACCCTCAATCAAATGGACTAGCAGAAAGGATGGTGCAGACCGTAAAAAGGGGGCTGAAAGCATGCTCTCAGCAAAAAGAAAAAGTAGAAGTTTTTCTACCGAGGATGCTTTTAAGTTATCGGACGATACCACACGCGGGAAGACTCGAAAGCCCATCAGCTTTAATGGGGAGACAGATTAAAGCTCCGCTATGTCATACTGTACAAGTGAAAAGATGTGGTATAAAAAGGGCAAGGATGCAGATCCGGAAGGAGCCGAGTTTATAATGCAAAAAGGCCATAATACAGCCATAATAAATAGAGAGAATGGCGATAGTGTGTTGGTCCATGCTGACCAAATAAGGACCCAGGGTGAAGAGGAAGAATGAAATGACGAAGAGATGTCAATTTCATCTGATAATGAGTTGGTAGAACAACCATTACAGAAGGAAACGTCAGAGGAAACAATACAGAAGGAGTCTGAAAGTTCAGATGAAGACCAGAGTATGCAAAAAAACACATGTGACTACAGCCTAGACCGGGACAGATCGAGGTCTCCCTGGGAAAGAAATACGGGAAAGAGAGAAATAGAGCAGAGTGAGGAAAATAGCAGAAGGAGTACAAGATCTACGAGAGGGATAAAGCCCTTAAAGTTTAGGGAGATGTAGTGATACTAGCAAATTAGTATGCATAATTTGCATAGGCAGAAGTGAACATTCTTATAAGTGGTCACTGAGAATAACCACCAGTAGTACGAGCTTAGCAGCTGACTAGTGCTAACTTGAACTTCACAACAATGTGCTTTCTGATAACAAATCACTCTTCTTTTATTGAATTCGAATAATGCGTTTTCTTTATAATAAATGATTTATTATATTTAGAAATTGTGATGCTGTCGTCAAGATAATTCTTGTCTTGTAGCATATAGGAACCTGTGGGGTTCAGCGTACCCGGATTAAAGGAGAATTTAATACGGGATACCCTGCCCACAAAATACAACGCAAATTTCAAGAAGAAACAACACGATAAGGAACCTTTGTAGAAAATAGAACATTGTATATTTATTTTTTTGTGAATAGGGTAAAAAAAAGACTAATGCTTTAGTTCGTTTAAGCAAAAATGTGATTTTTACAAAAATGTCTGTGTTCGCTGTCTTTCAACAGAATAGCAGAGTAATGTCTGTTTCTTTTGTTTTTGTATAGGTGTAAAGGAAAAAGGGGTGATCAATTTAAATTGAAAAAGAGTGTGGATGAGGAATAAAAGATAAAAGGAAAATGTACTTATGAATTGTTTTGGAGTCAGTTGTAAATTTGTTGTTGTTGTTTTCTTTTCTAATCCACTTTCGGTTCTTAGTGTCGGGTTGAGTCAGTGATGGAATTTACTGTCAGTCTTCTATGATCTCTGCGCCCTTCTGACTGGCAACTGACTTGAAATTCTGTATTTATTGTTGACTTTTTTTTCACACTGGCTCGTTATCTTTTTAGTTTAGCAAATCGCCTCCTTTCATTGGTCAGAAAATTAATTTCACACCTTATTGCGAAATCTGTTTTTAATCGTTTTGATCCGATTTTGCGGGTGTGCAAATCTACTTTGTGTTTTTTAGTCATTTGTTGGAATGATATAGGATTTGTATCCTATAAACCCTTTCTTTTTGCTGACCACCCAAACAACATAACCGGTTGTTCCAGTTCACTTTGACTAGCGACCAATCAAATTCAAGCATGGATGTTTTTGAAAATGTTTACATCCCCACCTCCTCCACGTGGAGTCTTGTAGACATTGAATTTGGTCAGTCTGTGTTTTTATATATTTCACCGCTAAGGCCACAACTCTCGACATCTATCTGCTTAATATTCATTTCATTAAATAAAACGATTTTGGAATATATAACTAAAATAAGTATTTTGTCAATAAATTTCATTTCAAATCGCAATTATTATATTAATTTAACGAACTACTTTTTACGCGGACTTATTTCCACTCCAGCATTTCCCGATGTAGGTACACGCACTGCTACACGACTGTCTCATTGACGTTTACTGCCGGTAAATATTTCTTTTTTATATATATATGTATAGGTTTTTCATTCCGTATTTAAACCATAGGGTTTTTTCAATCAAAATTAAGCTTATAAATTAATGCATAAAATTATTTAGTAGACTACAGGTTTCTATACAAATTATTGACCCTATCATATCGGTTAAATTTTGCTTTGTGCTTTTTGTTAAATTGGGTTAGTAACAAAGTATTGTTGTGTTTTTTTCCTGATTTTATTTAATTATAGCACGTTTATTAATTTATCGAATATCTGTTTGGAGGGATTTCCATTCATTTTTATTATTTTAATAAAGAATAAATTTAAAAAAAAAATAGAGATTTCTGTAGCAAGTAGTAAAAGTAAACTAAAAATGATTAAAAATTAACCCACACCACGAGAGAGAGAGAGAGAGAGAGGGAGAGAGAGGGAGGGAGGAAGTACTTTAACCGACACCTCATCTATTTGTGCCTCAATTCAAATGTTTATATTTTCTTTATTTGTTCATAAATACTGGTTTGTTTTGCACTCTTATAAGTGTGTGTGTTAAAGATAAATGTAAAAAAGAAGCTGTAGAATTTTCTTAAAATCTTGGAGATACGAAACGTTTGAAAGAAATTAAGTCCTGATCAGTTGCTGTGTTTGTAATGACTGGATCGACATTGTTCCAAAGTAGTGTAAGTGCAACCTTTATTTTAACTTTCTTTAACCAAGAAATTGTTCTAAAGACAAAAAAAGAAAAAAAAATAGTCCAAAATTTTCAATTTTACTCGGGATAAAAACCAAACTTTGACGTTTTTTGTTTTTGTTTTGTTTTTTGAAAAAAAAAATGTAATGCGATTTTTTTCATTATTGGGCTTGGCAAATGACACAGGAAATAAGAATAAAGGAAAAAATAGCTGATTATTATTTTTATTTTTGTGCTGGAGACGATCATGTCAGTCATTTGATTTGTAGTAAACAACGTATTTTTGTACTGTACATAAAACTTGTAGTTCTTTGCTATTTGTTAAAAAAGTTGAATTTTGTAGTTTTTATTTGTTTTACTTTTGTTTCATTTCATATGAAGTTTTAAGATCTGCACATTACCACCAAAGAAAGCCAATTAAAAAAGTCAATCAATAATTAAAAAAAAATACATCTGTCTGCACTACTAAATGTGTTTTTTAGTTTTTTTTACCAATGCCAATAAGATATTTCTCAATAAGTCTCTAAATTTATTGTCCCAAGTATGAATTATTTTTTATTTATTGTAAATTTAAAAACAGTTACTACAATTGAATAGTTTGTACGGCAAGTGCGTATTTTATGGAGAGAAAATCTGCATTTTTTTTTTTTTTCTGTGAGACTTTTTATTCAAAAAATAATAGAATCTAAAATAGATTCATCTGGATGTCACCGGTACTTAAACCACTGTAATTTACTAAGTTTACTTTAGTTTCGCTCAAGGCCACAGGTTTTGGCACCCAGTGTGGATCGAACACGCTTAGTAGTCATGGGCAACCAGACTAGTATGCTAACCGTTGTGACGTTCAAATGAAATGCCAGCAATTAAAAAATGCGAATTTTGAAAGTTTTTAAGGCGGTTTCTTGTTTTGTTTTCAATTTGATAAAATGAGAAGCAAAACACCTTAATAATTCCAGGTGCTCTTTTTAGTTTTGAACTCAAAAAAAAAAAAAAAAAAAAAAAAAAATACGATACCTACGGTTTAAAATGAAATTTAAAAAATAAATCTTTCTTGGAGTTTTTATTTTAAATTTCAAGTTAGTAGATTAAATTAAATTTAATATTTCCAATAAGCAAAAAAAACTAATTTATTCACTGGAAGAATATTTCTTCATTTCTTCTTTTTTTTTTTTTTTTTTTTGTTTCTTTTAAAAGCTGATTATCGCCCCTTTTTTATTCGTCTTTCGTCGCAATGTAATTCCCTTTATTACAAAATCTCCCCAAAATAAAATATACTTCTGAAATTTTATTTGAGAAATATTAGCAGATTTAAAATATAGTCAATCGGTAAATTTGGGTTTTCTTTCCCTTAAAACTACATGTGTCTAATATATAAACTGAAGTAAACATTTGTCTTTAAATTTTAGATTAGTAAAGTTTTTTTATTTCCTGCCATAGTCCTAAACAAGTGATATATAAAGTCACACTAAGAACTATGACCTTACACAACACACAGAAGAATGCAACATTATGACATAAGTATTTTGGCTGTTAATGAACAACCAAAAATGTATTGTTTGATATAGAAATCTTTCATGGTTGTTTTTTTAAGTTGTCTGAATTTTGAAGCTCTTTCATTGCATAGTTGCTCTAAAGCATTTAGAAGAAATTAAACATGGTTTTAAAATTAAATCAGATTATAATTGCTTTTTAAAGTGAATATACACTAGATAATTACAGTATTTCTATATTTTATTGAGAAAGTGAATCATTCAGGTATTTTCATTTGAATATTTGTCATTACATTTAAATTTTATCTTTTTAAAGGAATGCGGATGTGCAGATGGCATAATAGTTAAAGGATTGGAATGAGGAATTAGTGATCAGTTCAAAATCCAGTCCATCAAATTTTTCACAAATATTCTTGAAAAAAGTATGAATCTATTTCTACTCCCCTAGCTATGGATTAAATAGCAGGGCAAACTGGATTTTCTAGTTATGATTGGTAACCTGTATAGGACATCTCTAAGTTCAAAACCATATGTGACATTGGTGGGCACATACATCATCTGTCTGCTCAGCATAGTTGCAGTATAAACCACAGGTTGACTGGGTATTGAAGAAATACAAATGAGGAGCCAAGCTGAAGATAAGAAATCACGCTGACTTGCAATGTGCTGTTAAAACAGCTCTGATGAAGTGAATATAGCATAAATAATTACAGCATCCTTGAGTTCTCTGTTTGAATATGCAATCTTTGAAATAATCATGCTAGCACTGTCATTTAACTCCACTGTGAGTAATGGCCATGAAATAGTTTTGTCTTTCTACCTTCCCACCAAAATGCATGTAGGCACTTAAACTAAGTTGAAACTTTATATATAGGCATTTTTTCCTCTGTGAGTGTGTGCATGTGTAAAAAGAGTAGATAAGCTTTCCTATCTCCTTGTCAATACTCCTCCTCCTTCTCTTGAACAGGTATAGAGGCTCATCCCATGTTTCCTGTTTAGGAAGGGGTTCCCAGATTTTTTCCTTTTCTTTGTCCTCTGTATTAGTCCTGCTGTGAATCTCTTGTGATGTGGGCAATCTGTGGCAACGTCTCTTCATACTGAGGGTATTGACAGTTCTCTGGTTGCTGTTCCCAACTGGTAGTTAGGAGCCTAATTCTTGTGTAGCATCTTGAGCAGCTGCTCTGATCAACAGTTGCATATCAGGGTGCTTGTAGTGCCATGTCGTGCAACCCCGAGGCCACATCATGTTGCAGGCTGCACCAGCTCCTTTCTATCCATATCACATATGATGACCATCAACTACTATTACTTTAGGCCTTTCACTTCCATTACCAACATTACTCAACATGACCTTAAACAATCAAAGTTCACCTAAACCAGCTTTCAAAAATTACCTAAACCCTTTAACATTTCCAACACTTGTGGCATTTGAACCAACTTCAACAAGCAGACTGGGATTCATTCTGTGATTTCTTCTGCAATGTCCTCTGGAATGTTGTTTTTAATCTCCCTGTCCAAAAATGTGCATCTGAGGTCTCATCCTGCGTAAAAGCTGAAATCGAAGGTTTCATCCTCGCAAAAAAAACATAAAAGTGAAATCACGTTACTCCCTTTGGTTCTCAGCTGCTTGCTCAGCTGCTATTGCCCACAGGAATCACTACTTCCATCTGTACTGTAGCAACATGTCTGATTGCAACAGATGTCTCTTTGTCACTGCCTGTAATGAGTGCAAGTATGTCCTCAATGAAGCAAAGTTACTCTGCTGAAAGAATGAAACAACATATTGCATTTTGCAAGTTTGGTTCTAAAGATTAATGGCGGCTCTGCAAGAGCATGTTGAACAACAACAAACCCACCATACCTCCATTATTCAGTCAAATTGAGGTCCTGACTTGCTCAGGTGACAAGGCTAAATGCTTTGCTTGTAAATTCTCATCCAATTCAATGCTAGACTCATCTGGTGTATCCACACCCAATTTTTCCTCCAGCACTTAGGCTCTACTGAGTGAGATGCATATAACCCCAATGATGGTATTGGACATCATTTCTAAATTAGACTCCCATAAAGCTGGTGGTGGGGACAGGATTCTGACCATTGTTCTGAAGAAATGTGCTCCTGAACTGGCTCCTGCCTTCTCCAAACTATATAACTACTGCCTCACCAACTCTTGCTTTCCAGCCTGTTGAAAGTCGTCATCTGTTGTGCCTGTCTTTAAGAACTCTGGAGACCCTTCTAACCCCTCTAACTACCATTCTATCAGTCTCTTATCACCGCTGAAGTGGTTAAGCACCTTACTTCCCATAATCTGCTCTCTGACAAGCAATATGGTTTCTGCTTTGCCCGATCTACTGCTGACATGCTCAGAGCCATAACTGAATTTGTATACCAAGCACTTCACAATAACGGAGAAGCTCGAGCTGTGACTCTAGATATCTCTAAGGCATTTGATAGGGTTTAGCGTGCCAGCCTTCTTTATAAGCTTCAGGGATATGGCATTACAGGATGATTATTTGACTTAATACAGTCATTCCTGTCAAACTGTGAAATGAACGTCGTCCTAAACAGGTTTTCCTCTAGCGCTTATGACAAATGCCGATGTTTCCCAAGGTTCTTTCTTGGGTCTTACACTGTTCCTGATATTCATTCACAACATTCCCAATGTCATCAGTTCCCAAGTAGGCATCTATGTGGATGACACTATTTGCTCCTGCCTCAATAGTAAATCTGGTATCATTGACAAAACTAACCTGGCCACTGGTCTCAACTAACCTGGCCACCAATCTGTGGTTGACTGGGGCAGGAAATGGCTTGTAAACTTCAATGCCTCCAAAACAAAACTGCTGTCATTTACCCACTACAGGGGACCCTCCCTGCCTTCTATCAGAATGGCTGATTCCCAACTCCACGAGAGCGCCTTGTTGCACCTGCTTGATCTCATGCTGTCCGCTAACATGAGGAGGAATAAATACATAGACTCAATAGCTTCATCTACTGCAAGAAAAGTTGTTTCTCTGTGTAGTGCCAGAAAGTTTTTCTCATCTGTCCGTCCTTCAAATCTATAAATCAACCATCTATCCTTGCATAGAATATTGCTGCTGTGTTGGAATGTGTCACGAAAAATTAATGATTTCATCTCTTTCTCTCCTGCTGTCTTAGTGACGGACACAGTCTCCACTTCTGAGACTGAAAACTGCCCTCCTTCTCATTCCAGCCCTTTACATAGAGCTTGGTAACTCACCTATGCAAAACACCAACAAGGCAGCTACCAATCACAGTTTCCGCGCCTGCCCACCTCCACTCACTTTGGGGGTTTCAAGTTGACCGACCAACTCATTACACCCCCGCTGATCTTAAGATCCCAAAGCTTCTCAGTTTGAGAGATGTTCGTGTCTGTTTGGTGACTGCGTCCGCATATATACAACTTGCACGCTTGACATATTGGGATAACCACACATGCGCAAACTCGTTTGCTCCAAGGTGGCAGATTTCCAGATTCATCCCGTGTCTCGCTGTCATGATCGCACACCGTGCAACTTGGAGCAGGCCTCTTCTGACGGGCACTCCTTCTGAGCGGGATGACAGGGTCCTCATCCTCAGATGAACTCTCATCCGTTGAGCTACAATCCGCCTCTGGACAGCTGGCCACATTGACGTCCGCAGGTAGAGTACTGATGTTTGAGGTAAAACTCAGTGGATCCGACTTTAAATACACCACTCGCGCACCATCATCAGAGTCACTTTCATCATCTGATGACGGTTTTAACCCTACAACTAGTTGCAAGTCGAGGCACGCCATCAACCCGCACTGACTGCGGGCTGATAATCTCGGTAACATTCCCCATTCTAAGCTTGTCCGTACACTTGCTGTGCGGGGTCTTAACCCACACTGTCACCAATTCTGTATTTAGTTTGTGTGTCGCAATTTTGTATTTAGTTTGCGCGTCGCATTATACCAATAGACTGCTTCGGGGATCGAACATCGCTTCCTGGCTGCAATCACTTTTATAGACTGGTGGCTCCTTTCTACTATGCCGTTTCCCGCCGGCACGTAGGCGCACCGGAACCGAAGCCACACATCCTACTTCTTTAAGAACTGCGAGAATTGCGCTGAAGAAAACGCTGCACCGTTATCTGTCAATATTTCTGCAGGTGGCCCCTAATTAGATGGACTCTAATTGACATATTATGCTGGCAGTGTCCTGCCAGTGCAGTAGTCGCCAAATGGTGAAGCGAGAGGGTCCACAGTCGATAATAGTCAAATAGTGCTGGCTGCCAACATGCGTAACATCTATCCCCAGCCTGTTCCAAACATGGGTAGTACTCAAACTTCCTTTTTGCCATTGCACTGGTGCCGGGTCAATTGACTGGCACGCCTCGCACCTCTGCACTACTGTCCTAACATCCGTCTTTTTGACTGCCGGGTCGACCATCTTCAAGAAGTAGAGCATCCGTTTAATCCCGGGATGCCCACACTGTTCATGTATGCTCATGATTCGCTCGAGGTCCATACTGAGCGCAGAAGCCGTACACGGCAGCAGAGGTTCAGACTCTTTCCGAGCAGCAGCCAACCAACGTTGCTGAACACGAGTCAATGCATCTGCTCTGTTGACTGCCGATTTTAACTAACACTACATCCACAGACAGGTTGTACTCTTTGATAGTTTCAATCAGCATGGTGAGCTACCTTCGTATCAACATCTCGCTGGATGCCTTGGTGGTCAGTCGCGCTCTTCCGCTAAGTGCATCTGATATCCAACGCTGAGTCCGTGACGATGTGGAGCACTGTTGCTTGCCATTGGAGCACCAGGTTAACCCCTTTCAGAGTGACGTCTAGTTCAGCCAGGTTTGTGTTGTGCATCATTTTCAGGTCGTAACCAGCAGGCATCTTCTATGATGGACCCGTTATCCTCAAGTGTGACACCCATAGCCAATGAGCTGGCATCCACCCAAATGGTGAGCTCGTTCCCCTTAAAGCACCAGTCACCTCGCACGGGATGTCTTGCATCACTCTCTCCATAGTTTCAGTTATCATGCATCTTAGGGTAACGTTGTGCACCTCATCATCCCATCCTGAAGAAACAGAAGTTACGCGGCGCTTTATGGCTGCTGCCACCACTCTGAGCCAACCGCATACGGGAAAATGGCCTACCAGTTTCCCGCACATGGAGAAGGTACTCCGACAAGTGATCACTGGCGGGACTTCCGGGAGGTCACTACCTCGCCTCTAGCGAAGTTTTTCTCCATCACTACTGACGTGTAGTCCAAGTACATTCACTCCATCCTGTAGTGGCTCTGGGGCCTTGCACACCAAGCCAAAGCGCTCCAGATGTTCCTTAACCCTCCCTCGTTGAAGAGGCCACGTTTTCATTGATGTAAACATCGTCAATGTAGGATGACGTTGCCCTTCGAATGTCCTCATCCTGCGACATGACCACATTTATAATCGCTGACATGATTTTTGGAGCCACATTAAGACCAAATCCCAATCGAGTGAGGCAATATCTCTGTCCTTTTACCATGACAGTCTGAAAGGGCCAGAGTGATTGGTGGACTCGGACTTGGAGGTAGGCCCTTCTTAAATCGAGGGTGGCGACATTGCTCCCTTGCTGTCGCCATTCCTGCAATTTCTGGGCACAAACGTCCACGTTGGCCGTATATGCATCTACAAAGGTATTCAATTCCCTGTAGTCCATGACCGGTCTCACTTTCCCCTCATTCTCTTGCACTATTGCCATCAACGGAATCAGTCCTCGAGGCGGCCCTAACTCCTCCTTGGGGTACTGTGCAAGCCAGCCGTTAGTACGTCCATCTTTTGTCTGCTCCACTGTCGACAAATCGAACCGTTCGTGAGTGACCAAGAGCTGCCCAAATCTGCTAAAGTGGTACGCGTTATTCCATTGATGCGCACCTTAATCACAGGGAGCGCCTCTTTCATACTCTGTGCAGAGAAGAGACCCGCTGACGTCACATCCCCCATTCTATTTCCCGGACACTTAGAGGCAATGTGACCTACATTACGACATTGGAACATCGTAGATCGAAATGTGTCTTTCGCGCCGACCCGCTGCGCATTGCTTTGTGTTGATAGCGGCAGTCTTTGGCAAAATGATTCAGCCCAGAGCACCGATAGCAGGTGACATTGCCATGGCGACGGATGGCTGGGGTCGGACCTTCTTTTGGTTGAACAACTGCGGCCACTGGTTCATTAGCCTCTTTTTCGTCGATCATGATAGCACAGGCTCTGGTCAACAATTGATTGAGCGTCATGTCTTCCATTCTGGATGATGCACGGAATATCTGCTTAACATGACTAGGCAATCCAGACATGAAGGCACAGGTCATGCATTCTTCAGGAAGCGGTGCGATCGGTACGACGAGCTTCTTTAATTCTGCCAAATATACGTCTACTGTCTCGTCAGGTCGTAAACGCCGCGCCTGGAGTTAGTCATAGGCCACGAACCGGTCAGTTCCAAACGCGGTTAGTAGAGCGTGCTTTATTTGCTCAATGTCACTTTTCTGTTCTTTGCTCAACTGCCTGTACACAGCTAGGGCGCCGCCTTTCAAGCGCAGTGGGAGAATCTGTTCAATCTTCGTGATCTCGCATAATTTGCAGACCAGTTCCACCTTTTCGATCCATTCAACCACAGACTGTCCACTCGTATCACCACTGAATTCGGAGATCAGTTTTATGTCGAATGGTCTTTCCGCCATCTTGCTGGAGACAAAGTAAATGCCAAAATAGCTTGCGTTGGAATGTGTCACGAAAAAATAAATGACTGTTGTAGCGATGGACACAGTCTCCTCTTCCGAGACGTAAAACTGCCCTCCTTCTCATTCCTGAACTTTACATAGAGCTTGGTAACTCACCTATGCAAAACACCAACAAGGCAGCTACCAATCACAGTTCCCACGCCTGCCCACCTCCACTCGCTTTGGGGGTTTCAAGTTGACCGACCAACTCATTACAGCTGTTATATATGGTCTGGTGTCCCCACCGTAAGTCTCAAGGTCCTCAACAAAATCCAGTGACAGATATGCAATGTGATAGGTCCTGATCTGGCATCTAGTCTACAGTTGTTTTCTCACAGATGTACCATGGCTTCCCTCTTCTATAAGTATTTTCATGGCAACTATTCTGACAAATTGCTTTCTCTGGTTCTCAGACTGCATGAATTTAAGCAAGCTACTAGGTTGGCATCACAGTCAAAATGGTTAAATATTACTGTCTCTTCTACTCAAACGGCTTCTTCTCTCGCACTTCCTGTCTGTGGAATTTTCTTTCTCGCTTCTCTGATAACTATAATCTTCAAATATTCAAGTGTAACATCAATCGACATCTTCTGATACCTTGATCTTGTTCCCCATCCTTCTCTTTATTCTCTCCCCAAACATGCCTCTTTACTTTCGTTCTCTACCCTCTGCAACCGCTTGAGTGTACTCCCACCTTGCTTGGGCTGAAATGCTTTAAAAAAAAAAAAAAAAAATCTAGAAAGTGACTCATCCAGCCGTTTTCATTTGTATATTTGTCATTAAACTTTCTTTTCTTTGCAACATTACAAATAGAATATTTAGTATTAGTCATCCTCTTTTTGAATTTTACACACAGATTTATGAATTGAGATCAAAATAGATTGGAATCCAACAGAATGATAGGATAAGGAAGAAACAAGAAACATTTATAAATTTAAAAATCTTCATCAGAGAATGAAATATTGATAAGAAAAAGAAAATTCTGCTATTTTTAATTTTTGTGTTTTCCAATGGTTAAGCAGACCACACATGCATCGGTCTTGTCAAGTACCATTCATGTGTATAATTCATGTTTATGTGTATCATAATTTTAGTTTAATTCTAGCAGATTCAGGTAGCATATTCATTTGTGTGTGTCTGTCTAGTGGGCATTTTTAAAGAAAATTCTGCCATTTTTAATTTTTTTTTTTTTTTTTTTAAGAAAACCTCACATGTGTCTGTCTTGTTATGCCGCATATGTGTATAAATTTATTTGTAATTTAATGTAAAAATAAAATTTCACAAAGGAATTTTATTTCTTTTTAAAATTTACTTCCAGATGATAATAATGAGCGATCAAAGTCCATATACCATAGAAGAGAGATTGGTGGCCTCAGTCTGGATGCACGAACGAGTGAGGAACAATCAAAAAGTACCAATTATAAGGCGCAAGTTTGAAGAGCGGTTTGGAAAACCAGCACCAACCCCCAGAGTCTTACGGGAGTGGGAGAAAAAAGTGTTTGAAACTGGGAGTGTCTTGGATGCTCCTCGCTGTGGTCGGCCCACAACTAGTGTTGAACGAGTTGCCGCAGTGGAGCAATCCATTCTGCAGTCTCCAAAAAAATCTGCCCGTAAACGCTCCGCTGAACTCCAAATACCTCGCAGCACAATGCAAAAGATGTTGACTGATCTTCAGCTAAAAATGTAATTTATTTAATGAAACTGTTGAATCCTGAAAATATTTTCTTTATGAATCACTGTACAACTGCAGCACATTTTTGTTCAGTTATAAAAATTCCTTTGTAAATTTGTTTAAGCTGGTGCTCAGATGCTTTAGTTCTATAAACAGTATTACTGGAATGAAACACTCAGCCTTTCTATTATTAAAATATCTCCATTTTTCTTTCTTTTTTAAACACTTTTTTTTGTTTGTAAAATTTTCTAGTCACTTATTTTAAGTATCTCATTTGATTATTTAAAAAGAAATTTTTTATTTCAAAGATTTTAATGAGATTATTTAAAAATTGCTCCAAAATTGCAATTTTCAAAATATAACAAAATGCAGTTAAACTATAATTCTTATCATTTATGTCTTTTTGCTTTTATTTATTTGTAGCTTATTGGATACAACTGACTGAAATCACATACTAGTTGTCAATACTGATCAGTTGAAACCTATATGTCATTCTGGGGCCTTTTCCATAATGACTTTTGCTGTATGAGTGGCTCCAGCTGAGCAAATTGACTATACTCAGTGGACAACGTGTGATAGATGGATAAAGATGCCTGGAAATAAATTTTTAAAAATTGAAAAATGACAGTAAAATGGTGGAAAATTCCAAGTAAAAAAAAAAAAAAAAAAAATTTCTAAATTTCAATGTGTGTATTTTTTATTTATTTTTTTTTTTTAATTTTTTTTTTTTTTTTAGTTTTGGTTTTAACAAAAGCACAGAAATGATTCCTAATGCATACAGGGAGAAATCTACAGAAACCAAATTAATAAAATCTGTGTTTATACAAGGAGGTGCTGAAACATTCTTGAACTTGACTCGCTTCTCAAAATCAGTATTTCAATGACCAAACATCCAAATACTGATATTTTTGGGAAGTGAGCCAGGCTGACAAATTTCCAGCACCCTGTTGTAAAGAGCATTTTTTACTTTTTCAATGTAATTACTGAGCACATTTAAGAAATGCTTTGAATATTAGAAATTCCTATTTTGAAGGTTGATATTCACTGACTTATGTCAGCCTTGTGCAAAGCAGGCTTCTAATTTTTTTTGTTGAGAAAATTGTTTTTGGAAAAAAAACAATTCTGCTCATTATATATAGTTCAGTAGATTTTTGTTTTCTCTCTTATACAGTTATTTTGATTTTAAATTTTTACTGTATGAATGGAAAATTGCTGGGATAAGTTCATTAACAAAGGAGATTTGTTGATAAATGTTTAAATGCTACCCTCCCCCTCCACTCACTATGCAATAGACTTATTGATATGCTTACATGGATTAGAATAATTTTTAATGGATTTATTTTTAGTACACTATTTCTTATTGCATAAATGTTTGTTAAATTTTAGTGACTACATACGTTTCAGTAGATGCCCTGATTTTGTGTTTTTTTTTTTGTTTTTTTTTCTTTTAAGAACTGTGATATTTGAAGCTCTTAAAGATTTTGTGATCTGCAACTGGGTTTGAACTTGCATTCCCCTCTGTCAGAAAAAGATGTGCTTTCCTTAAAAGGGTAACTGAACCTTACTGGGTTGTGAATCTCTCTGTGGCTAAGTAGTCTAAAGGATGTCTGATCAGACAATGGTCTCCCCTACAAAAGGGGAATGCAGGTTCAAACCCAGCTCAAGGGCACATTTTCTTTATTAAGACTTAATTCACAAGTCCCTATATTAATTCACTATTTAAAAAAAAAAATTGCATCTACTCAAACACATGTATTCACTAAAATACATTTAACCCTTTGAGCCTTGCATTCCCGAGTCAAAATCAGTAAATAATTGGTATGTAATATTTCATGGTAGATATAAAAATAGTTACAAGTGTTTACCCATCATTCAACTGGTGGCTGGGCATTAAGTCATTTTTCTCTACCCACCAGTAAAGCAAAGGTCAAGGGCTCAAAGAGTTAAGTAATAAGAAATAAATTAGAATATTTAAATTATGTTTTAACAGATCTCTTCTTCAAAATTTATCAATGGTTAAATTTTCTTTGGTAACATTTAAAAGAAATTGTTTCCAAGAAAACCTGAATAGGTTTAATAAATCTCTAGACATTTTTATTTTAAGACATTTTTATGTTTATACGTTCTTTTTTACAGATACAAATATTTAAGTAAATGCTCTGTTTATAATAAACAGTATTAACGACATCTACTGGCCTGAATGTCAGGAATTTTCATAGAAAATATGCGTCCTCTGACAGGAATCGAACCTGTATCCTACATGGAACCATCATATAGCCTGGTGTGCTTTAGCCACAGAGGAGCGTTTCAGTTAGCCAGGTCAATTTTGCTGTTTTTAAACTACAATTCTCCATCTACCTTGCTAGCCAAAATGCTCCTCTGTGGCTAAATCAGTAAAGAGTAGCAGTTTTCTTATAAGAGACGTTCTTTTTGTTTTAAGTCGGACAAATTGAGTTTTTTCAAAATATAATTTTACTTGCCAAATATTTTTAATAACCATCAGATGTTTTGAAAGATTAAAGGTGATAAAGTTTCTGCAAGTTCTAAAGATTCCCAGAACTTTTCCCAGAAATTAAACTTACATATCATTACAAGTATTTTTATTGTCTTTCTTTTTTTGTCCTAGAAATTTTCAAGCTCAAAAGAAACTTTCTTGACCTCTTCTGTGTTTTACGAAAATTACTTTTAAAATACTAACCACTTAATCTCTTCACTGATAAGATCTATAAGTGTCATTTTTCCTGGATCATCTCACAATGACTGGATAATGATTAAAGACATTGCTTAAATTGTGACAAAAGACATTACTTTGCCCAGGATCTTCTGACACTGGCAGTGAATCAGATTGTGGTTCGAGTCAATTTGCAGATGCAGGCAAGGATAGTGAAAATATTTCCTTGGAGCAGATGATGAGATATTTGGCAATAATATCTGTCCCAAGTAATTAAGAAAAATAATCTCTTATGAATTTTTCATGAGAAAATAAATTTGATATTTTATTTGGATAATAAACAATTCCAGTTCTATTTTTCACACGAGTTTTGTACCATTTTCTGCCAACATTTTCAATGTAATAAACATTTTTTTAAATTGAAGGAGAAAGTGTGTACTTTGTTCTTTTGAATTATTGGAACATATATTTGACAGAAAGAACTGACATACTTATGTATCCACACAAATTACTAAAATATCTCATTGATTAAAAATTAACTGTTATCTTTAAGCTTATGGTGATTGTGTATCAGTCAATCAGTTTGTGCCATGCATGATACACGCTTAGGCAATCATGTACCTTTTGATACATGACTGACAAGGCAGATAAACAGTAGGTTGCCATTTCTTGCTACAATAGACCACTTGCCATCCAAGGCTATAGATCACAGTCTGTCCTGCTATTTACCCATAGCTAGGGGAGAAGAGGATTCATACCTTTCCAAAGGGTATTAGCACGTAAGTGAATGTAATGGATTTGACTGGAATTTGAACTTGGCTCTCTGATTCCTCAATCTGAGCTATGGTCCATTACTCCACCGTGCCTCTGTCCCAAGTAATTAAGAAAAATCTATCTTTTGTGAATTTTTCATGAGAAAATAAAAATGTGTGTGTGTGTACACATTTCATGTTTGTTTTTTTGGTTTTTTAGCTTCATGAAAAATTTTGAAAGTGAAATAATCTGGAGTTATTTTTTAGGGCTTACAGCCACATCATGTTGAAACACTGGTTCCCATGTGATCACTAAAGTTAAACAAGGTTGTGCCTGGTCAGTACCTAGATGGGTGACCACTTGGTAAAACCAGGTGTTGTAAACTTGTATGTGTGGGTGGTGTAATGGATAATGGCTGAAAATTGTTAATAGGATAGCTGAGTGCCAATTCCCATTAGATTCATTCTGTTCATTTATGTGCAAATACCCTAAATAAAGTATGAATGCTCCTCACAGCTATGGGTTAATTAGACTTGTATCACAACCATTATCACCCCCCCCCCAAAAAAAAAATAAAAAATATTCTTGCAATCTAAAAATATTTGCTGGCTTTAAATAACCTGCAATGGGTTATAGAAAACAATCATATTTCAATTTTTAAATTCTGTATCCTGTATTCATTATGTGTAGCTTTTTACAAATATTGGTGATATGAAAAAGTGTATCTAACAATTATTTATGTGTTAATTATTTATTAATGCTTCTTCTAGGTATTTTCTCCATAACTGGTATTGTTCATCTCTCTCTCTCTCTAAGGTAGCATTTATTTTTAATCAAAGTTATAGCCCGTTTTATTTCTCTGTTATTGTGGAGTAAATAAGACACCCCCAATTCAGGCAAAATTGCCTTTTCAGCTTATTTTAAAAGCAAATTTTCAGAGAAGAAAGCAGTGACTGGAAAGACAAAAAAATAAAAAACACACACACACACAAAAAACTTTTGTTGAGAAAGTTAGCAGCAGTAGAATATGAAAAATACTGTAATTTTATACTATCAAAAACCAGGAGAAATTTGCTTTGAAGACACAGTAAATATTCTGACTAAAATTTTTAGCAAGAAAAGTTTATTATTCAATACACATTGGAAGTATATAAATGGTGAAAAAAGAAAAAAATTTTGTCACATGTGCTGAAATTGTTAACAAGGAGTTTGAAAGATTAAAATTAAACAAATCAACTCTGGATATACTTAAAGGGTTAATTTTCATTCAAGATTTATGTTGAAAAAGATGCAGAAATACGCATTAGAATTCTAATGAAACTTCAACAGAATCAAAAACTAACACTACAACAAATATCAGAAAATCATAAATCTGAGATGTGATACAAAAAAAAATTGAAGAAAAAGAATACATATACATACAAGCTAAAGAAAAATGTGGCAAAAGAAAAATTAATCCATGTTTCAGCTGTAGAAGGTTAAATCTCAAAGTCGACTGTTCCTTTTAAGAATTCAAAGTACTAATTGTTTTTGCCTAAAAACAAGTGTTGTGAAGTAAATAAGATACTCCCAGTAACACAAATGAACTAGGCAAGATGCCTTAAATAAAGAACTCAAAGTAAGTCAGTAGAAGTTCATCACAAGCAGTTCACTGCCAGGCTTATGGCTGACTTATTGAACTCTCTGCCTACAGAGAGAAACCCAGACCAGGCTATGCCTACAGGCAGAGTCCCATTTGGGGAAGAAGACAAACCCAATGCCGTGTATACAGGGTCTATGAGGAATTTTTGCCCAAGCCTACAGGACTGGATTCACCCCACATAAAAATCGGCCTTGTGCCACATCTTGCCTTGTGGGGAGGTTGGTAAATACCAGTCAGTTGAAGAGAAAGAATTGATGTCACAGCAAGTAGCCTAAGCAAGACATAAGCACTAGGAGTGAATTACAACAGTTACTAAGGAGTTTAGTGGGTTATCCCAACAGAGGTCTCTTTTATGTTCATAAATGTGGGTTTTTGGATTCCTGGATGTCTCACCTATGTATTTCTTATAACATTGCAGGTTATCTTTACATCCCAGCTTCTCATGCATCATTGACTTTTTTGTAGACTGAAACATATATATTGACATCATAAAATGAATACATGATGTCTACCCAAATAATGAAAACATAGAACTTAAAAATCCAAAAGCTCCACATTATTTCACTCCCAAAATTACATTGCTGCTTAATTTTGATACTGAGACCGTGTTAGAACAATTACATTATTCATATTATTAACTGTCAGTAGTTGATATGAAAATATCTACATATTTGTATAAGCATATTAAGAGATATATGATAAAAGTAATTACACTTCTATTTTCAAATAAGAACAAATTTAAATTTGATTTTTCAATTTTTTTTGCTAATATTTCTTTCATCTTAATTTCAGTTTCAATTCTTAGTCATTTCATGATCATTATAAGCAGCATGGTTTAAAAATAAAAAAAATAAACCTCTAGTGTGACTTGAACTCATTCTCAGAAACTTATAACTTGTCAGCTGCCTTCCAAATTAGGCTATGGAAACCACTGGCTTTACTCATTCATTATCACTTTTTTTGTTGTTGCCTAATGCATGTGTAATCAAAGAGGACAACTGGAGTAGAATTAGTGTTAAAATTATTTAATTTCTTAAATGGAGTGTTGTCTGTTGTGATTAAATTTTGATGGGTATTTTTTTCATCTAATCTCATTTTCTTTTTATTGCAAATCAGATCATCATACCACAACCATCAGTAAGCAGTATGGATAAAAAAAAAGTTGCAATAAAAAGCAACATAAATTATAAATACAAAAAAAAATTTAATACACTTGGGTTTCAAATAGATGGGGTAAATGGGTAAAAAAGTGGATAGCTGGAATTTTTAAAATAATTTTCAGTAATGAAATACTTGCAGCTTAAATTGGGTTGGGTAAAAATTTTCTGAAAGGGGTAGCTGGAATAAAGATGTCCCAGATGGATTTTTCACTAAAAGAGAATAATTGTCTTGGCCTGTCTATTTGAAGGTAATTAGCAATAATTCATCTAAGAAATTCAAATAATGTTTCCATTGGTTTTATTTTTACAGATATGCTAACATCACCTATGGAAAACTGTTTCACAACCTAAAATGGTTCAATAAAAATTCATGTCTAGAGAATGGCTTCATTTTGAGAATTGCTTAGTATCTTTTTGAACAATTCTAATCTCAAGTACTTTTACTGTAAGGTGTTTCATTCTCCATTTTGCTTTTTTTTCCTCTACCAAAAAACCAACAATGAGGCCCTCTCAGAATAGATACATTTTCTGTATTAACATTTCCTCTACACATACCAAAATCTTACTGATTGGTATTATAGATTGCTTCCTACATCATAATTTTAAAATCTTTCATGTTTGATAGAGGGTGGATGCTTGAAAAAAAATTGTCAAACCTGTACTTGTCTGAAAAATGAAAATCCACCTGAAAAAATAAGCATGTTTACACCTTAAGATGTAGTTGCAGGTTCCAGTGCTGGAAGATTATTCTGGAAGCTATCTGGAACAGCTGGATTACAATCAAAAACCAACTGATTAGGGGAAAAACCAGAATTGTTGACAAGTGCATTGCAAGCTGAAATAGACCATACCAGAGCAACATCCAAATCATACTGAGTATCTGCAATAATTTTATTTACCATGTTATCAATAACAGCATTAAGTCTCTTGCATAATGGACTTTCTGTTGCTGATGTCATCACCATCATGTTGAAGGCTTCATCCAACTCCCACATTTCACGGTTGTTGAATTCTCACCTAGTGTCAGTATTTTTTGGAGCACCAAAAATGGTTATCCAACTAGAGAAGAACCCTACAATAACAGTGGAATCCATTTTGTTTTGAATCACCCTCACTGTACAAAAACGAGTTTCCAGGTCCACAATCACAAGAAAGTAACTTTTTCCCCATATTTTCAAATCCAAAGCCAGTTTCATTAAATTCAGTTGCCATAGGAAGACTGACAATATGTCTGGGATAGGTTCTTTTGAATTTGGTACAAGTTTCACACCTCTCTGATACAAATTTAATTTCATGTTCAAGTTTATGATTATTTAGATTTTCATCGTGAATCAAGTTTTTGAAGATCAGGGTGACCAAACTGCTTATGCGATTTGTTGGCTATTTTATTTGTATCGTTCATTTTTGAGAACATGATCAAATTACATGTAGCATTATCTTAGATGTCTCTAGAGAGGGTAAAGAATAATGGCCTGAAGTGTTTGGGTTGCAGTTTAATTATTCCCTTTCCAACAGTCAATGTCATTTTGAAAATTCAAAATCATATTTGTTTTTTTTCATTCAATTTTTGCTTAAAAGTAAAGGAATTTCACATTCAACAACATCAGTAGTTATTTCTGACTTCATATTTCCAATAAAACAGGGAATGGTCAATTTCTTTGCAGATTCTACTTTAGCATTATCACCAAAATAAAAATGTAGAAGCAGAGGTTTGTTCCACAATTAAAGATCACTCATAATCACATAATGAATTCAAATATGCTTGAAGTCGGCCTTTACCACAGACAGTGGTCAAACACCTTGTGTCCAAAATAACACATCCCTTCACATCATTCACCAGGGACTGCAATCTTGTATTAGTATGACCCACAAACAAGGACAACAGAACATTTTCTGATGTATTCCTTTGCAGACCTTGATTACTGTTGAGTCACATGACATATCTTGAAATCTACCCACTGCAACCCACAGGATTTAATTTATGGCCATGTAACTGTATAGGAAGTTTCCTGGTTGAAGTGGAACCATCCTTGGTGGCACAGGTATATAGTTGATCCCATCCATATCTGAATCTATCTGTAAAAAGATGTCCTGACTTTCCATTTTTATCTCAGGCTGAGGGGTACATTTATCAATATTTGAAGGAGCCACTAAATGGCCAAAAATACATTTAATGGTTTCCTTTATATTTTTGAAAAAGACTTCCTTCAATGCTGACATTCTTCTCAGTAAGGTTTACAGATGAAAGGAGCATAAATGCCATTACTGGGTCTGGAAAAGCCATGTTTTCCTGTGTAAACTTAAAGTAGGTGTGGTTAAAATCAATCAGAAAATCCTTTATTTCTGTTTCTGCTGCTCTTCACAAATTACAAATTATTAAAAACAACAAATTGCTTTTTTCCTTTATCTGGTAGAAATAATCCATCCAGTTTTTGGACGATAGTGATGATTTGGAAACAGAGACAAATGTGAACACTATCTCAGAAGAAGCAGCTCTGGCCTTTCCACTTAAAAGATAGGTAAATAGCCAAAACTTGTTTTGGTTTTAGGTCTGTCAACCTACTCCACATATGTAGGCTTTTCTTCCATTGTCCATAGGTAGATTCATTGTTTAGACTTGGAAGCCTTTTGGAAGAACATGCATTAGAATTATCTTTTCTTACATAAATTATAAGTCTTAGAGTCACAAAACTTTAAAAGTAACAGAAAAATAGAAATGAAAATTCACTTAATTTTTGTTGGAGATCAGCTATACTTTTACCATTTAATCTTCAATGCATCAATTGCACCTGCAATAAGATAATCCTCCTCAATCTGAATATTGACAATGGAACAAATGAAAACATTTTCAGTATGGCTGCCAGCATTTTATAGAAGCCACCACCTGGTGGCAATAAACAATAATCAAAAGACAAGGGCGATAACTACAACATTAATTCATGACAACAATAATCTCCTCTATTTGTTGAACAAGCTTAGATACATTTTACACTGTCTGCTGCACTGCAACAGATTTTTTTTAATACCTCTCCCTAAAGATAGCCCAAGTCAATCTTTAACACTGCAATAGTTTCCTTTCATATATTTGTGAAGTATACGACCTAACAGTTGCCAGTTGAAAATGAAATCCTTAAAATTGTTACATCAGAACCTTGTAGTAGGCATCAGTGCTCACCTTTTCTATAAACTTGTAGAAGGCAGTTTTTCTATTAGAGGTCACAACACTCAAGGCTAGAGGTTTGATCCCTAGAGTGCCATTGACATCAACTTTTGGACTGGATGATGACAGTTCCAAGCTGCATCCACTGAATATTTTCTCACCAGAGAATATTTTGAGATTCGTGAGGTACCGGAGCACTTTCCTCCACATTCTCAGCCTTCATAGATTCTGTGAGTAGGTGTCTTGGTGTATCTAAAGCAGTTCTCAAACTTCTTCCTCCTGTACACCTATAAGATAAACTATATTTTGCAGCCAATAAGTACAAACAAGAGATATCTACATATAAATCTCACTAAGTTCAGTAGATAAAAAAAAAAAAAAAAAATGGTTTTTGTAACAATTCTGTACAAACACAGCTCCAAAATTAAATAAATGGTTTCTGGAACTTGATTGGATGTCAAGTCACATAATGTGCTCTCTATAACGTCTGTGCAGTTGAACTACAAATAGCCTGGAAATAGGTCAAGGCTTGGGTTACCTAGTACATTCCCATGCAAAACACAGATAGGATTTGTGAACTGATCACTTGCTTACCATAAGCCATAAAAATGGCTCATCAGGACCAGATCTGAAACGGATCAATTAGAAAACCAGACCAGCCTCGATTAACAACTTAGACACGTCACCATGATATTGCATATGTCAGTGATGATTTTTCTGCATACAATGCCACAACGAAAGTAAGTCTTGTCTCATACATCTCATTAGTATGTGCTACACACACAGACATTGGTGTGTATATTATTTTGAACTTTGCAGACTCTCTTGAAACAAATGATTTTGAACAATCAAACTATTGGTCTCTACATGGCCACAACAAAGAACATTGATTTTTAATATGTAAATACTTGTATCGGACTGTATAATTGTTATTTTCATATTTAGCTTGGTCTTTTTCTGTAAAGATCATTTCCTCATGTTTATTATTTTGGGTTGTAATTTGTGGATATATGATTTTATTTTTCCTCCTAAAATCTGGTTAGACTGACCCCACACACCCTTTCATCATGCCCAAATATTAAAATACTCTCTGAGAGAGTATTCTATGTAATAAAGTTAAACATGGTGAACATTCAGTGTTGAGTAAAGTTAGAGAAAATACAGAAAGCAAATTGTCTGTTTCTCTTTGGAAAAAAAGACAGGTTGCAAACAATTATAAAAAAAATGAAGTGTCAAGAGACTTGGCCATGTACTCACTAAATTTATCTTGCATATCCGAGTTTGAGAACTCTTAGGTGGTCATGAACAGTTATTCTGACAGACTTGAGGTTCACTTTTAGCACAGCAACTATCTTACATATAAAGGTTGTTGGCTTCTTTATTTTGGTTTTGAGCACATTAACAAAGTCTTGATTCTGTTTCTTGTTGACCTTGCCACTGCCTGTTTTTCACTTTATGCCATTTCCTTTGTCTATGACCTTGTCAAAAAAAGTGAAAGAATATGTTAATTTGGTTGAAGATTCTCTTAGGCTTGATTTGTACACAAAGCAAATCTGACACTCTTTCCCGTTTATCTTTCTGTGAAGCCATTTTCCATGTTCCTGAAATAAGTGTGCATTGATTGTACTGCACTTGGTTTAATATTTAGAGTGTGTGTGTGTATATGTATATATATATATATATATATATATATATATATATATATATATATATATATATGAGAGAGAGAATATATATATTTTTATATATCAAGAACAATATTGGAGAAATTTTATGACTAAGTAGAAAAGTTTAATTATGACACATTTCCTCCTTCAGGAATTCAACTGACCAATTTTGTTATGTTGGTAGGACTACACATGCATACGGCAGAGGGATGATGAAAATTTTGTATATATTTGTGTGTGCATATAGATATACATGTAAACATGCTTTTGCATTTTATATGTGTGTGTGTGTGCGTATGTATGTAAGTAAGTAAATTCCTGTGAAAAAAATCCAATAGGAATTTTAAAAATTCAGATTACATGGCTAAAAATGCTGATACTATAATAAAAAAATCAAAACAGAGTCAATAAATTGTCGAGATTTATAACTAAAGTTCACCAATTTTCAACCAAATATCAATGCTCTAGTTACAGCTCAAACATCCTTCCCATTAATGATGGCAAAGAATTCAATAAAATGGCATTAATTTATTTGTAATGTGTTTATTATTCCCTGTATTATTTATGAAGTTTTTATTTATTATTATCACCATCATTATACAAACAATGAGGCATAGTTGAGGATAAAAAATAGAAATTTGAAAAGAATAGCGAAATAAAGCTAAAATGTATCTTGTAAAGATAAATAATGAAGGAAAGGGGCAAGGGAATTTCTGCTCTTAAAATAAAAAAAATAAAAAAAATTCATTATAGATTTTTTTTTTTTTTTTTTTTGTACATACACACCTGGAGATTGATGAAGGCTCAAGGATTTTGTTAAGGGAATCTTTTTATGAATGAAACTTCTCCAAGTTCTGGGTCATTTAGATAAAAGAACTTTTTGATGTGGTCAGATGACCTTACAAGTATGTGTGTGTGTGTGGGGGGGGTCTTTCATCTGGGTATTCGTATTTGTTGATTGATGCCAAAATTAAGTAAGTTGGCTGGCAAAGTCAGTTGTTGCAGATATTTGTTTTAGAGCAGCCCATTTATTACCATTTTTTGACCTGATATGTAAACTATACCATAAAGACCCAGAAACTCCCAACTGAAGTTATTTTAAGGTATTTCTAACTTCTTGTCTGTAAGTCTTTGTTTTTCCTTTTGAACCACTGACTAAATCACTAAAATAAAACCCTTTTTTGTTTACTATAAAACTTAGTTGGTCTTCTGTCATTCTGTTTACTTCTCTTTATTTTTGTTGCACACATGACAATTCCATGAAGTGGTTGATGGTCTAAAAATTTTGGAAACCTATTTTAAAACAAAGATTACCCTGAAATAAAAATGATACGATCATGTACATAACATATATTTAGGAAGCAATCTTTCGTTAATACAGGCTTGATTAAAGACTAGACAAGGAATGTTTATTTTAAATGTTTTAGTTATGTTTTCTTGCGTGAAAACAAGAAAGGTTATGCCCTGATTCAATTAGTGTAAATATACCAACATTTGTGATATGGTGTTTTCAACCACATTTCTGGTCATTAGAATCAAAGAAAAACTATAGCTGTTACTCCTTAACACTTAAAACTTGGCATTAGAGCATTATGATGAGGTAACATAAACACAAAATTCTTTACTGTGCTAAATGTATCATTTGTTGAATCATTATCATTCTACGTATTCCTCTGTAAGTTGGCACATGCATTATGCCCTGATATTATTTCAAATAATGAACCATTCCATTTTGATTGTGAGGAAAGATGGAAAAAAAAAAGATGTATCAGAGAGACTTATTTTTAGTGAGAAAAAGTATACTAGAGAAAGAAAGAGAATGGAAGGTAGAGGATGTGAGAATGTATTTATGAAACTTGGAAAAGTACTGTTTATTGGATAATACCATCACATGATTACGAGAGAAAATTCAGCAAACTTGGACCTTTGTGCATGCAAAATCTAAACAAAAAATAAATAAGTGTCAAAAGGACGGTTTTTCCTTTGACACCACTATTATTTTAACTACCTTCACTCCTCGGCAATTGTTGAATTGTAATAAAACTTAAGCATATGAAAATGAATTCATAAATTTTCTTTGTTTTTGAGAATTTACAACAAAAATAAACATTATCAGATTGTTTATTTATCATATTGTTTATTGGAGTGGTTGGCAAAACATCTAATTGCCAATTGATTCAAACTTTATAAAATCGTAAGTAAGGATTTCCTTACAGTTGGTTCAAGTATTTTAATAATTTAGTAAATGTTTATAAATTTACGAATAAAAAATTGCTTTCATTACTTTTAATTGTATTAGTTTTTAGAATGTTGTAAATATAAATTATTCTTATAAGTAAACAATTTCATAGTGTTTAATATTTTTGTTGTAAATTCTCAAGAACAAAAAATAAATTTATGTTCATTATATGCTTAGATTTTATTACAATTCTAATCACTTTAAAACGATGAACATTGCCAAAGAGTGAAGGTAGTTAAAATAACAGTGTCAGTGAAAAAATCATCCTTTTGATAGTTTTTTTTATATGGGTATGAAGATCCAAGTTTGCCAAAAATTCTTATTTTTTTCTAATGATTATGTATCAAGTGTTTTC
This sequence comes from Acanthosepion lycidas, assembly GCA_963932145.1. Taxonomy (NCBI): domain Eukaryota; kingdom Metazoa; phylum Mollusca; class Cephalopoda; order Sepiida; family Sepiidae; genus Acanthosepion; species Acanthosepion lycidas. The sequence continues at coordinate 99,495,332 of OZ010577.1, read as the reverse complement.
TTTATTCTGCTGACAACTCAAGCAACTCTTCTGAAACTTATTTGTTTGAATATATAAAATTATAGAAAACTTAGTATTGCTATCTTGTGTTCCATATTCTTTCACTCAGCACATACCCACACAAAATTATTTTCATTGTTAATGTTTTTATTTCCTCGACTTCCAGCCGTGGCAATTCTAACCATGTGATATTGTGAAACCTAGACTAAAATAAAAGTTTCTAAAGAATAAATTAAAATTAGGTCTTGATAAAATCCAAAGATGTTATTGGTTCCAACTTGGCATCTCAGCTTCAATTAGTTTCTCATTGCCATAACACAGGTTCTGTCTTTTGTATAAATATTTTTTTTATGGCAATTTGTTTGTTTGTTTTTTTTTTTTTTTTTTTTTTTTTTTTTTTTGTTATCTCAATTTCAGGAATTTAAGTGTAGCACAAATTGGCAGCTAGGTCTTATTTTACTACTGAAATTGGTAGATGTTAACCATCAGTTCTATTCTAATGGTTTCTTCTCTAGCGCACTTCTCACCTGTGAAACTTTTCTGGCTTCTTGCTTTCCTGTCAAATACGATCTTCAAAAAATTAAATGCAATGCCAATAACCTGTTTCTTTGTATCATATTCTTTTATTGCCTTTTCTAACATTTTCTCAGTTTATTGCACTCAGTAAACCACTACATCTTAGTGGCTTTCTTGCCTTGCTTAGGGTGAAATGATAAAAAAAATAAACAAAACTCAGAATCTTATTTTGATTTTCCTGATGTATAAATTACATTTTAGGTTGTTATTTTTGTTCAGCAACATGCATTCCATTTTTTTTTTTTAAAAAAAACACAATTACTGGTCTGTCTTTCTTGCATGATACTATGGAAACCCAAATAGAAGAGGTAGTTTGATCTCTAGAGTTTTTGTTTGATGGACCAACAGATAATTTCAGTCTTCTAAGTGGCATCTAATTTGACTGTATGGTAACATGTAAGTAAAGGGATGGATGAGGGATTTTATGTTATATCCAGGTTTATTGAAAAAGATTATGAAATCTGATTTGTCATGTGTGTTTCTAAATATACCTAATGCCCCTTGTGGCTTATTTTTGTTGTTACAGGAATTAAAATTTTAGGTGAGGGCATGTTGTCTATGGTTTTGCTTTATTTGTTTGTTTTTTTTCGTAGGTAGGTTTTTATGTGATCAGTTGATACTGTGTTTCTTTTCATTTTTTTTTTTTTTTTTGGATAGTGTAACATTTTTCATGTTCCAACACTTTATGTGAACCTGAATAACTTTGAAATAATGGTTTCTTAACCATGTCATTTCCAAGAAAAATATACTCGCATTTACATAGATCTGCAGATATAGCTCATAACGAATGTAAGCATGCCCCCAAAGAGGCAAAATTACAATTCACTGAATGATTAATGAATGTATTATCAAGACATGTTACAGAAGGTTAAAGAAATGATGTTGAAGTGTGATAATAAGGACACCAACACAAGAGGAAGTGGTGGTTTTATCATGATCTCAAGTGTTTGATGGACCAGTGGAGAAAAGGTTTGGTCTTAAGTGGCATTTTTGCCAATCAAATGGCAACAAAATTGGAAATAGGTTATATTAGAGTGCTGACCTAAATTAACAGTCATGCTTCGAATCAGGAGAGTGCTGTTCTTCCCTTGGCAGGAGACAAACATGTCTGTTTTGCAGTTCCAAAGCTTCCATTTTCTTATTGCCAACTCCCATGTTGGGATAAGTTGATGGACGAGGAGTTGGTTGAGAGAAGAGCTGATATAGCAGAAATTGTCCCCAATATCACCTACCTACTCACCTGGGCAAGCAGGTGAAGCTCTGGATATATATATATATATATATATATATATATATATATATATATATAAAATAGTAAAGAGTGTTTGTTATTTATCAATGTGGTGTTTTTTTTTTCTTTCATATTACTTTGTGGGCATGCAGTGCACTATTCTGCAGGTTGCTGTAAAACTTGGGCAAGAGTCACATTATATGTTTACACTTGCTTTCCTTAAAAGATCTTGCCTAATAATTCAGTTTCATTCTGAATTTGCTGTCAATACATCTGCATAATTTATTTTGTTAAAATTACATTTACCAGTAATAAATCCAGGTAGGTTCTCTGAATCTTTTTGAATCATCTCAAATACAGGTTAAATCTGGTGAGAAAATATCCAATTTCTATTTTGCTCTGCTTGATTCCCTGTCAGTTCATATTCAAATAGTTTGCTTCCAATGCAAATTGAGAATTATTCTTATATACTTTTCATGTAGACTAAGCTTTTCTAACTTTTGAAGTTCTTTGTAAATGACTTATCAAAAAGGTATAAACTTTTTGGTTGTTCATTTTGGCAGTATTTTAACCCCCCAATATAACATTTTTGTCCCAGCATTTTGTATAAAACCATATTGTTCATTCCCTATTTTTGTTCTAATTCTGCTCTGAGGAGTATTCATTAGAATCCTATTAGTTTGCTATATGATTCTTCAGGCTGATTGTTTGAAGTTTGTATTAATTTTCACTTAGTGTCTTTGGTAATGCTATGCAAATGATCTTAGATTTTCCAGTATTTCACCACTGTTGTATGTTTCATGCCATCATTAATCTTGTCAGCATCTCTTTGACAACTTCATCTGGTACTGTTTCCCTTCATCTTAACCATTGCTATTCTTCAAAATTTAGTTTGATTACATCCAGACTTAGTATATTTTAGCTTCCTGTCCTTTTCAAAAGATAGATATTATTTTCCACACTCCCCGCCCCCAAATGATCATTTATTTGGATTTTATACATCCTGACAAAATGTTTTTCTCCTATTTCTATGATCTTTTGTGAATGCCTACTACATCAGTGTTCAGTTCTTCCATCTCTGTACATTTCCTATTTAACCATTCCTCATTAACCTATTTTCACTTTTTTCTGATGTTTTCATTTAAACCTATATATCTACTGTCTTCATTACGTTGAAAATTTCACTTATTCACGATTTTTAGGAGGTCTTTATTCCCAATATAAAAACAGTTTATGCTAAACTATGGCAAATTTGAATACTGCTGTTAGCTATCAGAAAGTAAAATGGAAGAGTAAGAAGTTTACTCATGTTGTTGAAGGTTGACAGGGTAAAAATATTCAACTCATCCAGAAAGGAAAAGGAAAGGAAAAGGAAAGGAAAGAAAAACAGATGAAGTATAAATACTTTAAATTGCTGAGGTATTTTACAGAAATTGTTTCTATTTTTAGTCTAGTATCTTATGAAAACAGGAAAATTTCTTAACTTCTTAGTCTGACTCCAAAGATTCACATGGACTGCCTACTTGATAGGTTGTCTTTTATAACAAGTGCATGAATGTCGCAGTAGACAAAAAGAACAGAAAAATTCTTGGGTCAATTTGAAGGTGTGCTACTTTGGTACAACATTTCTAATATTAGGTTGGTGCAAAAATAATGACGTAATAATGTCGTTTTTTGACGTATTTTTTAATGTCAAAAAACAACATTATTACGTCATTATTTTTGCACCAACCTAATAACTATGTGTAAAACTGAAACTTAGCAGATTGATATATGATTTGTCATGTAAATTTTATCTTTCCATAAATTAAATTTTTATTTTAAACTGATATCTGTTCAGTTGAGTTATATCTTAATAATTTTCAATAAAAATAAAAGGACTGTTGGTGTTGACAGTGGGCCACTAGCAACTTGTATGTAAGGGTGTCTGCTATAAATTAAATCTGTTTAATTTGTTTGTTTTACAAAATTTCAATTCATAGATTTTTAAAGTTTTCCTTCACAAATACTACAAAGGTAAGAACTGTGAATAAGTCCCTCAATACTGTAATAAAAAGTGTAAAGATCCCTTGAAATCCTCGAAGTTTCTGTTTATTACTCTAATTTTCCTTCTAATTAGAGTTGAGAATTCTAAGTGAAGGAGTAAATATATATATATATATATATTTTGAAGATTAGATGAGCAGATTTAATGGCAAAGGGTTCAGTTTAAAAATATTAACCAGAACCTATAAGCATTGGCAGGATTTGAACCTAAAATAAACCTAGTTAGATTTAGTAAATTCAGTACAACTGAATTTTCCCTACCTTGCTTCACAATCCCAAGAAAATAAGATTTATATACTTACTAAAATTATACAAACCCTAGCCGAGTCTGGGAAGTGTTTATTTAAATTCCTCCAATTTGTATTGATTCTTACCAAAATATCTAACCCTAAAATTTGGTTGAAGGTACTTTTGAATGTGACCATGTGTATTTCTAACAGGAAGGTTTTATGGGAAGATAACCTCCATCAATATCGTTCCCCATCAGGCAAAGATCAAAGCCTGCAGTTGCTTAGTTCATGCAAGAGAATTGTTCATTCCATCCACAGAGAGTGTGTTGTCTTTTCTCTACTCAAGTTGAAAGAAGCTTCAACACAGACAAGCATGTAACCCTAAACTTAATATTAGGTTGGTGCAAAAATAATGTTGTTTGACGTTAAAAATACGTCAAAAAACGATATTTTTGCACCAACCTAATACCTCAAGAATCTTAGTAGAAATCAGCCAGACTAGCCATGGACAGCCCATGATATTAAATTGTTGGCAGTTTTTACATCAGCATTTATTTTTCTTCTACCTATAATCATTTTTCTTTGAGAAAATCCCTACATCCCTACATCAACAAAACCGCAGCCTGAGAGATTCTTTGATAGTCATTTCCTAGCAGAAACTACTAGATGACTGCATGTGGAAACCAGTGACAGGTGAAAATAGGGAGCTGATGAAAACAACCACACCCATAACTTGGTATTTGTTACCAATGACTATAACTTGAAAATTGGTTGCAGTACCATTTATCCCATCTTATCATTGGAACTGCAACTGATCAAGGATGTACAAGTCCAAAATGGTTTATTTAAAATGAATTAAAAATTAAATTTAAAATAATGTTTTATAACAGATTTTTAACAATGAATATAAATTTATAGCAACAAATGTATACTGTCCTAATTTTTATATTCATTGCTTCATGTCATCAGTTTGTTATGGTTATCTAAATGACCCTGTCTCAATAAGATCAAAGTAAGAGGCTTATTTTGTACAGTGGTGGAAATAAGTATAAAACACCCCATGAAATTGTTAATTTTCTTATTACTGCACAAATTCCTCTGAAAATTTGTGTGCAGTATCTAGATCTGATGGGTGTTAGTATACATATTCAATTTTATAACAACTTTCCACAAAAAAAAAAAAAAAAAAAAAAAAAAAAAAAATGAAAGTTATTAACAAAACTTCCTTTTCGAGAGTGGAAATAAGACAGTTTTGAAAATTTGCATATCTGGTTTACTTCAGAATGCCAAAGGAAGAATAAATGCATGTGCAGATTATAAAAAGACTTATGATTTTAAGCCATGTAAGTCCTATTTAAACATTTCATAATTGAATACAGTTACTGCAAAATGCCTAGGAACTCTCCCCTTAATGAAAATGAAAAAGAGCAAATTTCTGCCTATAAACTGGAAGGAAAATCTAAGTTTAATTGCAAGAGAACTGTTGAGGTCCCAAACAGTTATGAGAAATTATCTAAAGGACCCTGAATTGTATGGCACCAGAAAATGTCCATGTCATCCACCTAAAATTACAAATGCAGCCAGATGTCAATTTTTTTCAAGAAGCTTCTAAAGGACAATCAAGCTCAAGAGATCTGCAAAAATCTCAGAATTTACCCATCACTCCAAGAAAAGTTTGTCAACTTCTCCATGAATCGCCAAATCTCTTGTATCGAAACAGGAAGACAGCCCCTGCTTTAACTGCTCAACACAAGATGTGTGTAGACTGGGTAAAGTAAAAAGTAATATGGACAAAAGAGAAATGAAAAACCATGGTGTTTTCTGATGAGAAAAAGTTTAATTTGGATGTGCCCAACGGCTACCAGTGTTATTGGCATGATTTAAGAAAGGAGAAAAAGCTGTTTTCAAAAAGACCATTTAGAGGAGGATCTGTTATGCTTTGGGGAGCTTTTTCTGGAAAGGCTAATTTAGTAGTGATGGAAAGGAAACAAAACTGCTTGATATATCAATGTGTTTGAAAAAAGACTTGTCCCATTTATGAATCATCTAGACACCAATAATGCCATTTTTCAACAGGACAGCGCAGCCATACACAATTCTAAGCTCATGAAAGACTGGTTTAAAACAAAAAATATTGAAGTTTTGGACTGACACACTAAGTCCACAGATTTAAACCCAATAGAAAATTTGTGGGGAATGTCAATTTGAAGATAGAGAAACTTTAAAATCTTGCATTAAACTGTATTGGAATGAAATTCCACCTGAAACTCTCAGAAAACTTATTGATTCAGTGCAAAACAGGTGTGTTGAAGTATTACAATTGAAAGGGAATAAATGTAAATATTAAATTTTGTACAATTTTGCTGTTAAATACAAATTTTCAAAACTGTCTTATGCTTATTTCCACCCTTGGAAACGTATTTTTGTTAATAACTAACTTTTTCTGGTAGAAAATTGTTATGAAATTGAATATGCATACTAATACCACTGGATCTAGGTACCACACACAAATTTTCAGAGGAATTTGTGCAGTAATAAGAAAATTATTAACAATTTCATGGGATGTCTTATATTTATTTCCACCACTGTATTTCATATACAGTTTGTTCATAATTGTTAAACTTTATTTTATAAAAAACCTGCTGTACTTTTTTTTTCTTTTTTTTTTTTTTTTTAAACTAGAATTTTTTTTTGTAATACTGATGCATATTGAAATCCTCAGAATTTAGTATTGTTGAAGTTATTGCTAACATTTTGAGATTTGTTCAATTCCACAAATCAATCAATAAAATTTGAATAAGGTGATTTGTCTGGAAAAATACTTTGACAAAAACCCTATTTTGTGGTTTAATAATTTCTATAATTTAATTTTATAGGACTTCATGGTAAGCAATCTTAAGAAAATTTTGTTTTTCCTTTTTAACAGTGAAGAATAAATTCTTAGGATTTCTTACTCTTGAGCATGCAACTGGCCATGTATAAATCTTTCTGGAACCAAATACCAACTTTTTGAAGCATTTGGCCTTATGACTTGTTTATGGTTCTTGCAAACACATGGAGAACTGGAAACTGGATTCCTGTCTATTCAAGATCCTCTAGCCTGTAATAGAGAGAGGTATACACACACACATGAATGCACATACACAAATATAGCTTATTGACTGGAAGTGGAAATGGTGTTTATATATCAAAGTACAATGAGAAACACGATCTCAGGGCAGGAGGCGATGTTTTAAATCTGGGTCACTAGTAAACAATGGGAATAGGCAAGATACTTGGTTTTGTTTAACAGTATTTGTTTTGATTAAAAGGTTGAATCAATGTTTAGATATCCCAAAGTATAATTTTGGTGAAGCATGGAGAAATTATGATTGAGATAAGGTAAATAATTGGAGAATAGGTTTACATGTCAAGGGATAGTTTTTGGCACTCGTGGTAGCTGTGTGCTGGGCTGAGGGTCAATTGTGATCAGCTGATCATTTTTCTATATTAACTCTAGATTTTGCTAATAAAGCAGAGTCAGGAAAAGAGACTGTAGTTGAGAGAGTCACGAGACTATTGTCTGTGTAGTCGAGAGATTTGCGTTGTGGGAGAATTTTGAAGGAGAGAGAGCAGACTAACTCCTGTTCTGAGAAGTCTGTATGAGACGGGACTATTAGTCATAAACCTACCCCAGGCGATTCAATACGTGTTTATCACACACAAACCCTCTGTTGGGAATTTGCTGGATGCATTTTGTCCTTTTCTTTTTTCATTTATGTTAAATGTTTTTATTCTCCCTGTGACCTCTGTTCTGATGTTATCTTCTTATATAAAAGACATCAATATTCGCCCCATTGTTGTCTGGCTTCTGCAGATATTTCTTGTTTTATTTTGCCACATTCTAAACTTCCTAGCGCCAACTCTCACAGCCGTGTTCACATCCCCAGTCGACTGTGAATGTATGGACAACACCCCGCTTACTGGATCTAAAAACTAACACAGCATGGGCAGTGAGCAGAACTTAACCAGTTGACCGGTCAAAATAATCTACAGGTACTCAGGGCGCGTATGGTCAGTTACCCCTAAGTTCGGTTCGGACTGAGTGGACACCTCAACCCAAAGAGGAAGACATCAGAGGTTGAGGGGCTGGGGACGAATTGGTAGACCCATTTAAAACTTGCCATATTGCGTTTACATTTACAGTGCTACTACTGTGCATTATATTTTTAAATAAATAAAATTTTTATATTATATATATATATATATATATATATATATATTATATAAAAACTTAGGATATACAAAAAACAATATTGTATTTATTTTAATCATTGTTTTTAAAATAGTGGGAGTATGTTAAACTTTAAGAAATTTAATGAAAATTTATTGTACTAAGCTATGCACCCTAGTAAAACCAACTGCACTTTGTACTCCCTTAACTGTTTGCACTTCTCCAATATTTGCTTTTGATCAGTCAATGTACGGCAATTTTAGAGGGTGTGCTGTTCCTTCAATAAAATATAAAAACAATCCAACAATCAGAAATTGTTGCATATTAGCTTATTGTATAACCATTGCCATATCTATTCAATGTGTGATGGTAGACAATATTTCAAAATTGTGTTGAGTTGTTTTTCAAACCAAAACAGAAAATGACAAGACAGAGCCTATTTCAAAAAGTTACATGAATCAAGTTTCATCAAGCCATGTCTAAACATTTCTTAGGAAGATCAAGATTTTCAGTTAATATGTTCATAAAGAGAGACTATGGTTGTTTAAAGAGAACCAAACTATATTAAAAACAAAACGTGCATTCCTCTAAATAATGAAAAGACACTCATTATATAAAAACAATACTCTTAATATTTATTAGTGTGTGTGTGTGTGAATTCTCCCATTGAGAACAATGGACAAGGGTTTAGAAAATAATTTTTTTTACTGGACAACATGCACAAGTGAATTGTTTCGATGGGTCAATTGCTTGTGCATTGTGTGCCGCATGTCAGGTGGTGCTACAATTGCAGACAATTTTAATAAGAGTTTTCCATTTCCTAGATGCATGTTTGCCATTGGCCTCTATAAGAAGCTCCGCCACTCTTTGCCAACTCTCTTCAGGTTAGTTTGAATTTAATTTTCTTTCACCTAGACTGGTTGCCAACCAAGGCTATAAGGGCCCAGTCTGTCATGCTATTTACCATAACTATGGAAAGAGTAGAGATGGTTTCATACTTTTTCCAAGAGTATTTGCATGCAAGTGAATGCAATAGAACACAACAGGAATTCGATCTTGGCTCTCCAATTTCTCATTCTGAGCCATTATCCAATCCACATATACAAGTTTACAGTACCTCATATTTTCAAGTGGTCAACTATCTAGGTACTGACCAGGCTCAACATTGCTTGTTTCAACATGACATGGCCATAAACATTTGTACAAGTGTGTGCGCACGCATTTATAGAAGGCTATCTCTTCAACATTGAACTGAGTGGTCATGGACCCACAGACATGCATGTGTAAAATGAAATAAAAAGGATTAAATAGACAGAAAATTTCATTGTTTCCTGGTAAGAGCTGTAAAAACTAAACTAAAAGAGACTGTCTCCTTTGTAAAATGCTTGCTCATACAAATCTTGTTTTTAGTACATTTCTTTTATAATCTTTAAGTCTTTTAAAAGGCACTGTTGTCACATTTTATCACAGGCTGCTAGTCACATAAAGGTATTGTTCATGTGTCATCAGCTACTATTCCCTCAAAAGGTGCTATTGTCACAAGCTATCAGGCCATTAAAAGTGTTGTTGGCACAACCTATCAGTCTCTAAAAACACTTTTGTCACAAGCTATCATTCCCTTAAGTTACTGTTGCTGATATGCTACAAGCCATTAGTTCATTCAAGATTATGTCACATTCTCAATTTTCTAAAAATTCTACCAAATTGTTAGAGATATTAGTAAAAATCCTTTTAGAACTGAATAAATTGCTTAAAATGTTCATGCTTGAAGTGAACATCTTAATTGTACAACTTTGTTAAATGAGCAACTTTACCTTAGCCTGTATTTAAAAGCTGATGGTTTTCTACATTATATATGAAGATATTTAGGCTGGAATAAATTTACTATATTACAGACAGAAACCAGTTTATGGTTCAGGACAATCAAGTTTATTATTGTAATCTCACACTTTAAAATTGAGAGATGGCTGAGAAAAAAATAATCAGATTATAAATATAAACAATTTAGCAATTTCAGGTACGCATTTCAAACTTCCAATCATTACCTTCAAACACAAATTTATATATACACTAGCATTTATACAGGCATGCCAAAATTCATGAGCGATCATTATCGAAAAGGTGATGGTAGGTGTCACCAACATACCTTGATGTGGAATTGCATATATCAGTTATGTTTGGATATCTAATGAGTTAGTCTGGCACAGGTTCACAAGTATGAGGCACTCAAGATCAACCTCACTATAATAGTAACTAAATATAAAGCTTGGTAACCACTGCTCTATAGTGAAGTGAAATTATTGTATTTCTACTATTTTTGATTCTATTATTTCATCATTATATGACTTTCTATTTGAACTAGTATAAACATCTTGGTTATTATACCCACAATGCATCAGCCATTACACATTCAGCTTCCTTCAGATGTCTGTCATGACAGCCAAAACATTCTGAGTATAACAACCAAGATGTATAATGTAGACACCATTAGAAGTGTACAAATGTGGGTATTATAATTATGCTGCTAATGAATTATGGAGTCCAAACAAGGCATGATACCAAGTGTTGGGTATGGAAGGGTGTTGGCTTATTCCATTTCTAATGTGGGGATATTGAATATCCTCCAATCTATAACTTCATAATCAGGATAACCTGATAGAAAGTAACCTCCCTCCATGGGCAGCACAGTAACTGATCCCAGGTCTTTTTCATTTGAGAATTGTCTATAACAGTGACACTATCTCAAATCACATCCAATAGAGGAGATTCTAGACATATATTCAGCAGGTCAGTTCAATGTTCTTTATATTCCATAGGATCCTTCACCCTTAGGTTCTATGTGATACACGCTTGGGCAATTATATCTACTTTCAATTCATGCATGACTTAAAATTCCCACAGAAGGCTTCTGTTACATTTTATAACTGGTTGCCAAATAAGGCTATAGGACCCAGTCTGCCCTGCTATTTAACCCATAGCTGGAGTGAAAAAAGATTTATACCTTTCCCAAGGGTATTTTCACACAAGGGAATGTAAAACTCAACTGGAATTCAAACTTAGTTCTGATTTATTTCAAACCATTATCCATTATATCAGCCATGCATCTAAGTTTACAGCACCTAATATTCCCAAGTGATCACCTTCTATAGGTTATGAAAGCAAACAAACCAACTCAGGTGCCCCTGTTAACACCATACACCAGATAATGCCACTGCTAATTGAACCTTGGGAAACAGGTAATGTGTGGCCTTGTCAGGCGAGTCAGTTATAATTGTTTCTGAGGTTGAGTGTAAACCCCATGAGATTATGGATTCAAGTTATCAATAAAGCAAGCTGGTGGTAGCTCCATAATGGTATGAAGTGTGTTCATATAGTATAGGTTGGATCTGCTGGTTCACCTAAATATGTCATTGAGCGGTGACAAAACTGCACTAATTCCTGACCATTTGTAGACTTCATGAATCCAAACAATGATGGGCTATTCTAGCAAGATAATGCATCATTTTATCAGGCCTAAGTGGCCCAGAATTCATTTCAGGAGCATCCTGGAGACTTCTGATGAATGGACACCATTAGGTTTAACCTGACATGAATGTAATTGAGCCTTTAAGGAATGTGGTGGAGAGGGTCTCTTCACAAGCAAGATTACAAATAAGAAACTGAACAGATTTCAGATCACATGGCTTAACATCTCTACAAAGATGTTCTGATTACAGATTGGAATTGATGCTACATTAAATTGTTGCACTTTACATGGTACTAGGCACTTATCCCAAGATATGTGGCACCTCAGAGTATATAAGTGTTATAAGAAATAAAACATTTACTAATGTTATCCAATTAATGCATTTCTATTTAACTATACAAATGATTAATAAAGGTCTTATTTTTAACTAAGAATAAATTATAAATGTTTATTGATCTTTGCATTGATGATAAATCACAGAAATTTCTCATTTACCAACATTTATTCATCACTTCATTTTAGTTGGTTAGTGCTTGTTCTGCATTCTCATACCAGAATTAAACAATTGGATAGACAGCTATATTTTTTAAGTAAACTGTTTCTCTACAATATATTTACTAAAATATAAGTTCTAGGAAAAGAGGAAAAAGATTATTTTCCAGGTAGGGTGAGTGGAGGTCTATATATTAAAAAAAAAAAGTCAGCAGTCCAGATTGGCTTTCACTTGTATTCGTACACTGACCATTGGTGTCAGTTGGAAATATGTATCTCACCCAAGCTGTTCGTGCCTTTTTCAAGCTTAGCTTGGCACAAGTCGACAATTACGAGGTACTCAAGATCAACCTCACTACAATAGTAACCAAATGCAAAACTTGGTAACCACTGTTCTATAAGAAAGTAATATTTTTGTATTTCTGGTATTCTTGATTCTATTGTATCATTGACTTTCGATTTGGACTAGTATAAACATCTTGGTTATTATACTCAGTGTTTCAGCCATTACACCTGTCAGCTTTCTTATGTCTTGTGACAACAGCTAAACATTGAGTATAACAACCAAGATGTGTGTTCCAGACATTACAAGTGTACAAATGTGGGTATTATAACTTGTGCAATGAAAGTTTCAATAAGTTACACAAGAAAAATCCAATCAACATGAAATTCAAATATAACTAAATCACTAGATATTTATTAAAAAGTACATATTGTTCATGAAGATTTCACATGGTTGTTTATCAGAGGTTAGTTTGGCACATTTTCATATTTTTCATTTTGTCAGCAGTCAAAAGAGGTAGAGTTTCTTAATTGTCTAAGGTGGGAATGAGGCAGGGCTGTCATTGGCTTGTCTATTGACCAATCATAAGACTTATTACATGCCTGTTAAACCAATACCATTAAATTGACCTCTGGATTGACCACTTCCTTTAAATTCTTACAAGATCTTTACATGTTTTTATGAGTTTTGAAAAGCCTTAATAAATCCTCAGTTCAAAAATTTTAAATGAATTTGATCTGTTGATAAATTTCTAACAACTGTAATAACTTCTTTTTTGTAATATACCTATATCTAATGACTAATCAGAATATATAATTTTATTTTTGTAACAGGGTGGCTTGACCTTAAGTCATGGTTGTACATGTGATTGATAGCAAATAAAACAATTTGTCTGTGCAGGCATGGAAAATAGAATCTGAATTCAAGTTCCATACTAGTCTGTTGTATTCACTTTTGTAAAAATTACATTGAGAAGTCATGAATCCATCCCTCCTTCTAGACCCTGCTATGGGTTAAATAAGAGTGTGGACATCAAGTTTGCAAGAAAGAATTCTGAATTCAAAACTTTAGAGATGGCAAGGGAAACCACTTACCTATATTTCCAATAAATCAAAGTAATTCAGATAAAGAGAATATGTAGTGATCTATGTTTGCCTATGTCCTGAATGGTCATAGCATTTAAAAATGTTTTATACATACATATGGTTATGTCTAACCATGAAAACAAGTTACCAGGTGACAACAAATGGAAGTAAAAGGTATCAGATTCCACTAGTCTTTTCATAGTCATTTTTTTTTTATACAGTGTAACCCGGATATAAGAGGCCCTGATATAAGAGAAACCCGGATATAAGAGATTTTATCTGGTCCCAAATTAGAGCCTGTGTTAATGTAAACAAAATAGACCAAAACCCAGATATAAGAGACTTCTTCTCCGGTCCCAACAACTTATATCCGGGTTACACTGTATAAAAATACCCTCATCCCTTGTTTAACTTACAGAAATTCAATCAAAATTAGAGATTGAAGTATTTTGATAGTCCAATGACTAAACAAAGATAACAGATCTATGAGAATGCATTTTATTACATTAGCCTGTGTCAAACATTACATTTCCAACCATTATTATTTTTTTTATTATAAATATTTCTTTAATTTTAATTGAATGCAAATAATATTGTGTAAAATGGTTTGTAAGAATTTTAAAAAAATTAGTCCATTAAATGTCATAGCCTACCAGCATCTAAGGACCATGGTATTAAAATTTCAAAATGCATATCCTTACATGTAGTTACAAACTGTTTTACCTATATCATATGTAATAATGAACATTTAAAATTGAAATTGTTTCTCATTAAATGCATTAATCCAAATCTTATGGAATTACAAACTGATGACATTAACTGTTCTTGATAATGTGTAATCTAAAAGTGCTAGAACTAAACATTATGAACTTTAAAGTTTCTTTATAATCAGGAACCAGCTTGAGGGCAACTAATACTCTAGAAAATTCACTACAAAACTGAAAATTTTCTCCGTCAAATTTAATTAATTAAAATATAAATATATATGATTGCCATTTCTTGACAAAAGTGGCCATCTCAATTCTGGAGTACAGCTATGAGTACATGCAAAGTGAATACAAATTTTGTTAGTCAAGTGTTTGAATATATAAAGATGTATTTAAGCAATAAGAAATAACTCAAAGGTTTAGCAAAATTCAAGGAATAAGGTCTGCTTAATTATATTTCTCCAAATAAGATGTATATGAGGATCAAAATTATGAATAAATTGTTCCAAAATCATGCTTTTTTGGTTTGTTCAAGCACTTTCAACTAATTCAGTGCTTATCCAGAAGTAGATGTCAGTCTAGTAAAGAAGATTTTGATTATATCCTGATGTTTTTAGATTGCTAGAATTAAGTTTTTTTAGAAAGGTATTTCAGTAATTTGAATTAACTTTTTGTGTGGGGTAAAGGAAGGTTCATTTGTAGTTTATCAGAAAATGAATTTTAGTTTTATCATGAAAAATTCTTTGTTCATGTGGATGTGTTTTTCAGTGGATAGAAGAAAAAAATATAAACATAGCATTAATTAGAAAAAATGTTTATTAAACCGTTTTTTATTAACTTTAATTCGTAAATATATTTATAATAAATGATAAATCTAAAATTAAGTCGTTTGATAAATTTTTATGAATAACTGATTATCTAGCAAATTAAAAATGTTTCTTAAAAAAAAAAAAAAAAAAAAAAAAAAAAAAACTAGACATGACTGACATCTTTTCTTTACTGAAGTTGGCTTAAATCTATTACAAGTGTAGGACACCCAGTGAAACTCAAATCAATAAACTGAAAATAGCATGCTAATCACTTGATAATTGAATTTCATTTTGAAATTATCACATAATCAATGCCCTATAGAAGGTGTCTACTTTTATCTACGAATACTGAAGGAAGCATAATATCAGTTCAACATTTAGAATAGATCCATAATTTCATAAAAAAATTAATAGAACCTATCTAGAATATAATTATAACGTAATGGTAAACAAAGCAGATTTTACAATCTGTAGAAAACTAAAATTTTATCGGAATTACAATTTTATTAAAAAAAATAGAAAAATGAGCAAAATATTTCCGATATGTACAACAACACTGACAAGTGATATATTTTTTTTTATGTACGAATCAAACAAAAAATATAAAATGACACTACATTACAAAGTCCTTTTAGTGTGGTAATTGGCAATTAAAGCGTATCGTCATCAAAGACTTAGTAGTAAAAGTAAGTAGTAATTGCCAGACAGTTGTTAAATCAATTCCATTAAAAATATTTTTCTTTCAAGATGTAAAAAAAAAAAAAAAAAAAAAAATAATAATAATAATAGCATACAACTGCATTTTTTTTTATCCATAATTCTTTCCTTTGCAATACAAACATGGATGCTTCGTTGTGAAATGTTTTTGTTTACCAAGCTAGTCTTACAGAGTATTATTGCTCGTCGGAGGTGGGTTCGATCCTGAGTTAGGATTTGATGACCCTGTGTTTTTTAGCGCTAAGCTTAAATAAACATGTTATTTTGAATTCATTTCAAAACACCTCTCACTACATAGTTATCGTCATTTTACATTTGATAGATTTTTTTTTTACCTTGTTTATTTTTAAGCTATGCATAAATGCTCTATCGAATTTTATTTTTGGGTGCAATCTGCAACAACATGGCAGCCATTATGAATATTGAAATCATTCTGATCTTGATTGAGCGCCAGTATCAGGTGGCGTTCACTTTTTTAACCACCAAGGAGTCACCTCGGTGCTTCAAGCTGATTAGTGATTACAGCGCCGTTCAGCTTGAATACAAGGGACTTTCTTCAGAAGTATAGACAAGCGTAGATGCTGCATAAATATAATATTCCATTGTCATGAACAGAAATGTGCAAAAAACGACAAAGCGCCTCCTTTAAAGAAAGAAAAAGAAAAACAAAGCGATGACAAATCTACATCACTTTCTAATTGGCACAGACAAAAAATGTTGAAAAATTGTGTATCAAAAATGGCTTATCAGTGATCACTTTTTTCAAGTCTTGTTTTGCTTATTTTAAAGAGGATACCTCAAAAAAAAAAAAAAAAAAAAAAAAAGAGTGGAGTGGCGGTGGGTGAGGAGAGTATATTGGTGAATGTAAAAAAAACAAAAAAAAAAACAAAACTTCCTTTATCTCCAAACTTCAGATGCCTGAACTTCGGAACACTTTAAATTTTTTTATATTCAAAAAGTTTAATTTATAAATTAAGCAAAATAAACTAATAGCAAATAAAGTTAAGTTATCTGACGGAGAGAAGATAAGGACCTTAAAAGTTTCGCTTTTTCATAAAAAAAAAAAAAAAAAGAGAGCAAACACTTTTTACAGCTTTTTATTTCTGGCATACCAATTGTCAGTTTCACTACACTTGCAGCTTTGGGATCATTAAAAAAATAAGAATTTGTTTATTTTTCCACTCAGCTTGATTGCATACTAGCTGAAACCACGAATAAAGAATTGTAAACAAAAACAATCATTTCATGAAAAGAAAACAGAATAAAAGTAGCACCAGTTCAAGTTTGATGATTATTACTACATATCAAAATCCATGACATTTTTTTCATTTATTTATCAACCTTGTAAAAACGCGCACTTTCATTAGCGGCCGATTGACACCATGCCAATATAAATGCATAAATGTGCAAATTATTTCAACGCTACATCCCACACAAAAGGAGCGTGGGGAAAAGAACGTTTTACTTGAAGGAAAAAAAAAAAAAGTAAGTGAACCTGTAAAAATAAGACTCAAAAAAATCCTCTCTAAACTAAACTGCAAAGCACTTTTCTTTTCGCTTCCGAGTTCACCTCAAGTGTGCACTTAGACACTCGCACACACAGACACACAGAAGTGCAAACATTTGATTTTCTACAAACCGCCCCCCCCAATCTTCACTTCGATGAATAATCTCGAGATGTTTGACCCACTAACATAGTAGAGAAGATTAACATTTCATTTCTGGTTGAACTCTCAGTATAATTAAAAAAAAAATTAAATAAAATAAATACATATTTAATTAAAGAAACACTAAATTTTACATCACAGATCACTTTTTTTTAAAGAAAGGGTAAGGAGACAGACAGACAATAACAAAAACAAAATATTTTTCCAAAGCACTAAAAAGTAAACATTAACACCAAAAATAGGTAGGACTTATATTGGTATGGAAAAGGTGTAGAAAAGATAAATATAGGGTTGTATCTTTAAAGATTAACAGACATGCACGGATGTTAACTTTGTTAATACTGTGTGCTAATTCCCTTTCTTCAGCAAAAGTAAATTAAACTCTCCCCCTCCCTTCTCATTGCATACAAACACACGTACGCACAGACACAAAGCATGAATTTGAATTGGAACCAATCAAAATCTCGGAAGCAATTTTTGAAATTACTTGCACTATTTGTCTTCATAAAGCCCCATCACTAAATATTCTTACTCGTTAAATAAATGCAATATTTTTCGTTAAATCGTTGATAAAATTACGATTCATTAAAATTAATACGAAAAATAGATTATATATTCGCTTTTTTAAGCATCAAGTGATTCTTTTATTCACTGATTATCGTAATGTAGGAAACTATTTTTTTATGGCGCAATGATTAAAAATAGTCTACGTTAGTTGAAATTTCAAAATATTATTAGAGCCGTATTGAACGCGCGTATTTTCTCAGGTAAGTCAGAATTTAAAAAAAAATGCTTTTCTTTTTACATTTAATTTTTTTTAAATTATACATATAAAACCTATATTTTAATAATGAATCTAAATCTGAAAAAAAAAAAAAAATTAAGGATAAAACTTAGCTTCTGTTTTGTTTTTATTCTTTGTCTTTAATTCTTTCTTTGTTAAAAGAAAAAGTATTTTCCTTGTCGGCCAGTAATCTTTAGAAATTTATCTTTTGTGATTTTATAAATAAATGGATTAATTTTCTTTTATCCATTAAGTATTTTTTTTATATTGGAAGATTATAAATAATGAAAGAGTGGATTTTTCGTTATAAACTATTTTCCGAGTTTGATACTTTTTTTTTTTTTTTTGCTATATTTGATTTTTTTCACAATAATTGATTTTACTTGTTCATTCTGTTAATACCATTATCAACATTTTCGTTAAAATGTTTTTATTTAAAATCAAGAAAGTGAATTGACCTAAAAAAAAAAAAAAAAAAAAAAAAAATCATCAGTAACGAAATAACCATGTAAAAATGATAAAACTACATGAAAATTATAATTGTCAGATAAAATATTTAAATTTTGAATCCAATATTGTGTTCCCACTTTCCATAAAAGTTCAAGCGAGAGGAAAATTGATTCCTAAATTATTGTGTGCTTTTTAACGGAGTGTTTTCAGTTGAAATTTTCTGTTTACAATTAAGTCATTGTTTACCCGTCGATATTTTTTTTTTTCTTTTGAATGATTCAATTTTTTTTTTTAAGATCATATTTTGCGATATTCAAACCTAATCTGTATAATTCTTTTGTACTTGAGTAAATTTGTAATAAAATTCGATCTTTACTAAAAACAAAATTCACATGCGCCGTTGGTTTTTAGGTCACAGTTTGAAATTAGCGCCTTACTGTGACTGGTAACTCGTTTTTCCGCGCACTGACAACTTAATGAATTAAGTACTTTTAGTAGTAGTATTAGTAATGTTAATATTTATGAAATGAATCAGTTTGCAAGGGGGGTAATTTTTTATTTAATATTTTTTTTCAATTCTGATGAGTTAGATGTGGAATGCTAAGGTTTTTGAATTCGTTTTTTTTTTTAAATCTTGTGTCGCCTTATTGAAATTTATTTGTAATAAAATGTTTTGTATGGACATGTTTTGATCACTGATGAGTAAATATTTTAACGTCTTGAATTTTGTTTAATTTTGTAATTGATATATTGCTCAAATTTGTCGTTAGAATTGTATTTTTGGCGGGGTATTATCTATGAACTTTTTTTTTTTTTTTTCGCCATTAGCACGAAAGTGATGTGCATTAGGTTTCATTCAGTATTTTTTTCTAAACTTGGTATCCTTGTTGAATAATTGCTAGTAAATTTTCTGGGAATGTAATTATTGCTATATAAATTTAATTTTATAATCATTTGAGAATTAGAAATATAAATATTGTTGTCACAAAGAAAACGCTATAAGAGTTAAATGCCAAAATTAATTATGTTACTCAACTGAAATAAAAAAAAATAACTATCAAATTCAAATGAGGGATGCAGGTGTTCTTGTCTAGCAGAACATACACAAAAAGTCTGTAGAAACTTTACAAATCTACGTATAGGGGATCGGAAAAGTTATGGTAAGAAAATAAAAATCACACCAAGAAAATATTTTTTAATATTATCTTTAACTGGAAATTTTTCCTTGATCATTTAAAATAAATCGTATAAAAATAAAATGTTAAATTTTGATATTCGACCACAAAAATACTAAATCAGTACTAAATTTCAACATCTGTACATTGAATAAGAAATATTGGCAAAAATTGAATTTATGGATACTAAAAAAAAAAAAAAAAAGGCTAATACAGTACTCAATTGGAACTCGCTAAGCTTTTGTTTTTTTTATTGTTCAAGTTTAGCAATTAGATTTTTAGTTTACGGACCCATCTGTACTGTAAAATCTTGTGTTGAGAAACTTTTTTTTTTATCAAAGAGTGGTCAGCGATTTTTATTAAAAATTTCAAACGTCAGTACTTAATTTTGAGTATCAAATCAAAGTCAAATGCAAATAGAGAAAAAAAATAAAAGTAAAACAATAGAATGTGAATTTGTGCAGTTAGGCTTTGCTACTGAATCCTTTGTGTAATCTGCAGCCATTTCACGATCGGGTATCTTGTTTTTAAAACTAAACGCGGAGGAGAATACTTGGCTCACGACCATCTTCTCCGCGCTCAAAGGTAGAAAAGAAAGACCTAGGTTTTTTTTTGCTTTTTTTTAATATTGAAATTGGTTGAATTTTATTGAATATGCAAAGTTCGCAATGTACACTGATTTTTTTTTTTATCGTATGAAGCTTGTTAAACCATACGGCTTTTTCTTTTCATAAGTTTGAATTTAAAGTCTTGAAATGTTAATGTTACTTTTTTTGGCGCCATTTGTGATTATATTCAGACACTCGTATAAAGCGTTCAGTTAAGTACTAAACATTTTTTCTTTTAGTTAGATTTATAATCTTAACTTTATAAAAGTTGCAAAGTTTGCATAAAATTTCTAATTACAGTTGCTTTATAATTTTGTAAAGGGTATATTAACTAATTTTCATTTTCTTTTCACACGAAAACTGAAGGTGAAAGCAGTTTTGACTTTTGAGTCTTTTCCATAAAGCTGTGTTTTGTTTATTTCTAATCTTATTATGCAAATTTTATTAGTGACTCCCGCATTTTAGCAGAATATACCTTTTTTTTTACCTGAATGATAAAACAGCCATTAACACTATTTAACAACTCAATCTTTGAATATTGAATTTTATTTTTCATGTGTAAAAAAACAAAAAACAAAACTAGTAAACAATTCTCGATGACATAATTCTGGCACGTAGTCGTTCATAAAATGAATCACTTATTTCGTGTTTACTCATTGAAAAAGTTAATTCTTTTCATTGTCATTTTCCTTAATGAATGTATTAAATTTTTTTTAATGCTGTAAATGCGGAGAATAAAAGTAAAACTTGAGAAAATCACTGCAAATCAGATTATCCAGTTTTGTTTGTTTCTTTGGATAACCATTTTGGAGCTTTCAAATGCTAAAAAATAAACAAATGAATTGCTAAGGAATCATCCTAAAATGTTAACTAGATTTTTTTTTTTTTTTTTTTTTTTTTTTGCATTAATTTCTTTTGTCTCTAAACTTTTAGTTTCAACATATGGAAAAATGCGTAATGGAAATATTATTGTGATCAAAAGAGATGGGAAAGATGGAGTTTCTTTCCCTCTCCAGACTAAAGCTTGTCTCCTCGGAAGGTGAGTGAAAGATTTTTACGTTTGTTTTTTTTCTTCCCTCTCTTTAATCAAATTTACTCTGGCATCAATTACCCATTTTGTTACATAATCCAAATATTCATGTTTGAAACTCAAATGTTAAAATAATTCAGACCTTGCATTGTTCATTAACAAAAAGATAATACATTTTGGTTCGTTTATTTTCGCAGAAGTTATTTAGATAAATTTGTAAAGAAAAATTGATGTCGATTTAGCTTGTCCTACCCATCAGTTTCTGCTTTATTGTGTATCCTACCATCACATTTGTATCCTACATTAAACTTTAAAGTATTTTTTTGTAAAAGACATTCAGAATATTTTTATTTAAAGGATTCGAATTTCGAATATCTCTTGATTTTTTTTTTTTTTTAGTCAATTATTTTATTTTAAATTTTATAATACAACAATAAGTGGCATCCCTCCTTCCGTTTTTGCTTTTCCCTCTTACGTTAGATAATGTAGGATACAAATGTGGTGGAGGATACACTGATCGGTAGGATACATACTAAAGCGGCACTGAAAAATTTCTTAACCACATCGCCAAAAACAGTATCGAGATATGAGTAATAATCGGCACCTCCTCGTGCCAGCTGGAGTTTGTAGATAGTTTCGTTAGTATCGAGTTCGATCCTTACGAGGTGTCATTAGCTGTGGTAGCCTTGTTCCAAAACTAAGCTTCAGCACTTACTATATTTTGGTTGGCCTGTCTCACTGTATGTTTTGTGCCAACGTAGGCTAAAAATTATTGTATGCATATTTTACAAGATTTTGAAATAAAATCAGAATTTTATGGATTTTTAAAAACTCAGGCAAATCTGAACTTTTTGCTTAGCTTTTTTTCTTTTTTTTTATAAGTTTCAATGGCTCCACTTGTTTTATTTATACTTATATCGCTGTTCAGCGTATGATAGTAAAACTAATTTTGTAGTTTGATAAAAAAATGCTCCTCAACTAAAACTTTCTTGTATATTTTGCGATGCATGGATGAAGTTCTTATCTTAAGCCTCATGGAAACAGATTCTAAGTTAGCTATATATAAATTCCAAATGAAAAACATGCCAAATATTGTGCCATTCACAAATTTGAGTAATTAAAGTTCTAACAGTTATTAATAAAAACCTTTTAATTTTTTGTCGTGTTTAAAAAGGTACCTCCAAAGATTTGACAAAATGAACATACACGAAAAATGTCCCAAACTTAAGTTTTATTGTCAAAATATTAAGAGGAAAGGTCAATGGATTTTTTTATCCTTTTTAATGTTTGAAATTTTGGTTGAAAATTTTAGCAAAGATCAAATATCTGATTATGAAACTTTCAAAACTTTCACGAGCTATTTTCGAAATATTTAAAGAAATTCTGTAATTTTTTATTTTTTTTTTACATCTTACTCCCACACACAATTTTGAGAAATCCATTTTTGTACCACTATATACAGAATTTTGAATTAAAAAAAAAAAAAATTATGAAACAGGATATCTAGTTTCCAAAAATCAGCTTTGAATTTTAAATAAAAAAAAGCAATAAAACTAAGACATTTAATTAGAAAAGCTTTGTTGCTTTTATGAATAAAGATATTATGAATGCTATTGTCTTAAAAACTTTTTCAATGATTAATGAATTTTTACAGTAATCGATTTCATTTTTTTAAATTTAATTAGGATTATAAAGTTTTAAATTGCTTAAGTTCTGTATTAACTTGTGCCAGTTTAGTATTGTTATGTAAAAGCTTAGTGCAATTCATCAACCACCAATATTTTAAATAGAATTTTTATTTTTTATATGTGCCAATTTTTGTAAATACAGACGTCCATAAATGATATCAGAAAATAAACCTGGTAACTAGTGATTTTAAAGCCAAAGTACCTAAAATTCAATAAAACAAATTATGGAGAATATTTTCCTAAATTTTTAAGATTGAATAGTTAATTTTTAACTATCCAATAATCTTAATTTAGGAAGCTTGAAATTAGAAACTAAAATAAAAACATTTCTTTGGAGGTACCTAGAAAGTTAAATTTTATGGCTGGATATTAGTTAAAGCTATGAATAGTGATAAATCATTACTATCTTTCCTTTTATATTTTTTCTCTAGGAGCAGTAGCTGTAACATTAGGATACAGAAACCAACTGTAGCTCTGGAGCATTGCCGTTTGACAATTGAAAAAAATGGGCAGGTATATATTAACTTCAAGCTATCAGTATATAAAATGTGCATGTTAACATGGTGATATTGCATTCAAGGATATCATCGCCTTTATCAGTTTCAGCAGAATATTGTAGAGGCTTATAGGGAAATGTCAAATCGGTTTGCTATTAGTTACTTTGCTTAGTAAAAGTCTTTAAAAACAAAAAAAAACTTATACCAGACCTTAATCACCAATGTGTGCAATTGGTCCCAGGTATTGCCTTTTTTTTTATTTTTTATTTTTTTTTTGAGCTAACTTGATAAACTGGGAAATAAATGCTAGCCCGTGTGACTACATCAAGTTTTCAATTGTGGGATCATTTGTCTTTTAAAGGGTCCAGCTTTTGAGGTGATTCACTATAGGCACTAGACTTATTCATATCAGACAAATGGTTTAGATATTGCAAAAAAAAAAAAAAAAAAAAAAAAAAGCTGTAAAGAGATTATTCTGGGAAATAGTTTGTTAAATTTTTTTATTGAAAATTGCATGGAAAGCCAGATTCCATTTGAGATTCTTAGTAGTCATGGAAAATTGGTTATCTAACACATGTTCCAGGTTGTTACAATTGTATTATGAAACCTTCCAGATTAAAATAAGCTACTTTACTTTTCTATATATAAACTTAGAAAAAAAACTTAAATTTGAGAACTTACCTCAAAAGAGGATTTAAAGTTTATAAACAATTGCTTTTCATAAATCATTTTTAAACATCAAATTACAAACTTGGTTTTTACCAGTTGATCTCGCCCTACTTCAGTATGTTTTACAGAACCAGGACAGATATTGAGGATTTAAATCTTCATTAACAATTGTCAAAAACGGTTCTACTTGGCATTGGATACACATGGGTTTTGTTTGCCATTGAAATAGTGATTTAAAAGAAAAAAATACCTGCACAAGAAAGTCCCAATTAGACAGTAATAGATATTTTGGTTAATACACACTATACAATAAAATCCAACTTCACAGAAGAGCAGTGATTACCTATTACATATTTTAAAAAATTTGTTTTGGCTAATTAAAGTTTTGTAAAGCTTTTAGTGGAGACTTGATAATGTCCCTAGATATTTAATGCATTCTGATGTCAAATTGTATATAATTTTTTAAAATAATTGTATTAATTAAAAAAAAGTCGTTTAGTAGATTTAAAAAAAAAAATCCATATTAAATGGGTTGAAATTGAATATATTCACTGTTTTGTTGCATTTTCAATTATTTGGGTCATGTCACAATTTCAATCTGCCCAGAATATTTTATCTTTCTCAGCAAATAAATGTTCTTCATGCTTTTTGCTGTGTTCCAATGTTGGTTTTTTTTAAGGAAGTTTTCCAAAGCTCTGTCAAGGTCAAATCTGCAAAAGATATTGTTGGAAGCAATTCTGTTCAAACTGACAAAGGTTCACCAGGCAGCTAACAAAAAGACTTTTCAGGAGAAATTTAAAGAGCTTATATTGGGACCCATGGTTGAGTTCATTTCAACTGGCAGGTGTGACAAGCCTCCTGCTGCTAATTAGAATACTGAGTTAGGGTAGGGGTTGCAACCAGTATCAGTTAACCTTCAATTTCTCTTATGCTAATGGCATGTAAGATCTATGGTCATCTAAAAGTATCTAAAAATATCTGACTATGAAGAATGAATGTGAATTTTATATCCAATCTTTAATCATTTTTGTCTGATCACTAAAGAAACATAATCAGTATCCTCATGAAATATTCCATACTTTCTCTTAACTAATTCAAAATACTTTTCATTGATTGCTGTCTTTACTTGGTTGAATTGAGAGCAGAACATGTTCAAATTAATTGCTTGCTTCTCCATAAGCAGCTTATGGTAGAGGACTTCATTCCAACCCCATTATATATACAACATCCTGTTACTTGAATGAAGAGCAACCTTTGATGTGAGTAGCAGGGTTTCTTGTATTTAGGATTGTATTTATTGTATGTATGATCCATCATCACTGAGTGAATCATGAATTACCACCTGTCATGATGAATGGATGTTCTCTCAGAAAATCCGTTCATCATGCCTTGTGTGCCTATTAGTGTAAACTCAACCCAGACTTGAAATGGAGCTCATATATATGATCCATCATTGAAGATACTGGTATGTTAGGGTAGGTTGATTTTTTTTACTTTTCTTTAGAAAATCAAAAAGAATAATTTACCTAAAGTTGTGTATAGACCTATTAAGTATTGATACAAACAATTAGATCTGACACTTCAACAGTTTTTTGTGCATTTGGCATCAAAAATCGTAACCAAAACTCACTGAAAAATCCTCAATTTTGCGAGATTTAGCCTAAATATTGCTGAGAAAACCAAAAAATTTCAGTATTTAAATCAGGGAATGTTCTTA
The DNA here is from genome assembly GCA_963932145.1 of Acanthosepion lycidas. Classification (NCBI taxonomy): domain Eukaryota; kingdom Metazoa; phylum Mollusca; class Cephalopoda; order Sepiida; family Sepiidae; genus Acanthosepion; species Acanthosepion lycidas. The sequence continues at coordinate 99,469,192 of OZ010577.1, read as the reverse complement.
TTTTATTTTATAAAAATGAAATAAAAGGTAGAAATTATAACTAAACTTCAAATTGAAAATCTGTCCCCCAATTATCAGTGACGACTTTGAAATGCTGTTTTTTTTTTGTTTTTTGTTTTTTTACCTCATGAATTAAGCAGTAATAGTTGAATACATTAAAAAATTGATTTTTTTGTATTATGAATGAAAATACAAGAAACAAATATGGAAAAATAAATAATAATTTAATAGGGCTTAATACATAGTCAAATATCTCCATATATGAGCCCTTAGACGAAAATGCTGGTCTCAATTTCTGACACAAAATTTTTGCTATTGTGTGCTGGTGCCTTACTTCAAAGCCATACACAGATTGGGAAGCTTCTTTTGTTAACTTGACTGCCTGTTCCGCGCCTTGAGAATGTGAGGGCAAATCTGGCAAGTTGAGCTTCGTACCATTTAATAATGATTCCCGAAGTTCATTTTCAGAAAATTCTTCTATGAGTGGTGGTTCACAAGCTCCACTTAATGACAGATCTATTAACTGCATCCAGGTCATAGCTTTAAAATTGATAGTTGTGACTCTTTAATCTTTTCTTGGTTGGATCCCCCCTCCTGAAAAAAAAAATTAATTTGAATTATTTAAAAAAAATAAATAAATGCACACTGTACTGCTTTGGTGAAATTGGATAAAATCCTTAAAATGATTCTATAAATCGGCATAACTAATTTAGTCAGTTTTATATGAATAAATATTTACCTAATAGCCAAAATTCTTTTAATAGCTTCTTACCTCACTTTCAGTTCATCAGATTTGACCATTGAATATAAGATATTTTCAGGCAGTAAGGCGAAAGCATTGTATTGTATATTTTTCAAAGTGATCTGTTGGATTTCATATGGTTGCTCCTAATCCTTTGGAACATATTGAAAATATACATTTGCTGATTGTGGAACTTATCTCTTTTAATTTCAAACCAGCAAATGGCTTACACATTCACAATAAAATTTATTAAACTGTGGAGTTTGGTTGAAAGATTTAGTGGGTATGCACCACGAGTCCATAAACACATCAGCCTGATGGCTACAGTTAACCACCTTGCCTGGTTTAATGGACCAATTTTCCATGATGCAAATCTAGAGTTCACCTTACCTCTAGAAATACCCACTGTATACTAATAAAGGAGTTTTTGGTCACAACTAAAGGTATCTGTATTTTCAATTTTAAAAATAGAATCCAGAGGACTGCTAACAGCTGAAAATGACATTTGGGGTAAATTATGGTAATCATATACACATAATTTACCCAGTGGACCATTCAATGTGGTAGGGCTTTTTGTGGTACCATCTACATGTTTAAAAAGAGCTCTAAATAGAAGTTCATTATGGTGCAAGGGGCAACCAGTAGTGTGAAGATCTGTTAAGTTTTCTTTCTAGAAGTGCAACGAGTCCACCTTCACAGCCTGTATTGGCATTAGTGTTGTCAACAAGGATAGCCTTGATAGTGCTCACACTGTTGAATTCATGTAAAACATCAGTCACTTGCTCGACAAGAACAGTACCAGTTGCAGAAGAACTCTGTCAGATATTCACTTTTACGTCATCTCCTTTGTGACAGTCAAGTGGCATTCTGGTCCCTTGGGGTTTTTTTTTTTTTTTTTTTTTCTCCAGTTTTCTTTCCATTTTCCTCCACTATTTCCTTGTACATTAGTGTCTTTGTCAGTTCTCCCATCAACTCCAATCATGATAAATACTTTTCATTGATTGCTGTCTTTACTTGGTTGAACCATGTTGTATAGATTTTCCACCTTTTCATCATGCTTTTGATGGGCATTCATTTTCACTTTAGTCTTTGCTCTATCAATTTTACATTTGTCTATGTAGATATCTTTTATATTAATATGAGGGATAAGAAGGCCCATAGCCCTCAAATCTAAGAGCAAGGCATTGGCAAGGCTGGCTCCAAGATTGGAAGATACATTACCCCTTATCAACTCAATAGCATACAATAGCATTAACATTAGGGTTGTCACAACTTAAAACTGGCAGTTTGCATGAACAGGACAAAATACCAAATAATGTATCAAGCTTTTTCTACCAGAATTTCTTTTGGGCAGCAGGGAGAGATTTCCTATTTATTTGCTTTGCCTTCTGGAATCATGGAATTTTCGCCTTGTTCATAATACTAAATTCATTTAATAGATGCAAACAGAAGTTAACAGCCTTCTATTACATCTTTTGCTATTAATTTACAAATAACAAAACTTGAAAGGTGGGGAAAGTATTCATTAAAAAATAACTATACAAAATAATTTGTCGATAAATTGGGGGCTCTGTTTTATCTAATGACAAAGGTGTACCTAAGAATTTCATTGCATCTTTACTGCGAGTTGAAATTGCAGTGCTTTTTCCTGCCATTTTTAGTAAAATATCTGAAAAAGAAAATGTATGTATTATAAGAAGTTACATTTAACTTTTAACCTGAACATTTCCGGTGACACTGATATAATGATAAAAATCACAATTTGTTTTGTCTTTAAGTTCAATTCTTCAAATAAATACGAAGTTTTGAAGAAAAATATTATTTGTGGTAATTTTTTATATTATTTTGTTAACTTTACTAAAGTTTTTTCTTTTTACAGTTCCAAAATCAACCTACCCTACTGGTACATGATGCCTCCTATTATCCTCTACCTTTATAAGAAACAGATCAGGCTGAAAATGAAGTATTGCTTTCAAATATGAACAGAAACTGCCCATTCTTCATTTTCCAGTCTCGGTAGAGTCCAAAAGCATTTCCATGCCCTTGTGGGAGATGAATTATTTTTGCCCCTACAACCCATTTTTTACAGGTGAAATGTTGCAAGCCTCTTACTGTTCTACCACTATTTCCATGGCAAGTCTTCAAATGAACTACATTCCTTATTTCCACTAGTTCTGTTAACAGCTAAGACCCACCATGCCATGCACATTGTGGTGAACCACCCTCATTCCCTCTGTATTCCATTGATGAGATGGGTTTCATTTAAGCAGTTTATTCCCATGAATCATTGCTTTGTGGAACCAACTCCCAAGGGGATGCTTTCCTCATCACTACATTCTTACTGTTCAAGTCTCGGCTTAACCGTTTTCTTCATTACATATCTTCATGAACTGTCCATCCTACTCTGTAACCCTCTACTGCGAGTGGCTCTTGGGCCTTGTACAGGGTGAACATCATTGTAGTAAAAAAAAAAAAATCTATTCTTCATTGTCATTTCAAAAACAGAATATTTTATGTTTAAATAGCAAATCACACATGGAATATAGTCCAAGTTTAACAGTCATAAACCCAAACTAGTGTAACTAATTTTCAGAGAGCAATTTGGATATTTTAAGTATGTTAGTTATTGCTTTCACTATACAACATTAATTCTCAAATAATGTCTTGCAATCAGCCTCAACTGGTCTACTTAACAAGAGCATCACTCAGTGAGGAATCTCCAGTGCAAAACTTTGTAAACAACTTTTGACAAGTTTATTGATTTACAGTACCTTTTCTACAAACTGAACATTTTTTTTTTCTTTTGTCCCATCTTTACTTTTCTTAAAATATATACCAAAAACGTTTCTTACTTTCAATATTATAATTTATTAACAAAAATACAATAATTTTTCTCCCTCTTTTCAGGTGGTTTTAAAAAATTTGTCTGCTGAAAGTGTTACAAAAGTGAATAATGAAGTGATTAATGTTCATTACCTTAAGCATAAAGATGTAATTACTGTTGGTGAACGTTCCTTCAGATTTGAATCATTACAAGATCAAGTTATGCCTAAAAAGGGCACCAGCAGTCCTATTAAGGAAGCAGTTCCTGTTAAAATTCACTCACCAAAGGTATGTAACTTATTATTCAAATTTAAATCCACTTTATTTGCTTATTCCTTTTTTAAATTTTTCTCAAATCTCTTTTTGTGGCATACTTAACTATTTTATTGTTTATCTTGCCAATGTATTCAGTTCCTATTTGAATTGTCCTGTAATCTCTGCATCTAAAATTAAAATTATCAATAGCTATACTATTGCATGCACAACTCTTCTGTTGCATAATAAAATCTCAATCAAATATCCTGAAAACTTTTCGAATATCAGTTGTTTCAAATATATAATAATATAACATTGATTTGCATAATAAAGTCTCTGACTTATTTTTTTATATCAAAATCATTTTAATGAATAGTCACGTCTTGACAGATGTTAAAATTACATTAAAGAATGAACAAATCTTCAGCTCATAGTCAGAAAAAAATAATTGTAAATTAAAAATACAATAAACAAATTAAACCAAAAATTCTACAAATAATCATTGGATAAAACATTTTTGGATTTTGGATTATTTTTGTATACCTTGTTACCAACTTTGTAATTTCTTTGTGGGCAAAGTGTTCTTCACTTTTTTCCCATGCATGGCTTCTTGAAGACTGGAGTTATCATTTTGTTCTAAAAATTTAATAATTACTTCAATAGAATCTCTTTCTCTTCAAGTAAAATTTATCTAATTAAGGAGTTATTATTCTGGGATTGTGAATAGGCATGCTATAAATAGCAGATGAAATGAGCAGAGAAAATTTACAGCTTAATTTGATTTTAGAATCACTGAAAAGTAGCTTGTTGCTGATGAGTATTTAGCATGTGTATACATGTGCACGTGTGCATGCACACACATTATTTTCTTAAAAGCTTGAAAAGTTATTTTTTGTTTTTCTGCACTAAACAAGTTAATTCTATTAATTTTTGCAATCTAAATTTTATGGTTCTTGAAATTAACTAATTCAATTATATTCTTTGTTCAGCCTTGCTTTGTAACTATTAGCTTTTCAGCATAATAATACATCTATGGCTGTGATCAGAATTATGCAAATCCACTCAGTTGATTTAGTGAAATTTAGAATCATGAAATAACATACTAAAAAATCTTTAGAACAAAATTTGTCGGAGTTAAAATAAAGCTCGTTGCTAACAATGTATTTACATAATTTTTATTAATGGCACAGCATGCACATACACACTTAAAAATTTAGTAAATTTATTTGGGTAGTATTACTAATGTACAATATTTGTCAGCCATTGAATGACGAGACTAAAAAAAGATTCCAAATTACAGAACTTCAAATATAATTTTACATGCGGTAAAAAATGTATACCGTTTTCAAAGGTTGTTTATTTATTATTATTTTACTTGTTTTTTAATTAGTACAATATCCTTCAAGCTCTCTCCATTATTATGATTTTTTTACTTGATGCACAACTGGAATATAAACCATAGGGTTGAAGTTGACATCTACACTACAACTTTTTCATTTGATGAAGTTTATGAATATACGATATAATAAATATGCTTGGTATTGTTTTTGGATTTTTTTTTTTTTTATTTTTTTTTTTACACATATGTGTATACATGTATAGTCTGGAATATGTTATAAAAAAACACATCTAATCATTTTAGCTATTTCAAGCCAGAATTAGTTTAAGCAAATCCTGACATTTTGATAGAGAAAATCTAATTTAATAGCTGATAAACAATTTGTAGACAGCTTTAGAAATACATTAAAAATAAAGAAATACATTCAAATTAAAATTGATTAATATATTTTCTTGGAAAAATTATATTATAATTTTTTTTATAGTTATTTAGTTTTCATTTTATAGTTATTTATTTGGGAAAACTTGTTTTTTTAACAAATGGCAATGAAAGTAATAAAAATACCTGAAACTGCACACAAGATTTGTACTGAGAAATGTGAAAAAGAGTGATCCAGTATATTTCCTGCCTGTACATCTTGACAACTGGCTACAAGAAACAACTTTGAGTTGTTATAGTAATCTACTTTCCAAAAGGATTTGATTCATTTTTTGCTGTTCAATAACTGATGTTGAATTTGAATTTTCATATTTTTAAATTTTTGTTTAGTATTAGCAGTGTTAAGATATTATATGCAATATTTTGACTAAATCCAACAATAAGAAATATGGCTATTTTCTAAAGAAACTATAAGGAGATCGAAGATTAATTTACCCCATTATTTGTATACACACATAAAGAATCAATGTTGTATCGTTATGAATAGAAATTAATAATTTCCAACTTTTTTTTTTTTTTTCTTTTTCAGCAAGTATAAAATTCATAAAGTCACTAATTGAGGTTATTTAATCTGATTGCAACCTTGTTAAGAGATGTGATATAAATTATCCCAACCAGAAAAAACAAAGACACAAGTATTTTGTGTAACAAAATCAAAAATTATTTACTGCATGTGTCTGCAAAGTTGCTTAATGAATTGAAAAAAATTTAAAAAAATTGTTGAATAAATTGACACCAAAGAGTAACAATTAAATTCTACCATGAAGTTGTATGAACTGCAGATCTCTTCAGATGTGCCCTTTATGTATGGTAGACATTGGTAGATTTTTTTATTATTGTCTTTGAGTCTTTTGTCATTGTTTATTGAAGCTGGTATTTATCTTTGCAATGTAGTTGAAGGATGGCTTTCTAATGCTAATCATCTGTTTTATTGTGTCAGCATTGCCCACTATCTTCAGTATCGGTAGACAGCAAAAAAATCTTTTTCTTGATCCTGTATGAATGGTGAAAATTGAAGTTTATGTGAATATTGGCTTACATTATATGAATCTCTTTGACCCATTCTCTGTATCATTTATGAGTACTTCTAGCAAGGCTAGTTTTTTTCTTTTTTTTTCTATTGTGAACTCGTCCTGGGTATGACGGTAAACTACATCCAACAGCAAGGTCTCAGATAATGTTTTCAGAAAAATAATGTTGCCAGCTCTAAGTTTTTGAAAGAATAATGTTGCCAGCTCTAAGTTTTTGAAACAATAATGTTGCTAGCTCTAAGTTTTTTTGTAAAAAAAGTAATGTTGCCAGCTATACGTTTTTTATTCCATACAAAATAGGCATTTAAAATTCATATAAACTGGATTTGGCATTAAATAACCCACAGTGGTTGATATGCCATAAAACCCAAACAAACAAACAAACAATCTATTGTGAACTGGATGGAATGTATTTAGTTCATATGTTTGTATGTCTTTGTGGAAGTATGAATGTGCCATCTACATTTCTAAGTTTTGAGTATAACAACCAAGATTATTTTACAAATCTGAAAAAGAATATAATAATAATTGTTCATCTCAAAATTTCTGACATATAATGTCCAATTTTATTGGGCAAATAAAGGGCAATATAAATTCTCGGTGAGAAAAAATTCCAAGAGATATAGCCATAGAAACATTTGATTACCACAATATCTAGCATCTTCTATTCTGGCTGTCAGATCCATTCATTGTTGTATAGTTCTACATTTATCACTAAAAATTACCATAGACAAATCAATTTTCATGGACTTTGCTCAGTTTACACATTTCACTTTGTATGTTGTAGTTTCCTTTCATGTCTTTTGCCAAAGTTCTGGATATTGTAAACCATTTCTCTATTTACATTTGTAATACAAACTCTTCTAATAGTTATTCTTTTTTAATCCACTTTATCTGCTTATTTCCTTTTTAATTTTTTCTCAAATCTCTATTTTGAAATCCCCAAAGTTGGGTTCCCATTACTTGATAACTTTATAATACTTTGTGTCTATTTGAGATTATGAGTTCTATGACAGTCTGCATCTAAAATTTTTAAAAATATTTGTAATTGTAGTGTGTTTGTGTGTGATGAAAAACTCTTGAGTTGTATAATGAAATGTCTCCCCATAAAATAAGTTAGTTTAAAAATTTCTTTTAAAAAATCAGATATAAGTTGAAATTTACACGGTATATTTCTCATATAACCATAAGTATATCCCCAAAATGTTAGCAATATCAGTTGGTTAATAACATCTGACATAGTGTTTTGCACTTGTATATGTTTTTGAGTCATTTATTTTTCAATCTGAACTAGATTGTTTATTTAAAAATGAGTTAAGCGTTATGATAAAATTGCGAATGTCATCTATTTTGTATATAAACTGCCCCACTGTTTTTATTTATTTATTTATTTTTTTTTTCTTCTCCTGACCTGCGTGGTACATACAACCAGACATGTTTTGTCCTTGCTGAATTGTGTATTTGTGAATTCATGACTAGCACAGGTTGCACTACTGACAGATTAATAACGGTGGTTGTATTGACTACTTTGCTTGCTTGGGATACATGGTGCAGAATGACAATTATTTGAAAAATATACTCAATAGAAACTATTTCCCACTATTCTAGTGTGAAGGCATTTTTTATGAACACCACATAAAGTAACTTAAAAAAATTAAGCTGAAAGTAAGCACTACATAATGATTTGTATATAGTTAGGCCAGGCACTTTTAAAGGGTTTCATTAATTGTAGCTTTGTTTTGTTTTTTTTAATCTAAAGAAACTTATACTTTATATGGAAGAGGATGTTAAAAAGTTCTCAGTTTATTAAAAAAAAATTTGTTTAGTTACTGAAATTAGAAAAGGCTGAATCAGGATTCCCCTCACTACCACACACATGCTGTTTAAAAAAATAGTGACTCCTATTTTATTATGCTCACTCATAAAATCATATATTTATGTGGCAGAAGAAAGACCCTCCTTCCAATAGCCCATCATCATATGTGTACTGTATTAAAGTAGAATGCCTGATATGAAAATGCATTTGAAATAGAAGTGTTTTATTGAATTTCTCTAAGCAAAAAATTCACTCATTGATATGCAATGATGTTTGCTGAATGTTTGCAAACACCAACCAATGGGAAGTGTTTGGGGGTAAAAACTTGCTCTATTCAATGATTTTGTTTTCTGTGCCTGTTGTTATTGCTATGAAAAACAAGAAGCATTACTTTTGAGGGACTGTATGTGTGTGTGCATATAGATCTACTTGTCTTTTGTCAGTTATTTAATAAAACATTGAATTGGCATACATGATAGATGTTTATAATAACCATTAAATTTGGCTGTTTAAAACTAATAATTTATTTATGCCACATGAACATTTCATTCAAATAACTCATGAACTGATGATATACTGAAACATCTGTACACTTGTTAAAAGTTTTTATTGGTGTATTGTGGTAGTTTCAGCTTTTAACAAATTTTTAACTTGATTGTTCAATTCTTGATTGAGTATATATTAAAAGCAATTGTTCTTTTTCTTTGAATTTTTTTTTGTTAAATTTAGTAGTACTTAAGTATCAAATGAGATTTTACAATTCAGTGAATTTGTTGCAAATTACTTTTCTTGCTTTAAAAAGCTGAAAAATAATTATTTCCATACTCGTTCCTTAAATTTCCAATTTTTTATTCAGATTTATTGTAAAGTCCTAAACTGCAGTCCATTTTGCATATTAAGAACAATGGATTATATAATTATGCATTATTGGCATTGCATTAGATATTTTATGTAATCAATTTTGTTGGTGCATTGGGAAAATTTATCTTCTAGATTAGTTTGTAAAATATTTTTTATAAAATTCTACATAAAGTAAGAATTAATGTGAAATAATTGCTTTACTGTTTTAATATCTAAACTTCTCAATCTTAACAGCTTAAATGTCATTAAATGTACATATTTTGTAAATTACCTGATCATTACTAAATTTATCTTTCTCACACTTCTGAAACACACATTGGTTAATCTAGGGTATACCTCAATTTTCTTAATTTTGAGAAAGATGAGTTTATTTTTGTGTGCATTTCTGAAACGGTGTTATATGATGATTAATTTGAACCAGTTTCTTTGTCTTTGCCACATTTTGGCTTCTGCTTTGTGCTCCTCTGTTGTCTAACATTCTGTAACTTTCCAGAAATAGCAAACGGAATGCTTCCATAGGAAGGATGCCTAATGTAACACATATGGAAGTTAGAATCACATGAGCATGTGGTGAAATGTTTATGTTCAATATTCCCAGAATAATTGCAGCTTTTGTTTTCAATTAAATATAAAAAGTGATAATGGGCACATTTCTTACATGAAGCATTGTTATTATTTAATTTCTAGTGCTCTTTATTGCAGATTTTTATTCTGTGATCACTAAATAGTGCAGAGAAGAGATTAAAAATAAACCTCAAGTGTTTTGAACTCATATCCTGAAGAGCCTTGTTTTCATTTCAGTGCCATAAATTTGTTTGCCCATCACTAAGAGTGCTGTTTTTGACAAGTATTTGTTCCATTTTAAAATTTCATGAAATATTACTAGTCTTGATGCTTTTTTTTTTTAAGATTGTGAGGTAGGATGAAGTCAGTAATTCTTGCTCAGAAAAGGCATTGGAAATTTGTTAAACCCGCAGTGTATGCTAAATTTAGAAATCTTCAATCTTTCTATAAAAGAATTTGTGACAAAAATATCGAAATATCATGTTAAACAATTATGAAACTTTTAAGATGACTAGAAAATATTTGATAAGCGGTTTTTGTTTTTCCAATTTAGTGAATACCAGTTTTATATATTGCAGGTGAAACCTCCAACAATAAATAAAATATTGACTGACTACAATTTGTCTCCAAAAAGAATGGCCAGTAAGTAAAACCAAGGGTTTTTTTTTTTTTTTTTTTTTCTTTTTTTTTTTCTTTTTTTTTTTTTTTTTTTTTTAAGTAAAATTTAAAGGAATGCATAATATTTAATTCTATAAAAGCTATATTTTTTGCTGTTATTTAGGACTAAATATATTTAAAAACTTTCTATCTCAAAAACCATGTTTGACAATGCCACATTGTGACATTTTTATTAAGCTTTGGGATCCACACATTAAAAAAATATATTAGAATTCAATTTATATCATTTTTTATTATCTTCTCTTCAAATTAAATTTTGTTTTCCTTTGTTATATGTTGTTAAATACTGGATTGTAGACATTGTTCAATGTTAAAACTGAGGCCGAAGCTTTAAGTTTTTATTTTTTTGTGTGTGTGTGTGTGTGTGCATGCATAATTGCAATACAAGATAGACATGAAAAACTATCTCCTCCCACTCCAATTAGAAAATAACTTCATTTCTATCAAGAAACCACAATTTTAAGCAAAATATTGAAAATGATTTGAAATGGGTTATTAAGAGATACATGAATAAAATGGGGGGAAATCCCCTCATTTATATGTAAGCTGATTTTATCAAATATTTCTTCTCTTACTTCAGCCAAAAAGATTTTGTTTTGTGTGTGTGTACATGCATGCGTGCACACATAGACATCCTTGCCTTGCTTGATGGGATTTCTGATGTAGGGTTAGCACTTCTTCTTTGTATCATTGTTTCTTTTATGTACCATGCCAAGGATCAGTGTCACACCCTAGTACTAGCTTAATGAAGTATCTGTGCTCTTTGGAAAAAAATCAATCTATTCTCTCTCTCTCACTCACACGCACACACAGGTGCTGTTTCTGTATGTGGATTATTACCCTGAGTAATGTTTTAAGATGGATTTTTCTTTATATACTATTGAATAAAAGGTATGTTTAAAAATAAAAACAAATAAGTGAATTTTTTATATTCTTTTTCAGCTAAATGTGTAAATGGAGAAACTTATGAAACCTCCGAAGAGTCCACTAACACCTCGTCTTTACGAAAAGGGCGCATGCCTTTTAGTGAGCTAAGTTCCTCAGATAGCAGTCTCAAAATAGAATCTCCTGTCAAAACTTCACCCAGAAAAGAACGTCAAAGTCGATCTGCTACTCCCAAATCTGCAAAGCTTGATCGAAATAAAGTTACTGAAAATATTGACCAGAGTTCTCAAAACACATCTCAAGAAATTTCACAAAGTTCACCAAAATCTTCTGTCATGACTAAACGTTTAGACAAGAAAATTGAAAGTGAATCAGCAATTCAAAGTCGTCCCACTACTCCTCCTCAGAGTTCATCCACTTCTAAATCTTCAACACGTCATAAGTCTGCACGTACCACACCTGTAAATGTTGATGAGACCTCTAAAATCTCAGATTCTGAATCTTCTGATACACCAGCTTCTCGGCGTAAATCTCATTCCTTAACACCAAAATCTTCTCCAACAGATTCAAGTAAAAAAATCAGTTCTCCTTTCTCCAAAGTTTCAAGTCCTAAGACCTCCATGGTCACACCAAAGAAAACTAAAGAACCTGCCAATCAAATTTGTACAAAAAGAACATCAGAAAGTGAGAAAACTAATGGTTCATTAAAACCAATAGAAATTAGTTCTAAAAGTTCTGCTCTTAGCTCTTTGAAAAAGAGCCCCAAATCTGAAAGTCCAAAAGGTGCTGAACTAATTGGCAGAGCCTTGTCTCCCAAGATGTTGCTCACTGTTGCTCCATCTGGTGATATAAGCTTTGCAGGTAAGAGATATTTCTTTGTTGTCTTATGATGGTCATTATTTATCAGAATTTCAGCCAGTACAGCTAGAATTAGATAAATGTAAAACTAAATTGCAATTTTTAAAGAATTCACTTTGTGGTGAGTGGTTCACAAACTGACTTGATTTTGGTATACAAAATGAAAATGTAAAAATTAATTGAAGGATTATTTTGTAGTTTTTAGTTATAGGCTTGGAGTATTTGTCAATTTTATTTTTCATATTTTAGCAAGTTTAATTTTGAAATTTCTTTTTTCTTTTTCTTTTTTTTTTTTTTTTTTTCTTTTTTTTAAGATTCTAAAAGAGGATCTGGAAACAGAAAGAGGAAGTTTTCAACTGGATTAAATATGCCAAGTGCGAAACGTAAAAGGGTATCTTTTGGGCCACAACTTAGTCCAGAGCAATTTGATCGAACTTTACCACCAGCAACTCCTGTCAGAAAGGGTGCTACTCCTGCCAAGAGATCATCAACTCCTGGTAACAGGCCATTATTAAAAAGAAATTCTATAGCACATAGTACTGATCTTAATGTCACATTGCAAGTGCCTTCGTCTAAATCTGTTAAGTCCAATCCCAAATCTTTGTCGAAGGCATCTCCCAAGTCTTCTCCAAAATCTTCTCCCAAGGCCACTCCCGGGTCTTCTCCGAAATCTTCTCCCAAGGCCACTCCCGGGTCTTCTCCGAAATCTTCTCCCAAGGCCACTCCCAGGTCTTCTCCGAAATCTTCTCCCAAGGCCACTCCCAGGTCTTCTCCGAAATCTTCTCCCAAGGCCACTCCCAGGTCTTCTCCCAAGGCCACTCCCAGGTCTTCTCCGAAATCTTCTCCCAAGGCCACTCCCGGGTCTTCGTCGAAATCTTCTCCCAAGGCCACTCCCGGGTCTTCTTCAAAATCTTCTCCCAAGGCCACTCCCGGGTCTTCTTCAAAATCGTCTCCCAAGGCCACTCCCGGGTCTTCTTCAAAATCGTCTCCCAAGGCCACTCCCGGGTCTTCTTCAAAATCGTCTCCCAAGGCCACTCTCAGGTCTTCTTCAAAATCATCTCCCAAGTTGTCTTCAAAATTGTCTCCCAAGCCATCTCCCAGGTCCAAGACCTCTCCCCAGTCTTCTCGGAGTTCTACTCCTAAATTGGTTTTATTTAAACCATCTCCTAAATTTTCACCAAAACTATCCTCTCCCAAATCTACAAAAACCACACCAAACTCAACTTCTAAAATTCCATCAAGATCTACATCAAAGTCATCTCCAAATGAGTCTGCTTTGAAGGTACTTTCCAAGGCAAACAGCAGGTCTTCTCTGTCTTCACCAAAAGCTACTCCTGATTTACTTAAGCAATCTCCTGATCTTAAGCCTAAACAGTTCCCTTCAGATTCTGAGGTTCAGACTTCCATCAATGCTACACCCAAGTCTGCTACTAATTTGACATCAAAAGCTCTACCCAAGACATCTCCAAGGGCCACTCCCAAACTAGATGTAACTAACCCATCTTCAAAATTTTCCCCTAAATTGTCTCTTCCCAAGTCTGAATCAAAAGCATTCAAAAAAGCCACACCTAAGTCTACATCCAGGACATCTCTAAAAGCTTCTGTTTCTGCGTCGAAGAGATCACTAAGAGGCACACCTAAATCAGTTCCTGTATTATCTCTGAAATTTTCACCTGAGCAGTCTCTTTCCAAGTCCACAATATCTCCAATTGCTATATCTATTTCTGCATCAAAAACCTCAAGAGCTTCTCCCAAATTAGTTGTTTCAAAGCCATCTCCTAAATTTTCACCTAAATTATCGAATGCCAAGTCTCCTCAGACCCCTCCTAAGGGTACTCTTGAATTGGCTACACTTGACCCATCTCCTAAAATTTCCCCTAAATTTTCCACTCGTAAGACTGCATCTGAAATATCTGATTCTGCACCCAAGGTCTCTTCAAGAGCCACTCCTAAATTAGTAGTACCTAAACCATCTCCTAAATTTTTGCCTAAAGGATGCTCACCCAAGTCTGTAGGAAGAAGGTCACTAAGAGCCAGGTCTGAGTCTACATCTCGCAAGGCAACTCCCAAGCTTGTGCACAGAGCATCACTGAATATCACTCCGAAATCTGTGTCTGGGGATTTAACAAGAATTACCCCCAAAAAGTCTGTGACAAGTGTACTGTCAGCAACTTCCCCAAAAGCTACACCCAAGTCTGTCTCCCCAAATGCTACACCCAAGTCTGTCTCCCCAAAAGCCACATCTGAATCTATGCTTAAATCATTGCAAGATGCCATGCCCATATCAGCACCTAAGTCTTCACCAAAGGCCACCTTGGCATCTGCATCCAAGTCTTCACCAAAGGCCACCTTGGCATCTGCATCCAAGTCTTCACCAAGGGCCACTCCAGCACCTGCACCTAAGTCTTCACCCGAAGCCACACAGACATCTGTATCAAGGTCTTCAAAGAGAGCCAGCCTGATGTCTATGCCCAAATCTTCGTCAAGGGTCACACCATCTGTATCAAGGTCATCGCGAAGGGTCACCTTGGCCTCTGTGCTCAGATCTTCAGTTGAAGCCACGTCTGTGTCAGTGCCCAAGTCTTTGCCAAGGGCCGCATCAGCGTCAAAGTCTTTGCCGAGGGCCGCTTCAAAGTCTTCACCAAGGGTCACACCCAAGTCTTCGCCAAGGGTCACGTCAGCGCCCAAGACTTCGCCAAGGGTCACGCCAGCATCTGTATTGAGGTCCTCAAAGAGGACCACACCTGCATCTGTGCACAGGTCTTCATCAAAGTCCTCTCCTAAGTTTGTTGTGCAAAAACCAGCTCTAAAATATTCACCTAAACTGTCCAGTCCCAACTCTGCATCTTGGATATCTTCAAAGTCCAGCATCTCTCAAAGTCCAAAGGCATCTCTCAATGTCACTTCTATATTAGTGATGCCAAAGCAATCTCCACATAAATCGTCTACACCAAAGGTGTTATCAAAGGATACTCCTAAATCTTCTGTTAAACTTAACACCCCAAAATCTACCAGGGTATCACGAACATCTACTTCTCAAAAGCTTATGCCTCCAAAATCTAGTGGTAAAAAATCACATACACTAAAGAAAAAAACCCCAAAAAAAACATTATGGTCACATGTTGTCAAATTTGGAGTTTCCAAGAAAGCTGATCTCGTAAAAAAATCTGTTGTTAAACAAACTGCAAAAAAGCAAGTACTAAAACAGACTTCACAAAAGGTAAGTATATTTATCTACCTCATCAGATGTAGGAAATATTAAACATTAGTCTGTAATAATAGCTTTCTGATTTTAATAAATTTTATTAAAACTATAGATATTTTAATACTTGTTTTCAAACCACATTTTTCTATTTGATTTAGATTTTGTTGCAACAGTTTTAAAGCACTAATTTACAAATGAAAATTGTTTTTTCTGTGATCATCATCTGTGGTACTAGTTGACTTACCCTGGTAAAGAACTCATATTTTATTAATTTACTAATTTTCAAAGGAAATTTTTGTTAGGCCAATTTGCAAGTTTTTGTTGAAAATCTGAATTAGAGAAAACTGTTCTTTTAGAAAATAAGTTTTATTAATGTTGCTTTCCATTAAAACTCTGCTAAAAGGATGTTTCTAGGTAGATTACTTTATTGTACCTACTAGCAGTATAACCCATCTTTGACCAGGTCTTTCATTACTGGGAATTTTTGCTGTTCAATTGGAGGATGGCCCTAAAATGGAACTATATATTATTATTGTAATAATTTAAACTTTATTTTTATTAAAGTTTTTATGAAAGATATATATCCAAGAACAGATAGTAAAACGTTGCTGAGAGTTATAATAGACAGGAAGTAGTGGAGAGCCATTGGTGCCAACAATTTGAACTCGAAACTATTAAACAAAAAAAATTTCATTGAAACCGGATGAAAACTGGAAATGCATAAACATCCGATCACATACATTTTGAGAATAATAGATGAACTATGCAAGATATTTACTCTAATCTTAAATCCTGTTTACAAATTTGATTGGAAGTTTGGGCATCCATATAGCATATGTTTTTGATAATACAATTTTTTTTTCAAATATGTTAGTTGTAATTAGAATATGCAGTTTCTTTTCTGGTTTTTATATTTGATGAAAGCTGTTTTTTGAATGCATATTTTTTCTTTCATTGTTATTTAAAAAATGGCATAAAGGTACTTTCATAATTTTAAAATACTACTTAGGATATTATTATTATTATTAAGGTTCATATAAAAAAGATACTTGGCAATTTTTCAGCTTTAGTTTTAGTAGCTAAAAATGTGATAAGTTTCTTGTGGAGAAAAAAATTACTCAAAAAGCATAAATTTTATATAAATGTTATTTTACATTTCAGAAAATCTATCCCATGACTCCTCGTCAAAAAGCTCTGATATCTTACCCAAGCACAGGTCATGTAGATTCTCCATCAACTATTCTTGTTGGGAAAAGTATGAGATATCCAAAGGTACGTCTTTATCATTGGAATTTAAATTTCATTTATGACTTAAAAAACTTCTGATAATATGTTTTATCAAATCTTACTGGGAAGCCAGTTCTGCATATTGCTTCATTTAAGTTTCATCTTTTTTTGTATTAATATCTTATAAAAGGTGTAAGACTCAATAATTAACATATATAGAATGAATTTGGTTATAGTTATTTGTATTGTGATATTGTATATTCATGTAATATAAACTATTTATGCATTTTAAATAAAAATTGAATTTTTTTTCTTCATTAACAAAATTTAAAACTTAAATACAATTAAATGGTCATTTTATTACAAAATATTGTTTTTCATTTAAGTGCACAATTTAATGCTTGCTGATAAGTAGTTTTATATTATATTACAGTGCAAGGTTTGTTTGCAGAAATGTAGTTATTCACTTTATCACAACTATGAGTTTATATTTTTTTTTAATTTTCTTGTAGTTTACTGTGTTATCAAATTACAAAAAAAAAAAAAATTCTGGATAAATGCTTATGTATCTACATTTATTTTTTTCCCCAGGCTTCGAAATACTTAAAACGTAGTAAATCTCCAGGCTTAGATAAATCATTTGAAGAAAACCTGTATGATATGATTCCAGACAGCCCTGCTGCACCAACTTACATGTTTGTATCTCCATTGAAATCTGATACAAGTACAGATGTTACTATTTCTGAAGTAGAAGAAAATACTAGCCAACTTGTAAACATGTCTAAGCGCAGAGGGTCAGGTAAACCAATTGGGGTAAAAGTATTGTCAAATACATCAAGACGCAGGCAGTCGGACAGATTGGACGGAGTGAGAGAACTAGCTAAGACGCCAAAACGCAGACAATCTGACAAACTAATTGGCGTGAAAGAATTAGCCAAGACCCCAAAACGCAGACAGTCGGACAAAGTGGTTGGAGTGAAAGAACTAACCAAGACACCAAAACGCAGACAGTCTGACAAACTGGTCGGAGTGAAAGAACTAACCAAGACACCAAAACGTAGACAGTCGGACAAAGTGGTCGGAGTGAAAGAACTAATCAAGACACCAAAACGCAGACAGTCCGACAAACTGGTTGGAGTGAAAGAACTAACCAAGACACCAAAACGCAGACAGTCTGACAAACTAGTCGGAGTGAAAGAACTAACCAAGACACCAAAACGCAGACAGTCCGACAAACTGGTCGGAGTGAAAGAACTAACCAAGACACCAAAACGCAGACAGTCGGATAAATTGCTTGGAGTGAAAGAAATGTTTCATACCCAGATTGAGAAAATTCCAATGTTAGCTGGTGTGCAAAAATCTTGTTCTCCCAAATCTCTCTCAAGTCCAAATACATGTGGATTAAAAGAATTATTTCACGAAAACAAAGTACGGATGTCTAATGAAGGTTTAGAAGTAATAAAGGGTTTCTTTAAATCTCCCCAGATTGTTACAAAATTAAATCGGTCTCTTTCAAAATCTGATAATGAGAATGAAGACAAATATGTTTCAGATGAGAAAACAAGAAGAGCAGTGAAAAAGAAAGATGCTGTCCCCCAAAAAAAGGCAACTAAACGATCAGCTGGAGAAGCTAACCTATCTGATGCTGAAACAATAGCAGTTATTTCTCCTGATAAGAAGTCTAAGAATGAAATTGTTTGTCCTGAAAATCAACAAAGCACAAGAAGAAACAGGAATCTAATACATATTCCGGAAACAGCTAAACTGAGTGAAAACATTGAAACAAGCACAAAAACTCCCACAAGAAGCACAAGGAAAAGTATAAGTGATCCAGAAACCACTAAGCCTACTGAAACAAGCACAAAAACTCCCACAAGAAGCACAAGGAAAAGTATAAGTGATCTAGAAACTATTGTGCCTACCAAAGACACTGAACCAGTTGCAAAAACTCCCACAAGAATCAATAGGAGAACAGCGACAAATAATCCAGAAAGTACTAAGCCTACCGAAAACACTGAACAGGTTGCAAAAACTCCTGCAAGAAGCACTAGGAAAATTATAAGTGATCCAGAAACTACTGAGCCTACTAAAAACACTAAAGCAACTACTAAAACTCCCACAAGAAGCAATAGAAAAAGTACAAGTGATCCAGAACCTACTGAACCTGTTGTAAAAACTCCCACAAAAAGCACTAGGAAAACTGCAAGTAATCCAGAAATTACTAAGCCTACTAAAAACACTGAACAGGTTGCAAAAACTCCCACAAGAAACACTAGGAAAAGTACAAGTGACGCAAAAACTACGAAGCCTACTGAAGATGCTGAAACTACTACTAAAACTCCCACAAGAAGCAATAGGAAAAGTACAAGTGAAACTACTACACCTACTGAAAACACTGAACCTGTTGCAAAAACTCCCACAAGAAGCACTAGGAAAATTATAAGCGATCTAGAAACTACTGAGCCTACTGAAAACACTAAAACTCCCACAAAAAGCACAAGGAAAAATACAAGTGATCTAGAAACTACTGAGCCTACTGAAAACACTAAAACTCCCACAAAAAGCACAAGGAAAAATACAAGTGATCTAGAAACTACTGAGCCTACTGAAAACACTAAAACTCCCACAAAAAGCACAAGGAAAAATACAAGTGATCTAGAAACTACTGAGCCTACTGAAAACACTAAAACTCCCACAAAAAGCACAAGGAAAAATACAAGTGATCTAGAAACTACTGAGCCTACTGAAAACACTAAAACTCCCACAAAAAGCACAAGGAAAAATACAAGTGATCTAGAAACTACTGAGCCTACTGAAAACACTAAAACTCCCACAAAAAGCACAAGGAAAAATACAAGTGATCTAGAAACTACTGAGCCTACTGAAAACACTAAAACTCCCACAAAAAGCACAAGGAAAAATACAAGTGATCTAGAAACTACTGAGCCTACTGAAAACACTAAAACTATTAAAACTCCCACAAAAAGCACAAGGAAAAATACAAGTGATCTAGAAACTACTGAAAACACTAAAACAACTACTAAAACTCCCACAAAAAGCACAAGGAAAAATACAAGTGATCTAGAAACTACTGAGCCTACTGAAAACACTAAAACTCCCACAAAAAGCACAAGGAAAAATACAAGTGATCTAGAAACTACTGAGCCTACTGAAAACACTAAAACAACTACTAAAACTCCCACAAAAAGCACAAGGAAAAATACAAGTGATCTAGAAACTACTGAACCTACTAAAACAACTACTAAAACTCCAACAAAAAGCACAAGGAAAAATACAAGTGATCCAGAAACTACTACACCTACTGAAAATGCTGAACCTGTTGCAAAAACTCCCACAAGAAGCACTAGGAGAACGGCAACAAGTAATCCAGAATGTACTAAGCCTACCGAAAACACTGAACAGGTTGCAAAAACTCCCACAAGAAGCACTAGGAGAACTACAAGTGATCAAGAAACTACTAAACCTAGTGAAAATACTGTACTTGTTTCAAAAACATCCACTAGAAGCACCAGAAAAACTGTAAGTGATCTGGAAACAAATAAGCCTGCCAAAAACACTGAACCTGTTGCAAAAACTCGCACAAGAAGCACTAGGAAAACTACAAGTGATCCAGAAATAACTAAACCTACCGAAAACCCTGAACTAGTAACAAAAATAACCACTAGAACTACTAGGAAAACAAGTGTTCCAGAAATTACTAAGCCTACTGAAAATACTGAACTGGTTGCAAAAATTCCCACTCGAAGTACCAGAAAAATTACAAGTGATCCTGAAATCACTGAACCTGTTTCAAAAACACCCACTAGAAGCACCAGAAAAACTGTAAGTGATCCAGAAACACATGAGCTTGCCAAAAACACTGAACCTGTTGCAAAAACTCCCACAAGAAGCACTCGGAAAACTACAAATGATCCAGACACAACTAAACCTATAGAAAACACTGAAATGGACACAAAAACCACCACTAGAAATACTAGGAAAACAAGTGTTCCAGAAATTACTAAGCCTACTGAAAATACTGAACTGGTTGCAAAAATTCCCACTAGAAGTACCAGAAAAACAAGTGATTCAGAAAATACTAAGCATACAGGAAAGACTGAACTGGTTGCAAAAACTTCCACTAGAAACACCAGAAAAACTACAAGTGATCCAGAAACTACTCAGACTGTCAAAAACTCAGAACTGGTCATAAAGTCTCCTGCTATAACCACAAAGAAAACAAGTGTTCGAGAAACTACTAAACCTACTGAAAGTGCTGAACTTAATAAAACTCCCACAAGAAGAACAAGGAATACTGCAAATGTTTTGGAAACGATTACTGAAAACATTGAGCTGATCACAAAAACTTCCACCAGAAGCACCATAAAAACTACAAATGTTCCAGAAACTACTAGGCCTGCTGAAAACACTGAACCAATCACAAAATTTTCCACTAGAAGCACCAGGAAAACTACAGTTGTTCTGGAAACTACTAAGCCTTCTGACAATACTGAACCAGTTACAAAAGCTTCCACTAGAAGTGTTCAAAAGGATCCCAAGACAACTGAACTACTTACCACAGCTTCTATCAAAAGCACCCAGAATGTGGCAAAAGTGTCAAAAACTCTCACAAGAAGCACTAGAACTGCTACAAGTAAGCCAGAAACTACTGAATTTGTATTTCCTGTAAGAAGCACCAGAAATGCTCCAAAAGATGAAAAAATTGCTAAACCTACTGAAGCAGTAATCACCACTGCCACTAAAAGCAGTAGGAATGCTAAAAGTGTTCATAAAATAACTAAATCTATTGAAAACACTGAATCCACAACAGTTTCCACAAGAAGCACAAGGAATACAACAATTGATCAGAAATCTAAGGCCCCAAAATACATAGAATTAGTTAAATCACCTATGCATAAAATGAGACAAATGTCATCACCAAAGGTGTCATCAGTGAATGAATCAACAGATAAAAGTGTTTTAGTTAATGAAGTTGAAGTAAAGAAAGTTACCAGAAGTAAAAGAGTAGCAGAAGACATCACTGAAAAGACTGCTGTTATCACCTCACCTGTTCGTAAGACAAGAAGTGGGCAAAACAAGAAAACTGAACCAGTCGTTGAGAAAGAGGTGGCTGAAGAAAATGTCAGAAAGTCTTCTCGGGGGACCAGGCAGATAGCCAACAAGCCAGTTGCAAAGGATGGTTCTACTCTTGTAAGTAATTTATTCACCCATGTCTTTCCCATCAACAAAGAAAGAATATATATATATATATATATATATATATATATATATATATATATATATATATATATATATATATAATTTTCCAAGCCACAGGGGCGTTCCATAATGATGGAATGAGAAAGATATATCAGTAGCTGGTCATTTTTTTATGAACTTTATGAAAATAAAAAGTTTCATTTTGCAAGAATTCTTGCAATTTCAAGTTAACTTTATATAATCTTATTTATTATAAAACGCAGATTGTGTGTGTGTCTGTCTGTACGTTTATATATTGGATTGGATTTCCTACATTTTTCAACAAAAATTGAAAAAACAATTGTTTTTGCACGAAATCAATTTGAAAACAATTAAGAGGCATCATGAGAATGAAAGGGGGACAACTCATATCGAGTTATACTTATTATAAAACCCAGGTTGTGTGTGTGTGTTCGTTTATATATGGGATCAGATTTCCTATGTTTTTCAACCGGTTTCAACAAAACTTCACTTTTTTTTTTTCTTTTTTTTTGGGTAGGTAGTATTTCTTATTGTCTTGCACACTTTTTTCTTTATTTTTACATTCAGAATGCTTTAAAAATTCCATTTACAAGACAATTGTTTATAATAAAATTCTATTCAATCAGTAGACTCATAATGATTGAAAACAATGTTTTTGTTTGAGTTTGGGTTTGACCAATTTGTTAAAAAAAAAAAAAAAAAACTAATTAAGACATGCGTGTCCATCAACCTTAAACAATAATCTTTGTCAATTTTATTTTTCAGTCTTTATTATACTTGATCTATCTCTTACTGTTAAATCCCCGGGCAATGCCGGGCTCTACTGCTAGTTTAAAATAAAATGTTATCTTTCTGATTTGTACAGAAAATAATTTTATTTTTTGTCTTCCAAAACTTTGTTTACCTTTTTCATTTTAGGTTTGTTTTTTCTTGGCATTTTGTCAATTTGTTGCATAAAATAAGACCAAAGCATTTAGTGGCTGATATTTCCAATTAATGATCTGTAGCAACATACTTCAGTTTCTCTTTTTCTCTCTTGCTTTCATAGGAGTATTGGCAAATAAATTCTTAGTTGAACTGTAAACCGAAATTTAGCACTGGGAAGCTAAAAACCATGACAAATATTGAGATTTTTTAATTTTTGCTTTTCAGAAACCTATTTCCAAGAAGACCACTGAAAAAGTTGAAGAAACTGAGTCAGTAAGGTAAATACATTGGAGTTATTAAATATCTTAGAAAGTTTAGCTGAAAATAATTTTAATAGCCTTACTAATATATGTGGCATAATGCTGTCAGATATATAATTTTATAGAGGTATTATAAAATGTAACCAATTTGTACATTCCTACACACAGTATTTTAAATAGTAATTACTGACTTAAAGCAATAACTGTAAGCATGAAACAACAAATAAACATTACACTGAATTTAAGATTTGATGCTAGATTTAGATTTCTGTTGGCATATTAATATGTTGTGAAAACAGTTTGAGTAAGTTTTCCCCTTTATTTTATTTCATTTTATTTTTTTTAAAGAATTTTTATTTTAATATGGGATTTGCTCCATCTTATCATGCTTCTTTTTTTTCTACCCTTATGTTGCAGGAGAGTTACTAGAAAAAGGTCAGCAGACACTTTGCTAACAGCACCTAAAATCAAAGCTGCAAAGATTGAGCCTGAAACTAAATCCAAGTATGTATTACCGCATACACATACAAAAAGTATTGTTGAAAAGTTCTCAGTTTGGCCGACTTCCCAAAATTTGACCAAACTTTTTAATCCCTTCTGAAGCCAAAAACTTTTCAGCATTCCATCATTGTTGTGAGATGTGTGTTTATTTTTGTGTTAATTTAATGATTACTAAATTTCGTTAGTTATTGATGATTGGATTAAAGCTTGAAAGAACTAGAATTAAGATTTGTTTTATTTGAAAGTGCTGAATCTTCATTTAAAGGTAAAGCAGAGTAAAGCAACATGTTTAAAATTGCTATTTTTCCTATGTTGAGTCTATAATTAATATAGACTTTACAAAAATATTTCATTTTGCAAGCAACTCTTTGTCTAACGTGTTTTTCTCTTGTTTTGCTTACCACATACTTCCTCCTTTCAAACTCATTTTAATGGGTTTGTTGTATAGATTGAAATTCAGCACACTATTACCATTGTTTCATCTCCCATAAAAATTGTTGAAAACATTTCTTCAATTACCAGGGGGGGATGTTGAAATTTCACAAAAATGCAACAAAAAAAAAAATAGATTGGAAGCAGCATAATTAAGCAGAAAATATTAAAGTTTAATAGAAAATATTTTTAGATTTAATTTAATCATGCACATGACTGCTCAATTTTTCAATGCAGTGAACAGATATTGTAAATAGTCAGTTGATTTCTGAGAAAAATTTATAAACTAAGTTGCAAAATTAAGTACAATTGGTCAGAAACATGTTTTCTGGTACCCTGGATGTATACAGTTGCAGTGTGTTTTAATTGTTCTCAATACACAAAGAATCTTTACACTTAAAACCCTTGAGAAAAGGCCGTATGTAGGATTCTATCTACACACTACCATATTGCTTTCTTTTGTTACTGGTAGTCTATAATTGTTAATGGTTAAAAAAAAGTTGACACAAGCAGTAAATAATGTAACTTCTATAGTCAACCATGACAGAATCAGTATTCACACATGCACATATATAAAATGTAAGGAGGTAATGAGATCTTGGTCTGAGCAAGAAGCCCTTTCCCCTATACAAAATTGTTTATTCACTTGGTAAGAGTTTGAGTTAATCAGGGCGAGTACTTTTCAGCATCCTCTCATATAATTTATCCCATGGTCAGGGTGATCCGAAAGTAATGCCTCATATCTTATTTTGATGAATGTCAGAAGCGGGAATATTTGGTATAATGGTAGAGCTTCCTGTCAATAACCAAAATATCTTCTGATATGAAAATACATAAATATCTCCTTGAATTCCTCCATGTAGAAAAATTGCACCCATTAACTTTGATCAACACATGCTGAACATTTACAGAGACCAAGAAGTAAGCATTTAGGCAGTGACTTATACACACACCAGTTATCAACTCATGTAGTGGAGTGCTTTAAATGTGCATAACCAGTGATGGTGACTGTCTAAAAATGGTGTTTTGTAGCTGAAAACTTACACTGTCCAACAGTATCATGCTGCTTGTATCCATTGGCATTTGCATGGAAATAAATAGGAGGCTTCTCTTTCAAACACACTTTTTCTGTCTCTCTCTAATGGGTGGCAATAAGTGAACCAGTGCTCAATATCCAATTTAGGTAAAACTACTATTTATTAAATATTATAAAAGTAAAGATAGGAAAGACAAAGCTAGCTGTATCACAGGGAAAAATCCATAAATCAGGATATAATGACATAACAGATATCCTAAAAGATTTAACATTTTCTATGTAGGCAGTTATAATTACTTTACCAATTAAGATTAATTTTTTTTAGCTAACCAAACATTTTAATAAATATGATCAGATATTTCTAGAGCAGTATTGTCCAACCTTTTTCCTAATGGGCCAAATTAGAAATTTAGGTATATTCACTGAACCACAAAAGTACTTTATATAAATATGCTTTTAAAAAGTTCAAAATGTTGCAAATATCAAATTTTAATAACAAATATATATGATTACAGAAAATACTGTATTATTGACAGTAAAAATAAATAAATAAATAATACATAAATAAAATAAATTCAATGAAATTTTTGACATTGCTTTCCTTTTTTATTTAGCTTTTGCCCCTGCACACCAGCTGGTGTGTCTCAGCAAAGCCTTTGCCTCCTTCTTTTAGTGCAATGGGGAAGTGAACATACTAGCACAATCTGAGAATATTTTTCTTGGGATAAGTTACTAAAGTAAATGAAAATATACCTAAAAATTTTATGATGCAATAAAATTTTCTTAAGTATAATGGTTTAACATAATAGAAAAAGCATATTTTTTCATTTGATATTTGAATTCATAATTGATTTCTATTCTTGTATGTTCTAAAGAATATTGCAGACGTCTTTTTCTTTTTGTGAACATATGTTATATAGATTTTTATTAAATAATTGTTACTTCTGATGTTTGATTTTTTTTATTTTTTATTTTTTTCCTTTGACTTCAACAGAAAAACTCGAGCCAAAAGAGCTGAAAGACCAGGTAAATATTAACATTGTCCTGTGCATAACTGAAATAAATAGCACAAAAATTACCATTAACTGCATCCTACTGTTTGTTTTTAAATGAATTAAATCTTTTCTAATTTTAGCACATAAAAAGAATTCAAAACTTTCAATTGAGGCCATTGTTAAAATAAAAAATATCTACAAGCTTGAAAGGTATAACATAATCAAATATAGTTTTTGTTTTGTTTTTTACCAAATCAGCATATCTAAATTGTAATTAATATTAAATATAAACATACTATTCCCTACTGAATAGAATTTTAAGCCTGAAATTATAATCTTAACCTCACCATCTACAATCACTTATAAATAGCTTGCTTGTTGTAATTAGAAAATTAAAATAATCTTTTTAATAGCAGCAATAAGACTATACAAGATACATTACTGGATTTAGGTAGTTCATAACCAGGGCTTCAGCAAAGATGACTTGATATCGAGTTCATTCAGACATGAAAAAAGTCAATTCATAGTCCATTTGTAAAAATCCCCAGTATTTTGTCATCATTAGTTTACTATGCTGAAGATTGTTGTATACTTATTACACAGATATAATACTGGTATAGTAATTTTCTGTTTATTCATAATATGGACTTTTATGGTTGTTTATTCTCCTTAATCACTCCATGCCTGTTCATTGATTCAGCAGTCAGCCATAACCTGACATTGACTAATTTCTTGTAATTATCTCAAGTTTCCAAAATTCTTTTTTTTTTTTTTAACCTTCCATTGATTTATCTGCAAGTTTAACAGCTTTATACTTCATTTATTGGAGCTGACATTACTTATTACTCAGTTAAAATCTTGTATCAGTCAAGTTGGCTACCAGTTTCATGCAAACAAATTGGAAGGTTGAGTATCATTCATAATGTCTTACAAAGAAGCCATTTCACAATAAGTATGTGATTACTTCATAGCCTGATTCAACATACTGGTATCAAGTGCTAGAAAGCACTAATTCATTTCATTGAAGTGATGACAATAGGATTTCATTATCAGTTACTGTTGTCATTAGATAAGAACTTCAATATTAACCACTATTTGGATGCAGTTAAAAATTTATCTAAATGTAATTTGTTACTAATTAACTAGAATTCATAACCTTTCTTTTCAAATGTTTTTTTTAATTTGATTTGTATAAATATTCAGAATTTGAACATTTCTATAAATGTTTCTGTAGTAGATATTTTCAATGTGAATTTATTTTATTTTATTAGTTTTTCTAATCTCAGTTTTTTTTCTTTTAATGAAATATTTAGCTTTTTAACACTTTTGCTTATCTTACAGCTGAAGAGAAACCCATTTCTCCAATAGCAAGCCGGAGTAGGAGAGTACAGTTTCAAGAAATTGAAAATGTTGAGGTGGAATCGGCCACCAAAGCAAATGTAAGAAAGCAAGGTTCCAAGACTGTTGTTGAACCTGAAACTGAAAACAAGGCACCTAGATTAGTTACTAGACAGGCCTCCTCAAAAGCTAAAACAGAAGTAGACTCAGAAGAAGCAGCTGCTGTGAAGACTCGTTCAAAGCAAAATGCTGGTACTAAGGTTGCTGTTAAAAAATCAGACAGTACCAAATCTGTATCTCCAGTAAAAAGAGTCACTCGGTCACGGCGCTGAAATAGTAAATTTTTATATTTTTTTTTTACTTGTATGAGTGTGAATCTATTTCAATTCTCTCATTGAGTTTTCTACTTTCTTGGTTGCATGAATGTGTCAGGCAAATTGGACTTGGCAGCTATTATATTTGTAAATACTATTTTTTTTTATTCTTTTTTATTTTTATTTTTTTTTTATTTTATTTTATTTTTTTTTAATAAATACTTCCTTAATCTGAAAATTGATCAGTAATAAACTATCAGATATAATTTAATATTCCTCATTCAAATATATGCACTTGAATACTTTTGGTAGTGGATTGATGTTTTTCTTTTTAAGGTTGTATGAAAAAGATTTTGTTTAAAAAGTCTTCCAAATAGTCTGTCTTTATCAGTTCACTTCTCATTTCCTTTTTGAATACTTGATTATTTTTCTAATTTTACTATAGAAAATCTTTCAGATTATGATCGCTCCTCCATTTGACATGGAGATGTTACCACCTAAACATTATATAATAATGCTCTTTTTTTTTTCTTTTTTTTTTTTTTAAACTAAGGAAGATATTAGTTTTATTGAGAATGAAATGAAAATTCCTGTATAGAAATGATGTCCTATAATTTCTATATATATACATATATATATTTTATAAAACCAACTGATTCTATCAAAACTAAATAGAAAATATTTATCACTTTATTTTTAACCGGGGGATTTTTTCTTTCTTCCTTCTTGTACACATTAAGCCTTTATCAACATTATTTTCTACCTCCATTAAATATCACATGGATTAACATAAAAATTATAAATTCAGATCTTGTAAGATTTTTGTCTCTTATCCAAAGGAGCATTATTTTTCTAATTCATTTTAAATATGGATTTAAAAAAAAAAAAAAATTTCATATTCAAATGTTGCATTTTTCTTTTTCAAAGTATCACATCGAACCAGCTCTTCACTGCCAATGTTTAAAGGATAAAGAATATCTTGAATGATCAAGACTATTTTCATGAGAGTGGGCCAATATGCATGCGTAATAACATTCATCAAACTAGGATTCTGTCACCATTAACTAAGTATCTTTCCTTTTTCCTCTGTAATTCAAATGGAAAAGTAATTGTATATTGTGTATATTCCAAGCTTAATATTTTAAATTCTTTTAATAAAGTTTCATCATTTTATCTCTATACTCAACTTCATCCTTATATCAAACATTGAAAACATTTACCATCTCATTAAAATTTTCTTCACTTTCTAAAATATCATTTTTTATTTTATTTTTATTTTTTTATTTTTTTTTGTATATAATGATGCTTATGTATTAAAATATTAAAAAGAGGAAAAAAGACTTTTTCTTTTTCTTTTTTGTTAAAATCCTTAATGTTTCTAGACAGTGCAACACATTCAGATGAAGTTAATTTAATGTAAATTGCTTTATTGCATGTGTCAACAATTGTAAACATACTTGATAAAATTAAGTTGAAAGTATCAGTTATCATCAGTTGAATGAGATTGTTCTACTAGGAGGCCGCCATACTTGCTGGGGTTCTGAATCATAAAAATATTTCAAATGATGTAATTCTTTTTTCTTTACTTCCTGCTTCAGTTGTTCTTCCTACAAAAAAAAAAAAAAATTATCAAGAACAAAATTCTCATTCTTAAATACCACTGAAAAGAATTCTGATAAGACTGAACTGATTTATTTTATATTTTTGCCATGAATAAATGGAAATCTGAGTCCTAATTTGTTTAGGTGCAGAGGATTTAAAAGTTACTCAATGTAGACTTAATCATGTTTTGTTGACCAAGACAGCATTTTTTAAAATAAGGAATAACCTACTTCACTTTTTGATATGCTGTGATTGTCTTTTTTTCCTTTAAGATGTCATAATAGACCGTTTTTCAAAGTCTGCTCACAGAGACTTGGGTTTAGATGTTGAAGTATAGTTTCAACATTTAAACAATAAATTTTCACAGTAGGCTTTTGCCATTGATGATGGTTATTCTTGGTAAGTTTTTAATAGCTTTTTGGAAAAGGAAAAATCTATGCTTTTCAGGTTAAAATGTAAACAAAAGGACAAAACTGAAACTTATAAATACTATTAACATAAATATGGACACACTAATATCTTAAATTAAAACATGGAAACTAATAAATGCATAACTAATAAATTTATGATATTCCTAGATATGAATCCTAATTTCATGTATGCCTTATATATCTTAGTGAGAATGGCAACTAGCTTATTAAAACTCACTACAATCTAAAAATTAAATTGCTGCCTGAAAATGAAAAATTGTTTTAGACCTTTCTCCATAGCCATTGTTGATAACTCTCTTCAGAAAGTGTTTCTTTCTGTATCTTGATATAATTCTGTTGTTTTTTCATTAATCTTGTTATTTCCATCTCTTCCTTCTTTTTCTGCAGCAAAATCTTGTCTTTAGTTTGTTTCCTGCAGTAGAAAAATTGTCACCTTTTTAAATTGCACAGAAATTCCTCTGTTTGTTCCTGTCATAAATACTTAGATACAAATAGTCATTTTAGAATTGTTGGGTGCCATCATAAACTTGATTTGTGATTGTCATTGCAAGATAAAAAAATGTTGCATTTCCTTTTCAAAGCATATTGTTTCATATTTGTTTATAATTGTGATATAAAAAAAAAATTCAAAAATGAATTTTTTTTTTATTCTATGGATGATCAAAAAAAGATAAAATTCTGAATTATGTCTCTTGACATAAAAAAAAAAAAAATGTCACTTTTTCAGGGTCCCCCCCAAATTATTGAAAGTGTTGACTAATATTTTTTGTCTTTTTAATGAAGTTTTTGATGCCATTAGAAATAGTCAACCTAAAGAAATCACATGGTTAATGGGTTATAACTGGCCTTTGACATTTCCAGTTTTTTTTTTAATCAATAATAAACTGGATGGTTTTAATTAGTTCTGGAGGGACAATAGAACTATTTCTGTAGATAGAAATCCTAGATTACCTCATGCAGAAAATATAACCAATACTATTGCAGTCATTAATTTTTTTTTTCTATTATATGTAAAAAATAAATAAATGGGTAAACTTGGTTTATTTAAGTTATTGTCACCCTCGTCCAAAAGAAAAATTTTAAGTGAACCCTGACAAGCCACATACCCATATACTAACATGATGTTAATGAAAATCACGTTAAATTAAGCTTTGACTACAAACTTAGGTTGCTTTTTCTTTTCTTTATTTGCAATAAGTCATTTCTGTTTATTTTTTTCAAATTATATTGATGTTTTTAAATCATTTCAAAGAATAAAAACTAAATATTAACTTTTGTGTATTACAACAAAAAAAAATCTTTGTTACATTTTAATTGTCAACTGAATAACACTTTCTTTCCTTCTCCCCAAAATAATACTGGTGTATTAAATTCCTGGAAACTCCAGAATTTGGAAATGGGAAACAGTCAAATAACCCCACCTGCAAAAATAATATGCAATGTCATTTAAAAGTTAAAAAATTTATTGATGAACTGAAATGTCAATTAAAGTGCATTCAAATGAAATTCAGCAGTGCAACTAATTAATTGAATTATTCATTTGTTTTTCTTAAATTTTTAACTTGTTGAAATTTTATTATGTAGAAGATCTGAATGAAAGATGAAAATTTAAAAAAAAAATTAAATATTCAACAAAAACAAATAAAAAAGACAACCTAATCATGTTTGATGATTATGACAATATGGAATTAATTTGGTAACAATAACTTTAACGTGTGTATGGTGTGGGGAGATTATTGGAGACATGGTTGAAAGCCCAGTGCTACTATTATTAGTCATTGCAAAACTAGCAAATATTGAAAATTAGAATTTACCACCACTGGTCTTTCAAAAGTAACCTTATCTTGACAACCTAGGTTGAGTAGTGTGGGAAGCAAGTGTTCAAAATTAGTATCAAGTTTGTCAAGACATACAAAATATTTATTTGCTAAGTAACTACCCAGCCAGTAAATGAAATTTTCTAAATTTGTTACTGCTAATTTATTTCATATTGAAATGCTAACAAGCAACTTGTTCCAACATATGGCATAATATGATATATTTCTGAATCAGACTGAACTATATACTTTTAGCACTCATGTTAGAAATATATCTCAATTTACTCTTAAATATTGCACCTCCAAAACATTGTCAAAATTACTTTAAAAATATCATTCAGCTGAAGAGAAAAAAAAACTTCTATTAAATAAATTCAAACTTTACATAAAATTGGAATATACATACTATAACCTGTATTTAACCACAGTTGATTTTCCTACAACTACTAAAGTCTAATATATAAGAATTAGTTTTGGGCAAAAGAGGAATATTTTTCACAAAGAATTTATTTATTTTACTTTACTTAAAAATTAAGAATAGTGATGTTCTTTCAAGTGTCAATTTTTAAATAGTAAATAAAATTATATCAAAATGTATAAATTAATAAATACTAATTATGTAACCTAAAATATACATTCAATTTAATTACATAGTGACCAAAAATGCAGAAAAAAAACATCTAGAAATTCAGAAAATATCTTAATACCTAATTAACTTATAAATTTATTTTTACTATTAATAAGAGCTTTTCACAAGTTTTAATAATTTTTTTATTGTTATTGTACTCAACTCCTTTAGATTCTTTCCCCCTCCTGGCTTTGTTAACATTCTGAAATTGACAGTGTCTATGTGAATGAAATAACAAATACAGCAAAAATGTTACAGGACAAAATTTACACAATACCTACACACTTATTTTTTTTAAAAGTTGGAATGGGGGATTTATAATGAAACATTAAATTCTTAATTTTTTATCTTCGTTTCTGCTGTACACATAATTAGAGAAAGGGATTGTTAATGGCCAGATATCAATACATGTATAACTGACATTATTTAAACTGCATTGTAAATGAGAAAGGGAGCAATGGTCAAGAATTAAGCAAACAATCAGAATCATTTATAAAAAAAAATCTTTTTAATGATTTTACCATTAAATTGCATAGATAAACATAAAGGGAATTAAGGCAAATATAATTGACAAAATAGCATTAACTGTACAGTCCAAAAAATTACAAAGACTGTTGACTATCAATTTTAGTAAATGATTTGTGTTCTAAAGTTGACATGTGCCTTTACTATAATAAACCAGAATAGCTTTCAGGGTTTAACATGATTGTCATTAGTTCTAATAAAAAAAACTGCTCTTTCTATTAAAAATTCAACTTACCAAGTGCTAAATGATGACACATTCTGCTTCTGTTTCTCTTCTTTCTTGCTGCTTAATAATTTGTTTTTCTTCTGTTCCTCTTCTCTTTTCACTGAATATTCTTTCTTCAACAGTTCATCTTTTTTATTTTTCCATATTTCATAAAGCTACAAAGTTAATGATGGAAGTCAAAAGAAATCTAGCATCTACAACAATAGTGTCTACTTACATCAGGTTTCATATGATAATCTTGCCATTTTTACAGATTTAATTGCTTAATTTTTATTTTTTGCCAGAAGAGTAAATCCAACAAAAGGGAGGTAACTTTTCTCTTTTTTTTTTTTTTTTTTTTTTTTTTAATTTCAATGAACAAGTTATTTTATATTCCACAAGATCTTATGAGGAGATTTGAATTCACATTCTGAATGACATTGAAACTAATAAACAGAAGAAATTCAAAGTCAGTCCAACAGCTATATAGTCATTGTCTGATTTTTCCATGTCACTGTTTTCACCTAATAGTAGATATAATAGTCTTGAGTTATCTGATGAAAAGAAAACTAGTAAAATGAATAATAATGATTTATTGAAGAAGTTCGGACAATTTATCTTTACCATTTCTTAATACCAATGTTAAGACTAAAAATATGTTTAGAGACAGTTTGGTGAAAAGTTTTTACATCAGGTTGCACACTTATTGATGCACCCACCTCCCTCTCTCAGAATAAGCATTTTAAAATTATGATATACATATAATGAATGTTCTCTTATTATATATTTGAGCAAAATGCCATATAAATATTGAATACAAATCTGTCATTCCCTTCTAATTTTTGTTACAGTCAACAAACCATTTTTACCTTCCAACAGCAAGGCTGATGCCAGCCTCCAGGAGAGCAACTCCTTGTGTCTTCTCAGTCTTGTGTTTTCCACAGACATGACATGAAACAATTATATTGAATCTATCACTAGGCCTTGCTGCTAGAAAAGTTGGTTCAGTATGTCATACTTTTTCTGTCAGAATCCATCTTGCACATATATAATTCTACCATTAGACTGTGCAGTGAATATTGTTGCCATATCTGGTCTAGTGCTCCTGATATATATGTATGTGTATATATATATATATCTCAAGATTCTTAACCAAATCCAAAGAATCTAAAGCTATCACTCCTGACCTGGCATCTCAGCTTCAGTCACTATTTCACTGCAGTAATGTGGCTTCCCCTGTGTCTTTTTTATAAATACTTTCATAGCAATTGTTCTAATGAAATTTCCTCTTTGGTACCTTGACCTCATAAATTTAAGTGTAATACTATATTGGTAATTAGGTCACATCATTGTACTGTTGAAACATGTAACTGTAAGTTCTATTCTAATAGTTTCTTTCACCTGTGGAGCTTTTCCAGCTTCTTGCTTCCCTGACAACTACAATCTTCAAAAATTTAAATACAACCTCATTTGTCATCTGTCTTTTTGAATTCTGTTCTTTTAGTGTACTTTTTACTCACTAATTTACTGTCAGTAACCACTTTTATATTAGTGGCATTATTGCCTTCCTTGGGGTGAAATGATTTAAAAAAAATATTAGGTTGGTGCAAATAATGATGTAATAATGTCGTTTTTTGACGTTAAAAAATACGTCAAAAAAAACGACATTATTACGTCATTATTTTTGCACCAACCTAATATATAAATACAATGGAACTTTGACAATCCACCTGCAAAAAGCAAAAATGTGGGGGGGGGGGTCACATCAAAAGATGGCAACCCACCAACAATTTTATTCAATAAGACATAACTACATATCAGGCTAAATTTATTTTTGCTCTCATGACTCTAGAGTGTATGATTGTTAACCTATTTGTATTTTTTATCTGAATTTAGTATGTAAAATTTAGAAATTTTTCTCCATTTAATAAGTATAAAGTCAATTTGATGCTTTATGAATGTAGCAAAAGAAGCAATAAAATCAACTTGTCAAACCTTTGCTGCTTGTTGTTTTTTCTCCAGTGTTTCTTGTAGTTTTTCAATTTCTTTTTCTTTCTTTGTCTTTTCTGTTTTCAATTTCTGCTTCAATATTGGTTTTTTCTGTTTCTTCCAGCTTTCAAAAGAAGCAGCAGCATCTTTTTTCTTATCTTCTAATTCCTTAAAGAATTCAACAAAAATTAACTTTCAGAAATGACAAGAACATTAGTGCAACAAAAACATTTTCACAATTTTCATTTAAAACATTTCTCCAACTTGAAAATGAATATTGGTTTAAACACAAACTTAAAGATATATTTTTTTCCTCCATGTAAAGAAAAACAAAACAAAAACAACAGGGCTACTGGAAGACAATGACAACAGTCCCTGTAAATTGAATAAAATGTTTTGGTCAAATTCTGTATAGCCCACCTTGGACAAGTAATATACAGAATGCTCTCCAAGAGTTTGAACAACACATGCAAAATGACTTTTACACTACCATTTATGAGCAGTAACAGCAGACAAGGATCTACTTTGAAGGAGAATGTGGAAACCTAAAGTGTTAAGGTAAGTACATTTTCTATTTGTGGTCAAATTATCTGAATTTTGGTTAATACATTGTATGTCCAAAATTAAGTACTTATATAATTCACCAAATGAATGTTAACTGCTACAAAATATCACGCCTACTATTATTTCCGTTGATAGAAAGCGTAACACATTTGTTGTTGCCAGCCATAATGGTTGCTTGTTTCCAAGTACACC
This sequence comes from Acanthosepion lycidas, assembly GCA_963932145.1. Taxonomy (NCBI): domain Eukaryota; kingdom Metazoa; phylum Mollusca; class Cephalopoda; order Sepiida; family Sepiidae; genus Acanthosepion; species Acanthosepion lycidas. Next base: position 99,433,473 of record OZ010577.1, on the reverse strand, counting down.
TATTACCTGGCTAGCTAACCCCTGTTGCAGATGCCTCTCAGACATGTTTGTGTTTCTTCAACACCCACAGAGCAGATGCTAAAGTGTCTGGGAGAGAATGTATTATCTGATATGATCAATAGTTGAACAACACAAGTACACTCAGGACTTACTGCTAACACAACTATCAACAGCTCTGTCTACCCAGTTTCACTTATATGGCTTAAGTCAGCCAATAGTGAGGTATGATGGGATTGTCTCCCCCAGGCCAATATCAAGAAGTTGCCTTCCTGACAAATTCACCATGTAAGAGAGTTTATTTCCCAAAAGTAAATTCATAAAGTTATGACTAAAAATTGACTTAGCTAATAATTTGAAAAGAAGCTACTGACTTTTTTCTTTTTTTCTTCATCTTCAATTTTCTTTTTCTTATGTTCTTTCATTAGTTTATTCTTTTGGGTCTTCCATTCTTCAAAAATCTCCTCCCTCAGTAGTTTTGTATCCAACATCTCTGCAGACTTGTTTTCGAGATTCTTTGCTATCATTCTGGAAGTTGGTTTTGGTTTCAAAATTCTTTTGCTTGAACTACAAACAATCAATAAAAGCACAAATTATGGAGGGGAGAAAACAAATTTATAAAAATGTTCATAATATTGCTATAAAAAAAATTATTAGTATTTTACTATTCTCTGCCAGGTTTACTTGCCAAAGACACTACACTTTCCGGCTTTCAATCAAGATATATGGAGGAATCTGGTCAGCTGCTCAACAACCTTATAACCAAATCCAGTCATGGGGCAACTACTGCTGCTATTACTACTACTACTATACTACCAATGATGATGATAATGACAACAATCTCTTTAATGCTTTTTTTTATAAAAAAAAAATCAAAGGAACTAACAAATTGAGAGTTTAGATTATGACTTTCAAATTCTGATGATGTGTCCATTGGTGAAACGTCAAAGTAGAAATTTTCCAAATTGTCTTATGCATTTACTATATAATGTCTGTTGGATTGTAAAGCACAAAACATGTTTAATACAGGAAAGTTTGACAATCAGGATTGCTGCTCAGAGAAATTAGAAGGCATGATATAACATAAATGATAATCTCTATGTCTATTCAGGACATAGATAAATCATTCGTCTAAAATAGCCAAAAACTGTTTCCAGCCAAACAAAACTGTTATTAACCATTAGATGACTTGCAACCTCATGCTAATGGCTATAACAGCAGTTTCTATAGAAAGATCTTTTGCTTATTTATGAAGCAAAAATAGTGGTAGAATTAATTTGGTTCTAATTAAGATTCATTAATTGAAAATAATGAAAGTGGTAAGATTTTACAAGTACAAGATAAGTACCTTAGAAGAGAGAATTTACGTTAAAATAAATACAAGGACTGATCAAAAAGTATCAGGACTGTTGCTATGGTAACAGAGCTAAAGTACACAGAGTGAAATTGCTTGGCACAGATTGACCTTGAACTCTGTCACGTTATATTGTTCTTGTTCACTTCAGTTGTTTAAAGAAGTGCTTGGAAGGAAAGTGGTCATCTCACTACATCACAGAGGTTCCATCAGTGACCATGGCTTGTGCAGCAATTCCCATGCACAACATTCCTCAGGTTTGACATTCACTATATTCTCCAGATCTCACCCCTTGTGACTTTTTCCTCTTCAAAATCCCATCAAATCCCACTTGAAAGGAACATGACTTTAAGACATCAAGGGAATCTAAGAAAATGTGATACGACAGCTGCTTGCTATCTCAAAAAGGAGTTCCAGGAATATTTCCATCAATGGAAATGAAGCTAGATAAAGTGCTTGGTTTCAGAAGGGATTACTTTGAAGGAGATTAAATGCTGAATTGATATGTACTATAGTTTTCTTTTTATAGCACCAGTGCCAATACTTTTTGATAAGTCCTTGTATACACTCATTGTTTTAAATATATTACACATCATGGGGGTCTCCAAATGCTAGCAAGGTTGAATTGGAAAAATCAAAAGATATGAACATGTAAAGACAGGGATAGAAGTTAATAATAGGCATTATTTGGTTGGTTGGCCAATCATAGTACAGTTAGTCCCAGGTTTTTTTTGGAGAAGAAAAATTAATTTTATCAGAATTGTGTTTTTGGGCCACGTTGAGTAAAGATCTAATAAAAAATTTTGGTTCCCAGCCCTGGTTAATCACCAGAGGTTTTTGGTATTGCCCCCATTGGACAGGAGACAGGAAATTTTGGTTGTACTTCACAATTTCAAAGTCAGTTTTTAACTATGTAATAAATCTATTATTTTTACATAGAAATATGTTAAGTAGTCTTCTTGCCACAACAACATGATGAGAGAAAGTTGCAAACTCCAACTCTGGCCATCGCTCTCAACAACAACTATTATTAATATAGTCAGCACTCCATCCATCGCATGATGCCACACTTATTACTATGACCAGAATCTGAATTGGTGTTTATCAAGTCCTGAGGTGAATCCCACTTCACCACTGTTTATATTGTTACATCTGATTGCCATTGACAAGGATAAGTTCAACCAAGTGATAAACTAATGAACCTCCGACTAGTCAGTTTATTGTATTTGTTGTCTTGTACCAGGAAAGAGAAAATCCCATGAGTTCAAATCATCATTCACCACTGTTTATATCATTATAATGACACATTCCAAATTTATTTACTGCAAAATCCCACTGATGGCAAATTTAATAATTGGATAAAGATTTATTATAGCATGAACCAATTTCTCTATTGAATTAATGAGTAGAACATACCCTATAAAGACAAAGTTATAAATGATTTCCTTTGTATTCATAGTTGCACACATTAAAAAAATATCATGTGATAATCAGTACCTAAGGTTATTAGTAATTATAAATAATAATAAAGATTACAGCAGTAATATTAATTGCAGCGAGAAGACAACTTGCCTGTTAGTGATTTTATCAATTTCTTCTGAGAAAAGTTGTGTGTGTGATTTCTGGAAATCCTCCACCTGCTTGATTGCTTCCTCATAAACCTGTCTCTCGGTCTTCACTTTGCCATTCTCAGGTGTCCTTGAGTAAATAGGAAAAAGGGAGTTAACTAGGTAACAATTAAGACCAGTCAAAGATAGAAGCAGATGAGAGATGAAAAAGCAATATACAAAAGATAATTTAACCATATTTCCCTGCCACAGACAAGATATCTTTTCTTAAAAGACTAGCTTATTCTCTTCTATAAAATGGCAGCATCTCCTTGTACAAATGAAAGAAACTTTGGTGATATGTCAACTGGCTTTTTGCTTTGTGTGTAAGTCATTGTTTTGAAATATTTCATACATGCTTAAATTATAAAAATTTTTTTCACATTATTATTGTTGTATGTAATAGTTGATTTGCATGAAAATAAAACCATTTTAAAAACAATGAAGACTTACTATTTTCATTCTTTTTTTTTTTTTACAAAAAAAACCTGTATAAGATGATGATTGCTCAGTAATTTCAAAAGACCAAGAATATAGTTTTTCTATACTGAAAAGAAAGAGGTTTAGGCTTATATTACATGACTGACATAAATATGTTGAACATAGAGTTAGGGTTTAAGTATAATACAGTGAAGTTAAAAAAAGTGTTTATGCATGATGCAGCAAATTTTGAGATGAGATTTTATAGATGACATGGTGAAATTAGAGGCAAAGTTTGTGAATGATGCAGTGAAGTTAGGAAAGCTTTATGAATGGTAGGCTGAGTATAAAGTTAAGCTTTTAAAGATATAGTGAAGTTAGTCTAAGGGTTTATGGAAGATATAGTCTTCTTCTTATTGAGCCATTACACCACACCCATCCAATGATGTACACAGAGCCTTGTCTGGGATGTTACGGTTACACGGTTGTTAAGTGTGCATAGATCTTCAAGGTTGGGGCAAATTAGATGTTCTATAGTTTGTTATTGCCTGCATTGGCAGTTGGAATCAACAACAATGGAGTATCCCCATTTCTGAAGATTGGCTCTACAGTGACCAACAGCTGTTTGTTCAGGGCTGAGAGAGAGAGAGAGCCTGTGCTCCATGTTGTTACAGTGGCTGCATCACAGGGACAGATGCTGACTAGCTGCCATGATCAGTGGTAAGGCTGAGTGTAAAAACCTGGGCCTTGACTTGAGCCTCTTTGTTCACAGCCACGGAGTGGATGATGAGGGTTCAATTTCCAGCTTCAACTTCTTGAGTTGGGAGTGGACTGTCCTTATGAAAGTGGGAGCAATGCCACTAAGATAATATAGTGAAACTAGTGTTTCGGTTTTGCTTTTCATGAAAACTGTTATGCTTAATGAGGGAAATTAAAGCAATGAAGGTGAAGTTACAATGTTTAGCAACACTTCAACCCATACTGGGTCATTCAACATCAGGTATTCGCTTTATTTTTTGTTTTAATCCAGAGGTAAACAAAGATTTTATGTAATTAAAGAGTGTTAATTTTAGCTTTTATTCTTTAGTTGCCATAAAGAATATTTGGACAAGGTTTTAAAATATTTTATATGTATAGATCTAGTACTAATAATTCTCAGTCAACAAATATCTAGTCATATCCTTATAGGGGCCTCAAACTCAAAGATACAAAAGTGTTATTATGTGCTGAGGAAGAGGTGCAGGGTACCATGGACACCACGGTTGGGTTCCCAACTGTTGGTTCCAGTGTATGCCAGGTGTTTGTGTTTATTAAGTACAATTTTAAAGAAAGTAAAATTTATGTTTAATTTCTAAAATTGGGACAATTGGCAACTCCTATTTACCTCTATCACAAAATACAAATATTCCCACTTTTTTGAAAAGTTCGGTTCTCCATGGCAATTTTCCTTTTCTCTGATATTCTTGAGATTTTTCATTTTTTGTTTAAATTATGTAATTGACCAAAGTAATGTTTTTCTTCCTTGAAAATTTAAATTTATTTACCAATCTTCTCTCAAACAAAGTCTATTTAACATGACTTTCTATTGTTTGCATAGGTTGTATTTTACTACATGTATTCCCTCCACCTCAGTGAAATCAGATGTGTTCCCCCCCTCATTATGAAAAAACATCCTCATTTTTTGTGTATATACACCCTGTGACATGGTAGGAGGAGAGGAAAGCAAAGCGAGGTTGATTAATATGTACACAGACTGGGCCAGCTGAATGATTCTACATTTCCATTTCTCAGCCACTTCTGATCAGTACTGAGGTGGAACTTGAATAAAATATCAGCGACAATGAAAAGTAGAGAGAATAGCAGAAGAAGTCACGAGATGTTTGAAACAGCAAACAGGGAAAAAGGAACACACGTGCCAAAAAGGGAGTCGGCACCTGTTGTAAAAAATGGATGATATGCAATGTCCTAGACAAGCCCCCAAACTTGTCACATGACCACAACACCTTCCAGCCTAGAGAGAAAGATTTTCTCACCAAGTATTGAGGCAATTGGGGACACTCTGAATTTCAGTACACATTAACAATATTATATATAAAAAGAAAAGGAAACATAAGATAATGAGTTTGTCTGACAAGTCAAAACTCATTAAGTAATGGCGCAAACAACAAGACAAACACTAGGGAAGCTTATATAAAATTTTATGTTACACCGGCCTCCTAACACAAGGGAATTACACCGGTTCTCACTATATATAGTGCCAGTAATACCTACCCGGTGTGTAAGCAGCGACAGTACTACAATTGCCTAGCTGAGTAGTACCCGTTTCCTACCTTTGTATCTGTGATGTTAAATACACTTGTTCCTTAAACCAACCTCGACTTGATTTTCTTATTTTTACTATTGTGCCACGACACAACATTTTATATAACAACAAATAAGTTAACTGCAAAAACAACAACAGAACAAAAGAATGACTGAGAAAATATATACAGTAATCAGGGATTGATAGTGTTCAAAGCCAAAAAATGAATGGGGTTGATTCAATGAAGTTCCTCTCTTTCCTTTGTGGAATGGTGTATGCAAACTTTGGTGGGGTTATGGAGTGTTTATCATTGAAGGTGGAGCAAACAGTACTTATCTTGATTTTTCATATTATTATTATTATTGGAATCTCTCTCCCTTTTTTTATATATATATTTCTTCTGTTCTTTTCAATTTTGTTTTTATTCAATTTTTATATTCTCCTCTCACTTTGAGATCAGTTTTTCTGTCTGTCTCTTTCCTTGATTTTTCTTTGTTTGTATTTCCTCCGCGTGCCTCTTGACATGTTATCACATAATCCATGTAAACACATGCAAGTAACATCAGAGACCTTGTCATCTATTTTGCCCCCCCCCCACACACACATGCATCAATCACATGAAACAATAGACTCTCTGAAAATATCAGCCTTAACTAAATGCACATGTTTTTTCTGCAGGGACAAGAGACAGGCAAGGTCTTCATGGAGGCTCTAAGCCACCCTTTAAAGTTTGTGGCCTAGCAGCTATGAAAATGCCGTACCTAGCTCTCAATCAACAATTTAACACTGGATTGTAAGCCAGTAGCTATTAAATCTATGTAACACAATGAGGAGAATAAATTATTTATTCAAAATCAAGTTACTCATATGTTGAAGGAAGATATTGAACCAAGCCATTCACTGTGGAGAGCCCAAGCCTTCGCAGTCTCCTCTGAGAACAAAAAAAAGTGAGAAGTAATCAACTATTCCCAAACTATAAACCAGTTTACTTTGGTGGATTCTAACCCTCTGCCAAGAATAGAAAATATGACAGAGTGTACCCTCTGCCACTGCAGATGACAAACACCTTTGTTTTTTTTTTCTTTTCTTCTGTTCACAAGACACTAGCTCCGCTGGCTTGGTTGTGTAATACTGACCTTACAGTCAATTGGTTTTCTTTTCCCTCTTCAATTGGAGCTGGTGTGTCATCTCAGTAGGGTTGTTTTGGGCTTCCCAAAATCTTACAATATTGGAACTGACAGCGAAGTCTAATGTGAACCCCTTATATAAATTGTGCACTATGGACAGAACTGCACAACCCTGTTGAAAATTACACAACACATTCCATAGCTGTGGTAAACTTATGTCTCTTTCATCTAGGCACTCGTCGGAACTCAGGCTGGAAAAAGAACTCCTTCAATGAAATGCTCAACACTGTTCATAACTCTAGCAACAGGTTTATTAAATATAAAGAAAATTGGTTGAATAAAATGTCTATTAGCTACTGCAAATCAAAATACTCTACTGCAGGAATGGTGATTTAAAGATTCTGGTTATAGCTATTAAAGTATTGCCCAGTCAACTCTTTGGTTATGTGTGGGAGATTTCTATTAATAACTGCTCAGGTAATGCCCCGCTTCTCAACACTTCTTAATTGTTCTGTCATAGGAAAATTATAATCACCCCAGTAAAGGCCCGCTCGTCGACGTTCTCAATTCTTCTGTCATAGGTGTGTGTTGGTGTTTTTGTACCGGCCCAGAAATTGTGGGTGTGCTCTTTAATGATGACTGGCAATTCCAAGCCCACAGTAAAATGTGGAACATTTCCCCACGTCAGATGTCTACTCCACGCTCAGAGAAGAAATCACTCTCAGTGAAAATGCACTTGACATATATAGAGGAATCTTTCCTGATAACAATGATTGATGGCTTCCTTTATCTACACAAAGATGGTAGACAATGGCAATTCCCAAATTTCACTGTCTTTGTCTCCTGTAAGCCAAAGTCTGGTTTGTCTCATTTGTGCCAAAAATCACAAAATTTCTGACAAATGTCACAGAAATTAAAATAAATGAACTTGCCCCCAATCTTAGGCATGAATCTTTTATTTTGTATGGATATTTTTTTCTGGGTGGCTGACACAACCCCTTTACACAAACCAGATATTTTCCTGGCTCTTTGTCCAGATCAATTTAGATGTTATTTTGGTGACCACCTATTTTCCTTACCAATAAGGTATTGTAAACAATGTATGTTTTTCTACTTTCCCAGGACTGACATCTCTGACAATACATTGTCTCTTTCTTATTGAGCAGGAAGTGGGGAAGGATTGAGGATAATGGTTTTGCTCAATCTTACTGAATTCTGTCTAGTTAAATTTGGGTTTGATTCTCCTTAGAATTGTTCTTGGTTTCATTTTATTATTTTAAAACATAATTTTTAACACATTTTGTTTTTAATTTTCTTCTCACTTTTCAATCCACTTTTTTGAGAATTTCAACAATCATCATTCAGTTAGTGGTCTCTCCAAATCACCAACTTGCAATTTCATGCATTTAAAAGTTCAAACAGGGCCACTGCCCTGTTACAAGAGAAAATAGCCAAAAATGACCTGTATAGTATTCTGGACCTTAAAAGTGCCTACCATCAGGTAGTTATAAGGACCAGCAATAAACCCTATACAGCCTTTGAGGCCAGTGGCAAACTCTATCAGTTTCACAGATTACTGTTTGGAACCCTTGAGCTCTGGTCCCTTGAGTGGCAATGAACAGGTTTCACAGAAGAGAGCACACCCACCTACTGATATTTCAGAGGACAAGCAAGCAACTCATATGAAAATGCAGCAGGATTAAATCCAGTTCTAGCAAGAAAGAGGAAGAACATCATCATGCTCCTAGCAATCTACCATGGACTCACAGACAGCAAAGGATGCCTACTTGATTCAAGGACTTCTCTCTGTAGGAATAAGGCAGGGGAGAATGTGGTATGATCTGTTTCCCCCATTAATGGACCTGTCCTGATCACATCTAGTCAGGCAAACTCAGGTGCTATGCAGAGTTAATTAAAGCTTACTGATAAGCTAATTCTTATTGTCTCAAACAATTTTACTTCAGTGAGGAGGTCAAGTTTTCTTCTCTTCTTTGGATAGGAACCAAAACAGACCCCACTAATCTGAAAACTGATTGACTGTCTGCTTGCAATTAGTGGGTAGGTCAAGTTCAATATTGCTAATGCAAAAGTATGGAAGAGGCAAGGGACAAATTTATTAAACTTATTACCATTTGAGGAAAATATTATGACAAAAATGTTTCCTCATATGCTCTGTGTTTAAGAACCATGGTTGTGATCCACTTCCTTTGTGAAGGATTGACAGAAGTACCAAAGTTTGAAATATAAACTTACAAGATAATTAATGCCAAACTAGTGTACAGATGCTGTAAAAATGACAGCAATTATTTGAGATGCAATGAAATATAAGTTTTCAAACAATGTATTAAGATTCAATAAAGTTGAGATCTAGAATCCATAACTAAAATAGAATAAATAAATAAAACTGTTTAATTAATCTGCTCACTTTATATTTTTTTTAGATGGTCAATGGTATCTATGATTCATTGATTACATTTGGCATTATATATATAAATCCCATGTTACTCAATATCTTTTAATGTTAAAAATTTTATGTGCTAAATATATCAGGAAATAAATGGAAAACATCTCTTGAGAGAAAAAGAAGTTCAGCAACAGAATGACAAAGATGGTGATGACAAAACTTATCCTCAGATCAATTTGAAGCAAGATGACCACTTAATATACAAAAGTATCAAAGTGCCTCACAAGAAAGGATTGAAAAATTAGGACTGCAGTTTAAGAAGTGTAGTAGTATGGGAACAGATTAATAAATGATTCATTTTGCTTGGGAACTAATTTTGTCTAAATAAAAGATATAAATACTTTATTTGTATAGATCATTAAAATGATAAAGGAAAGTAATTGTAAATTTACTACCTTAATTCATTTAAATAGGATGAGAGCATCTGAATTTATACTTTTTTATCTTGAGAACTGACAACAAAAATGTTAACACTATTTATTAGACTGTTTCTTTAAAAGAATAGTGTTTAATATTTTTTTAGTCAATTCTTGAGAATATTTGAGTTTTAATAAATCTAAAAATTGCTGAGGGAATATATAGCAATAGTAGTGTCAAGAGAAAAACTGTCCTTATGACAGTCTTTTGGCAGGTACATTTGTTAATTATTGCCAAAATATCAATCTAAGAGTCAAGGAAAGCAAATAAATCAATTTTTGAAACAACTTACTGTTGGCTTTTATGCTTCCTAGGGGTTGGTGTCGGTCGTGATTCTGTTGGAGATTCTTCACAAAGAGAACTGGTATCCTTATCAAAGACACCACCATCAACACTTGGATCTATTACAGAAGGTGAAAACTGTTCCTGGTTTTCCAAAGATCTTTGTTGGAGTATTTTGGTTTTTGGCTCAACAATATCCTCAGTAAGAAAGTCAAATACGGAACTCTTTTTAGGTGATATTACTTGGGTGGGAAAATTCAATTTAGACTTGTCTTCACTCTCATCAATTTTATTTTGCATTTGTAGAGACCCTCTTCTGGAAAATGAAGTTTTTATATCATCCGGCTTATCTTCAGTAGACTCTTTATTGACTGAAAAAGTCTTATTGGCTGTGTTGTCCTTTTGAATGGGTTGTCTATCCAGAGAATCAGATTTTTCTTGTCTTTTTTTCTTTATTTTTTTCTCATCCAACCCCAGATCATTTTTGCTTTTATCTTTTGTGTTTTCAGAATGTTTATTTCCCAATGTGTGCACCAATTTCATTACTTCACTTTCACTTATAGAAATGTCATTGTCTTTTAAAGTTTTGATGGACTCAGCTTTTTTCATGTCAAGTGTTCTTGGAGAATTCTTTCCAGAACTCAAGTTTAGGTTATCCTGGAGTACGGGTGATGGAGTGCTTGCTTTGGAAACATGTCGTCGAATACGAGCTGAAGACAATCCATTGTTTTTGGGATCAGAATCATTATTTATAACACTGGTAACATTTTCATCTGTCTGGAATTGTTGTGACTGGAGATATCGGGGTGAAGTGAGGGACTTCTTACGAACTGATGGAACTGGTCTGTAAAAGAAAAAAATGTTAATAATCTAATGACTTGTTCCCATCAAAAAGTTGAAAATGGGAATCGTAATATTTTATAATTATTTCTATCTGGGCAGTAAGATAATCATGTTAGAATAGTTTAAGTGCTTTTTCTCCCATTTTGTCAGTAATCATGATAAGTCAGTGACAAGACCTTTTTTCTTGTCAGGATATCTAGAGATGAAACAAAGCATAAGGATGTGCAGTCATAGCTTTCTTATTTATTAGGATAAATTGAACACGATCTGACAAGATGACATACTATTTTCCACATATTAACATAAAAATTGTGCACTTTTCCACTTCGTGTTTGCTAAATTGATTAACTCAAATTCATTAAGCATTATGTTCTAATTTCCTTACAGTAAGAAAAACATTTACACATGTCAATACTGAAGGCTCCAATTTATAGATTAAGATAGATTACTAAATCGTGTTGAGTTGCCAATCCATGAAAATTATAAATATTTTTATTTAAAAAAAAAAAAAAGCAAAATGAATAAATGACTATTCTTATGGACATAAGAAACTTTTTTAGTTAATAAAAAATCACTTAAGTTCAAATATCAGTTGAATATTGTGTGAAACTTGAAAAAGAAAAGGGTAAACATCTTAAGACACAATGATGTAAGATATATACTGAATCAGCAAATATAAAATAAGTGACTGTTAATGTGAAATAAGAGTTGATCAAAAGATCAGCAAAAAAAAAACGAATGCAATTTAATGACAGGTAGATCAATATCTTGTCCTTTCTTAGATTTTTAGGTTTTCAGCATAAGATTTAATAAGAAGGGTTTATCACTTCCATGATTCATTTTATTAAAACAAAAATAAAGCAAATTTTGGTTTCATTAAATAGAAAAACCTACTTGTGTGTCTCCATGAATGAAGACTCAAAAGATATGATTTGAGAGTTTTCCCTCATTCCATCAATAAGCTAGGGGTGGAAACACAGACATATTCTGAATATAAAAAAATGACTTGCCTTACAACATCATTTGAAACTACTTGGGAGTTACTGATGCTGTGGTGCTGAATCTCCAAAAGATAGACTAATCAAGAAATGATAGGAATTAAGACTGAGAGACTGTTAGCAGAAAGAGAAGGTCAGTCAAAGAGTAGCTACTCTGGACACAAAATGGTGTAGGCCTTCTCCAACTAGCAGGTAATTAGAAGCTCTTTTTGTTCATAAACATTGAACAGCTTCTTCTCGTTTTCCTCAAGATTAAATTGCATTCAGTTTTTTTTTTACAAGGTATGTGTGGAAAGTATCCAGCCATTTTGAATATCTTGAGAAATATTTGCAGAAATATAATTGATGCCATCAGAAGAAACCTGTCTGTAGAGGTATAAACAAATTCTCCCTCTGTCTCCCTCTGTCATAGAATTTCTGAGATGGACAAAATATAAGAAATGAGTGAACTATATGACCATTGCATACATGATGACTGAGTAAGTAGTTTAGTAAAATTGTGTGCATAGGTTTTTAGCTAAACACCACTTCACCCAGATCTGCCAGCCTCCCCACAATCTAAAATTAGCTCCTTCTGTCTATAACCATTAAATGGATGGAGATTTCAGCTTGTGAACAAGATTAAGGAGAATGCAGTGAGGTAGCTGATGACAATCCTGAAAGGGGAATTTGCAGAGAGTTTTGAAAAGTGAAAGTGGTGCTTGGTTAAATGTGTAAAGGGCTAAGGAGACTTGTTTCAAAGGACTAAAGTAATATTTGCCCTAAGCAGGCTAATTTCATTGATATTAAATAAATGGATAGTTTTTTAGAAAAACCTTGTATATAAAAGTATATAAAGTCTTGTTTGTAGAACTGTACATGGCATTCTTTGCTCTTTTCATATTACTATTTATTTTCTTTTGATACACACAGATGCACTGTATCAAGATTAAATAAGGAACAAATGGGAAAACCTTTATAGATTTGACATGTTTCCCAATTTTAGCTTCATCAGAAATTTTGGGGGAACTTTTTAGGAAGACATATATGGTTTTTACAGGTTAAAATCCTTTTGTGCCAGCCCCACTATATCTTTCCAAATGAGCAATAGTGAGAGGAAAAATGTCATTCAGGCCTTCAGTCATGGTACCAACATTCATACTCTGGCTTTCATCTTCAAAGTCCATTCAAGGACCATCAAGAGAATGGTGAATAAGTTTAAAAAAGAGGGAACAATAGAAAAAAAAACTGAATCAGGAGATCACAACAGCAAGAGGAATCTTTATTTCAACTTAGAGCTAAATACATTCTTATTGTTCAAAGTACAGTCCAATAGTGTTATAGAAATCTTGGAAAAATCCAGTAAGATATCTTTAATCATTTCTAAGATATAACAGTTCAAAGCTTAATCTTACAATTGGACAATTTTTCTGTTACACTGGATAGATAGATAGCTAGATAGACACAAACAAATTTATTAAATTCAGCTGACAATTTCTGCCTGTTTAAGTTTTATTATATTGTTCCATTTTTCAAATAAATGTTGCACATCCAGATCAATATTGTAAATAAGTTGTCCAAGATTCATGTTTTTGTTCTGTTTTTACTTTAAGTGCTCTCTCTCTCTCCCTCTCTCTCATAAGTTGATCTGTCATTTATTGTAACTTAGAGCAATTCGTGCACATAATACTCATCACATTACAAACATAAGGAATAAAACAAGCACTAGTAGACAAGTACCAAAATACTATACATCACTCACTGTAAAGAATAAATCAAAATAATCAAAGTTATGATACAAAGGAAACAACCTACACTAAATAAAACATCTTTCACCACAGGGCATGATGTTTTAAAATGGGTATTAAAATATTTAAAATGCATATAAATATTTCATGAAATATTTAATAATACATTCATCTTCCAATGCTGTCAAGCAGAGTGAAACCATTCTGTACATATGTCACTTATATGATACACATATATTTAAAGTTGAAATGTAGTGTTCCAAAATATACCAGCATGTAGCAAACAAAGCTTTTAGCTATAATAATGTCAACATTTAGTTCTTGATAATGACTGAGATAATACAAAGCACTCAAACAAAAACATCAACTTTGGAAATTTTGATCTAAATATACAACAAATTATTCAAAAATTGGAAAAATACAATACAAAATTAAACAGGCAGAACTTGCTGGTTGACTTTAATAAAACTTGTTTAAATAAATTCTTGTTGGCTATATGTATAGATAGACTGACAGACATTGTGTTTTTATGTGTGGGTTATTTTCAATGTCTTGACCAAGATGTTAGCTGTTAGTGCCATTAATACTGCTTGTAATATTTGGCTACAAAGGAAAATGTCAAGCTCTTGGGTCTCCTTAAACCATTGGTTTTTCAATTCAATGAAAAATTCATATCTAGTGTTGTAAAAAAACTTGGGATAGATTTAAATTAAAAAATATCTTTAAATGAATCAATCTAAGATCAATTTAATAAATATTTCAATTTGTTTAATTATTATTGATTTTTATTATTATTGTCATTCCTAGAATAACATTGCCATTTGACAAGCCATGAAAAAGACCAAAGATGGAGAGATGTTCATTAATGACATGATGAGATTCATTTACATTATTTACATGCTTACAATTAGAATAGCCTCGTGACTTAAAGTGCTGGTTTGTGAATTTGATGACATAGTAATTGTGAATTCAATCTCTGGGTCGGGCAGTGCTAAAACATTGTGATAATAACAACAAAGATGAGGACAATAGTCTGCATGTATATAATGATAATTCCTCATACCAGAAATTCAGACAGAAAAAATGAGATTTACTAAATGACATGTAGATATTTCCATCACTTGGTACAAAAGAGTAATATGTTGTAAAGGAATCTACTTTGTGGTTGAAGTAGTTGCACCAATGCCCATGGTTAACCAGTCTATTCTAGCAATGTGACATTTCTATTATGGATAGATTAAAAAAAAAAAACTTTTTTGTCTCAGGTTTTTCTACAGCACTAAATGTCGCTCTTTCCATGGAAAGTGTTTAGACAAACTACATTCCTTAGTTTCACCAGTTCTAACCTTGATAACTAAGACCTGCTAAGCCACACACATTGTAGTGAACCACTCTCATTCCCTTTGTATTCGATGGGTGAGATTAAGTTCCACTTGAGCAGCTCTTCTCACAAACCACTACAATGTTAACTATTATCTGCCCCATATATCCCCATAAACTGTGCCTCTTACTCTGTAACCTCTACTTCAAGTGGTGCCCAGAACTTGTACAGGGTGAACACCACTGTAAAAAAAAAAATTATAAACTTTGCACTGAATTTGAGAAATCAAATTGATCTGAAGAGACACAATATCTTGATATCTTCCTTTCTTTTCAAGTAAAAACCAAGATTTTTAAAGGTGGACTAACCCTCCCACCTACTGAAATGCTATTTAAAGATTAACATAAAATCAATTGATGTCAATCTTATTTTCTCCCATTTCCCTTTATGCAAAATTCAGATGTACTTTGTAATTTGGAAAGACTGATGTGTTAATGTCTTTATTCTAAAGTCAAGACCAAAAAATAATGATTTTAATAATTTTTAAATAGGTTTTTTTTTACCTGGGGGAATTGGTTTCATCTTGAATGCTCTTCTCTTCATTTTTCTCCCTGCTAACAGATTTCACTTTTTTACTGCTCTTCAAAAATCTTTGTTCTGAAGAGGCAAGTGTTGCATTATAGGCATCATCAACTGATGGTAAAGACTGGTCAATCACAAAACCTGAAATGTTAATAGAATGTAACCATTGAAAGCAGAGTATATTAAAATTGCTAAAACATCACTGTTAAGAAGTGAAAAATTGAAGTTAGTAATAATTAAAATAGAGTATATAATTAGATAATATAAATATAATAGCTGCTGTTGATAGACTGTTGTAGAGGAGATTCAGTGTGGCTTCTGTATCGGATCTCCCTACAATTACAAAGATCAAGGTGATGATGATGATATAATGAAAATCATTCAATTTACACTAATTACATTGTTTGAACTGTTGTCCTCATCTTTTTTGCCATATTCACAATGTTTCATCTGTTGTATGCTCTGACTTTCTTTTGGTGATATACACTGGAATTTTGAACTGATTGATTGTTCTAATTCCATGTGCCATGCCTTTTCTGGATATCTCAGTATCAGTTAATTCACCTTCAAAATGTTGTGAATATGGCAATAAAGATGAGGACAACAGTCCAAACGATGTAAATAGTTATAATACCTCATCTCAGAAATATAGACAGATAAATATTTCAATAGTAATAATAATAAAAACGAGGCATAGCTTCTGATCTTAACTGACTGGAGGTATTAATATGTACATGTTTTGTCATGGTGAATTGAAATGGGCTAAAGTAAATATCCCACTCAGTACTACAGATTTGCTTGTCAATTGCCCCTGACCATAACCACTTGGTCATGTCCTCTAGAGGCCCATCCACTGTGCATCTTTGTTCATGAGCAGGTGTAGTGGGTAGCATCACTGCCGAGTGTCAAGAGGGTTGTTTTTTTTTCTTTTATATTAAGTTTGGAGGATGAGTCAATCAAAGTAAATTGGGAGTTAGATCAGGTTACTTGGGAATACCCTCAACCAGAGACTGCCTAAGATGACTGGATTACCTGACCTGAAGATATTTCTAACTGCAATATTATGCACTATTTTTATCAAAATCTGTCATCATATTTCACATATTTGGCTGTGATGCATGTGCCTGGTATACTCTTTTCAGACTGGGTGTCATGATGGATATATTGAGCTTTGTATTATTTGTATCTTGTTGCAAGTTTCAATACTTTTGATGAGATTTTTATGCTTGTGATACATTTGATCTGCAAACAATTTTTTGCTGGACTCATGTGAGTTCAAATGAAAAATAAGACATAGAATTTAAACCAAGAAATTTTAACAAATATTGACAGAACATTTTACAGAAGGAAAAATGAGAAATTAAATTAAATATAAAGAATTTGAAGCAGCCTTCAGTGTCTGTAATTGAGGTAGTTAATTCTGGCAGGAGCGAAATAATACATCTTTTCGCTATGAAAAGTCACCAAAGAAAGAGATGGATTCTTTCAAATCTTGTGCCACCTGTAATTATCGTCAGAGGGCAGTAATCCAACAACCTTAATGTCACTTTATTGGTGTTCTATTCTCTCACTCAATAATAATAATAATAATACATACATACAAACATGAAATTATCTGAATTTTTTTTTTTTATAAAAAAAATAGCAATAGAAATGAAGACGTATAAATTTTCAGCATTTTAAACAAATCAAAAATTTTAAAAATCCTACACAAATTTTTTTTAAACTTTAAGATTCATATATCAAGTAACATATTAATGAAGAATTAATTTATTCTTTTAATTTTTAATAAATTATATTTATCATAAAGTTAGAAAAATAAGTGTGGATGTATAAACAGTTCCAATATTTCAGTATATGATGTTACATACCTATAATTATACCTATAATACTTAATAATATAATTATACCTTGTTGTATCCATAAAAAAATACATGAATAAAAAATTAATTATAATGTCACTTTCTCATGCCCATAAAAAATAAATAAAAATTAATTATAGCGTCAAAAATAATTATAATAAAAGAATTATAACAATTCACTCTTTCTAAACCAATGTGAATCAACCCTACTTTTCTCCTCTACACACACACACACAAACACATGACATCCTCACTATCAGGAAAGCAGTCAACATGTGGGTTGACAAAAATTTCAGCACCTTTTCCTTTTCAGGTACAATGGTAACATTTGTCTCTTAACAATCAACAAACATTTGAGGTAAGAAAATTCCAGACACTAATTTTATTTTCCAACTAAATTATCTGGATAATCATTACACACATGTATAAAAAGATATGAGAAAGCTGTATACAATTTACTCATTCTTTATCTTATCATTCTGTCAGATTCCAATCCATATCTGAGCTACATTTGATCCCAACTAACAGTTTTACTCAGCATTACTGTCTCTTGTGTATCCAACACAAATAACAACCAGATAATAAATAATACCTCTTTTGTTGTTTCCATATCTTGCTGTCTCTCATTTTTACAAGTATTTCTGTATATATAAATGTTAGAGGATGCATAATTATTTACTCCCCTACAACCTATAATAATACCTAATGATATAAGGCCTAATAATATAATTATACCTATACTGTTCCAATAATAATAAAAGAATTTTAATAATAACTTCAAAACTTTCATCTAAAAAATAAGTATTTTTAAATAATTTCTTTTTTTGAAAATGTAAGTTAAACCAGGGTCTGTTATATATAAAATTGAGGTGTTACAATTACTTTCCTTATTGTTTTTATAGTTGGAATGTGGTTGTTGGCAGAAAACATGTGAGTGAGAAGTGTGTGAGTTGACAATATTTGGGAGTTCACTAAATAGGATTCAAGAGATGAAGAAAGGAAAGGAATGGTTAAACAAAAGAAGAGACTCCTTGGAATAAATATGAAGTGAATAAATAGAAAAAGTAGTTGACAAAGAAAAACTTTGAGTGTCAATATGTTTTGCAGGTCAGTTTTGCAGAAAGGGCATCACAAGGTCAAGTCATTTAACTTATACTTTTTGGAGAAAGATAAAATTTACACAGCATTTAAAATATATTTCAAATTATTAATCTGCAAAATTTCAGCTTTTAAGCATGTATAGTTATTAAGTTATTAGAAATTTTATGCTCTTCAAGTAACACATTTTAAAATTAAACCAAGGATTTTTCTGTTAAATATTCAACTATTAGAGAATTTTAACATTTGTCCTCTAGTTTCATGAAAATTTTAAAAAAATAATATGATAATAAGAATATGCTGCATTCTGGAATAAAATAATTGTTTGTAAAATTATAATGAAATGTATTTTTGTTTTTATTATTGTGTGCACAATCAGTTGTTTTATCAGTGTGCTTTAATCAGCTAAAAGTCATACTTCTAAAAAGGTCATTGAAATCAAAGTTTTAATTTTGAAAAGACATAAATAATTTAAAACTTACTATATTTATAAGGGGTGAGTGCTCCATATCAAAGAGAGTGTTTATAGATACAGACAGTGTGGACATAGAAATCAACATTGCATGGTGATTGTCTGTTTCCTGTCTCAATGCAATCTTCAGTCAGAAGATCATACTGTGGAATGAAACCTGAGTCACCACGCAGTGTTGGTTTATATGTACACACACACACACACACACACATATATATGTAACCATTATTCGATGTTATTGTGGCCAACTCAAAATTCTCTTTTCAGATGTACTAATTTATTCAACTAATAAAAACATTAAAAACGGCTGTCTATAAACATCTAACCAACTCAAACCCACATCAGCTTAATTACAACAGTGAATGCCCATACAGATACAAAATAGCCATCATAAATAATCTAATAAATAGAGCACTTTTAATATCCTCTACATGCAGAATATTTCAAACAAACTAAAAAACATACAACAAATATTAATTATCAATAATTTCCCCAACCATAGAATTGATAAACAGATTTAACTAACCTCAGGAATAATACAAATTATTATTATTATTATTAAAATAATAATAATAATAATAATAATAATATAAAAATAACTATTCCACAGAAACCAACTATACAGTAACCATAAACAAAATGAAAGAAAAACATGGAACCTAATACAGAGAACCCAAAAAAATACAACGTAAACAAAGTCATCAATTATTAAAAAAAATTAAAAACTTCCATGATCATCACTAATGATACAGCAAAAAAAATGAAAACTTCAACAAACTATTGTTGTTTATGAATATGCTTGCCTACTTGGAAGTGATTTCTAATAATCATTTAAACACATATTAGTTTCACAACTACTACTTTATCACACCAATTAGCATGTCATTTACCTTATAATAGTTCAATTAAATCACATATTACCACCAGCCAATACAAGAAATCTGACAAATCTACCAATAACACAAAACTACTATACCACATAAACTGTAAAAACAACTACAAATATTAGAAGCATTAAGCATAGGAACAAACTAAATATGTTTCATTAATAAAAAGAACTGAAAGAAATGATATTTGAAAATGATGAAACCAAAATATAGCACAAAAAAAAAAACTTTCATAATGTGTTATGAAAGCCAAAAGTACTCAGACATTGGACAATTTATATTTAAATATGTACCAGAAACCAGGAAAATGGTCTAAAATACAAAAAAAAACTAAAGAATGGAATCCTTAATAAAGAACTTTCATTGGTTTTAAACCAAAGTTGTGTGTGTGTGTATAATAATTTTGAAAAATGGAATATTCTGATTTTTGCAAATAAGTTTTCGATTCCCTGCTCAGATTCTTTTAAAATTGGAAAGTTCACTCTTAAAGGTATATCAATTCAATGTACAAATTTCACTGACAAAATGGGTTTTCTTTGAAATATTGAAATTTGAAAATTGTTATAGCTAGTAACAAAATGACAAAGTATTTAAAAATGAACACAATTTAAAAGACATTTATTAAGACATTAATACTTTGTTGTAGCACCTTTTGAATTTACTATTTCATTCATTGTAGTAATGAACCAGTTAGCTTACAACAATCCCCCAGTGTTACTAATGACCACACTTCAGTAATGACTTGCTTGAATTCTTCAAGATTTGATAGATAGTATTTTCTTAATTTCCTCTTGATGATTCTCCATATATTTTCTATTGGATTTGTATCTCAGTTACTTGCAGGCCAATCTAGAACACTTATCTTCTTCACCCAAAACCATTCCTTTATAGATTTTGCTGCATGGAATGAAGTAAAGTCATACTAGAAGATAAATTCATTGTCACCAAACTTGTCCTCAATGTATGGGATCAGTAAATGATCTAAGACATCTTGATAGACAACAGCATGAAGTGAACTTTTGAAGAAACAGTTTCTTTCCAACACCAGTGACAGGCATACAATCCCAAACCATAACAGATTGAGGAATTTTACATTTTTTTCACACATTTTTTGTGAATCTCATGTTAGTTTCTCCAGATTGCTTCATCACTGAAAATGACCTAGTTCTATTGATCAACAGATCAACTTTGAGCCTCTCTAGCCCAGATTAAAGTTAGTAGTGGCTTCGAAATATGTATCCTGCTGTCATGTCAGAGCAGATAGAAAATCTGAAATGTTGTGGATCAAAAGACAGTGACAGAAGAATCCTTCCAGGCTCTGGAAATTTCACAATTAGCAAATCAATTGTCTTGACTTTGAAACCTTAAATATTGCCATTTATGATATTGGGTGACAATATCCAGAACAGTGAAGATTCCACTCTTTTTATACAAATACTTTGACACTACGAATACTCATGAAATGACCTCATATGTAAATGATTAAATAAATTTCAATGTCAACAATGAAATGCTAGATTATCTACACACATTAAATGTCAACAATGAAATGCTAGATTATCTACACACATTAAATTGATATGTTGTGAAGAGTAAATTAGCCAATTTAAAAAAATTCAAGTGAGAAATAAGGCAAGCGTAGTGAACCACTAACAATTGCACCAAAGGTCAGTCTTCATGCTAAGGTGATGTTGTGTATAAGTTTGGGGGTATGCAATGAAATATATCAATTCTTTGATTTAGTCAGTGAGAGAAATTTTGAGTGAAGATTTCCATCAGAGAATATAGGTATAAATTGTCAGCTCAAATGAATGAATGAAACATAAAGAGAAGTCTTCTAATTTAAAAATAAAAAATAAAACAACATTTATTAATAGAAGGAATAAACCATTGAAAACAATCAAGAAACTAAGAAAAATGACAATGAGATTTTGTGAGTGTATAATGAAAGAGTTCAGAATTTGCATCAACCAAGTTGAAAAGTTTGCTTTCTACTTATTGTTATTCACATTTGTGGGTGAATTTTCACTGTACTGGTTTTACTGTACATACCTTATTCTGAGGACAGATGGCAGTGAAAGAAAGCAAGCTAAATCTTTTTCTGGAGGTTGTGATATTAGGTCTCTGCTGACCCAAAGTGTTTCCTAACAAAAAATTCCACAAACATCTTCCAGAGAAACAAAGAATTGATCAGAACTAAAGTAGTCCCAATTAGACTAATGAAAGCAGCAATCAATGAAATTAGGAGAAAACTCATAATATTCTATCTGTATTATTTGGTGATAAAACAACAATTGTTACAGCCTAGGAATTTTTCATTCATCTGTCATGTTCGTCAGATATTGCACTTTTAGTGTAGCTAATAATTTGATCTGTAAAGAATTCTCTTAATGAAAAAAATTCACATATTTCCTTAGAAAAATTAACCTTTCTGGATGAATAGAGTTATGGAGTTTGTTGAAAGATGGCCAAAAAATAATAGAACAAAAAAAGTAAATATGTTTAATAAATTTTGTCAAAATTTAAATCTTTTTCAACTTAAGCTTAAGTTTTTTAGCCAATGTTATATCAAATTTTGTTTTGATAAAAGTAAAGTCATTTATAGATACACACACATACACACATAATTTTTAACTAACTAGTTAAAAAACCATTACTACTGCATGTAGCAAAATCAATTCTCACTGGGTGCCTCAAACATGTAGCTCTGTGAAAAGTTCTAACCCACTATATTTGCCTGAAAGTTCCAAAAGTAAACATTTGAGACTAATTTAAAATTTTAGTTCAGAGTGTAGTTATTTGTGCCTCGTCAAAGATTAAGCAACTGTCACTCCTCCTCCACCTCCTCATACAACTGGAATGTACAACTGGTTTACGAAATAAATATTCTAAACCACTGAAGTTTATTCAGCATTCTAAAATAGCCATTTGTAGAGCAGAATAAGTTTATGATACTATACAGTTATGGACTACATAAATGGATAGTGTATATATATATATATATATATATATATATGTGTGTGTGTGTGTGTGTGTGTGAAAAATATATAGAAAATAGGAAAGAACTCGTTAGGTAAATAATCCAAAGTTCTTTAGTATTTTTGTTATTATTTTTTAAAAATAGTGCTTGATACAAAAGTAGAGCATAAATATAATTATTTATTTAAAAATATGATTCCAACACGCTACATAAGAGTTCTCATGTTTCAAAACAAGAGCCAAAAACTTCAATATAATTATTTGAATTAAATTGAATTAAAGTAACAAGCTCTGTTCCATCTTCAAGCAAAATTTTTTTTTTTTCCAAAAAAAAAATTTCAATCATCAGACCATGTGTCAGTACTCCTTGTGCAGGATTTAAATAAATAATACCTGATAATACTGTAGAGTAGAAATGAAAGGTCTTATTAGATAATGGAGAACTTCCACAGGGTGACACTGGAGGACATAAGTTACCTCCTCTGGTGTTATATAAATAACCGAGTGGCCAGGGGGTGGGTGTATATTTGTATTTGTATCTTGTTAGTATTCAGAATTACTACTACCATTGTCATTATGGTTATTTTACATAATGCTGTGAACAGGGTCTGGTAAATACATGGAACTATCTTAACAAAATAAGACATGGCATCTACATTAGGTAACCCTTGATTTGATTGCTCAACTCACACAACAAATGATAGAGCTACAAAAGGAAACTATCACCTTTTGGAGAGATGGAACCCCTAACGTAATGCAAACATCCAATACAAACAAACAGACTGTCAAGTCATTGAACCTAATGCAACAGACAATAACTGGACATTATTCCTTGAGGCTTGGACTCAGTATAAGGAGATGTGTAAACTTACCTAGCCAGTCAAACTACTCAATGAATTGAGAATGATATGCTTGTCTGAAGTCAACAGGCTCCTTTTTGCTCACATAAAGACTGAAACCTTAAATTCAGCTATAGAGGAAAAGCTCTTGTCACACATCTGATTCATTGCAGTAAAAGACTTGCACAAGGGATTTCACTGGCAGACCTTTCATTCCACATGTCAAGTGGAAGACAAGTCAATCACTCATTTTTTTTTAGGAAGGCTACAAGGTCAAGCCAAATTTTGCTTGTACACAGTCGATTGTCTCAACATGGAAGGCTGCTGTCAGCAAGTCAACTACACATGGACACTCCTACAACCTAGTTCTCAAAGATGGTAGTCACAACCAAAAAAAAGACCACCTCCCCTGTCCTATTGGACAAATACCAGATACATAAACAGTGGAGAGAAATTGATGAACTGAGAGAGACAGCAATAGCTAAAAGGCACATGCAGGACAAGCACTTTTACAATGAACATTGTTGTATGACACTGTAAGAATGCTGATAATTTGAAAAAAAAGAAGCTTAAATTAAATTGAAAGTGAACACCAAGACAAAGAAGGTAGTAGATAGATTGAAGGACATACCAAAAACAAAAGAAAATATAGTTTTCTTTTTCTTTCTCATTTCATGAATAAGGACCTCACTTAAAGATAGCACTGAAATTCACTTAGGCATCTGGTTAAAATGAAGCTGAAGAGACAATGTGAAGAGAGTGCAATTTTGGACAGAGACCACCAAGCTAGTCACAAATAATAATTTTATGGCTACAAGTAAGTGAAAAAAAAGGTAAAAAAATGATTCTATGTGACTTGTTGATAGGGGTGGAAGATACGAGTGTTGCTAAAGGAACAAGATTTTTTTATGCCAGAAAATGTCAGTCAAGTGGGTAAAAGAAAAAGAATTACAGACCAAATGTGATAATTAAGAATAAAAAAAAAAGGCAGATAAAAAAATTTTATGATGACATTAAAAGTAACACTTGTTTCATGTCAGGCATCCACGGGTCAGATGGAACACCTATTCTCTGAATGGTGGCAGCCTGAGGAGCTGACATGAGGAAGTAGAAGGAAAATAAATACACCCATTGAAAGGTACTGGTTTGAGGTGCAGGCAAGAGAAGTGGGGAGAACACGATGGCAGATTGACGTGTTGCTACTGCCACTCCCACAGGGGAACTCCCCATATTTGGACATGCAAATTGCTTCCCAGGACACTATCAGCAGAGAGTTCTGATTGGATATTTGGAAAATCCTGGAACCCCAGATCATGTCAGACCCTCACACTGATGTTGGGTCAGCGTCCATAAAAGCATTAGATCAGAGGAAAATGACAGAGACAGACAAAGAGAGTAGTAGTTGAGGCAGAGACGTGTTTCCATTATGCCAAGAGGAGACGATCACTTCGTCAATCCCCATGAGATTTGCTGCCTTGAAGGACTCCTGACTCATGCCTTGTTCCAGACTATTAGATAAATTGAGCAGAGTGCCCTGATGAAATTGCAAAGTGGAAGAATTGAAAATCTCTATATAACAACAGAGAGAGAAAGAGAAACAAGTGCTTTGTCAGAATTCCATAATTTGCTGCCTGAAGATGTCTCTAACGTAAAGTTTGAAACCCCGACTCTGACTTGGAAACAAAGAACAAAATGTCATGAGGGAATGGTCATTAGCCTGCATGCTTGCAGATTCTTCTACAAAAAATGTTCCTATATAAACCTCAGTTATATAAACCTTGTTGATTTGGACAACTTTCCTTTTTTCAATCAATCCTTACCTGCCTTGTGATCAAAACAAACACAATGTGGAATAGAGAGAGACTTGAATTGAAATGACCAACTTTATGGTTAGCCACAAGATTCAATCACAGACACACCAGTGACCGAGGATGGGATAGCGTTGTCATGTAGCACAGAGGCCAGGATACCCCGCAGTGTTATAGTTGCCCACTTCAGGAATTACAAATTGGTGATTTTGTTCAAATCAAGGATCAAGATGGCCCTTACTCTCATCAGTGGACAAAAACAGATGCAAGGACAATCACACACATATTCTGGAGTAAACCTTCAACTGACCACATCAATCCATCCTGTGGTCAAAAGAGGGAGGGGGCATGTAGAGTAGAAATGGAAGGTCTCGTTAGATAATGGGGGACTTCCACAGGCAGACACTGGAAGACATAATTTACCTCCTCCAGTGTTATATAAACAGCTGAGTGGCCAGGGGCAGGGTGTCTTTTTGTATTTGTATCTAGTTGGTACAAGAATAAAGTAATTAAGAATTACTATTACCATTGATAGTTTGGTTATTCTACAAATATCTGTTTTGATTGTGTCATATTCCATTAGAAATTATAAATCCTGCTATATTTGGTTTAGAAGAAAATTATTTTTCAGTAAAAAAGCAACAGTATATTCACTAATACTATATTTTGATTTGAACTTGTAACTACTTAAAATTTTGCATAAACTAATCTGACTGAGAACATCTGCAATCACACAGCATTGTATTTCATTACAAAATATTAATACCCATTATATGATCAACTAGAAGTACTGGAAATCTATAACTTTGCAAAAGTTGTAGATCTCAAAAACCATATCTCATAACCATTAATACCAAGGAGACTAATTTGGTATCATTTGAAAGAGAAATTAGATTGCTTTCATATAAAATCAACTTGTAAAACTCAATTTTTAGTGGGTTTTTGAAATATATCAATTTAATTGCGTTAACATAGCATATTCAGATTTTTCAACAATTCAATCAGGACTCCAGGGATTTAACAATTGAAACCTCTTAAGAGATGATAGGATTAACAAAAAAATCTATATTGAATATATAAAAATAAATTTATCTGCATAATTCAACATAGAATAATTAGTGACACAAAGCAACATGAATTACTGATAATAATTTTCAGAAGAGTCATTAACATTGCAAGCATTGTTTGGACTAATGAACTCATTCTTGCTTTTGTTGTTACCAACAAGATTTCTGTCAATTCATTCTTGGTTTTCTTTGCTCAACATGGAGTTAATTTCAGAACCAAAAATGTTATACTAACAACAAAAATGTAGGGTTACCATACTTGTCTGCCAAAAGATTTATAACAACTGTGAAATGATGTTGTCAAAGCATTATATAAGAAAAGGATGCAAAAAGGCTCATCCACTTTTCTTTTTCTACAAGATGCCTTAGCAAAAACACTTCTTGGTACCCAACAAACCTTGTGCCACATTGAACACAACACAGAATAGCACAGAGCATACAATATCCTAAGCTCACTTGACTACACACAGGCATATCTAATAATTCTACCAACAGATAAAAAACTCTTCACAAATGTAAGTCTCTCAACATCTTTCATACACTTGGATGCATCTCTATATGTATACCTTCATTCACCGTTATTCATATTCTTTCTATTTAGTTTTTTCAGACAATAAAATATGTTTACAGTTGTATATAATTATTTGTATATTAATTCTTACTCTCTTGTTTGAGGAAACTCCAATGTGTTGACTATAATATTAACCAATATTCCTCTACAAAAGCAACACAAATAGAAAGTTCAATAGTCCAGATGGTTCTTGGAATTAATTCCTTTGATGCACTGTATATACTTGAGTATAGTGGGAGTTTTATGATCAGTTTTATTATGTAAAAAATAGGGGTTCACACAATACATAGGTAATTTTTTGAAGAGGTTAAAAATCATGCATTTTTGGTGACTGGTTGCACAGCTTTTTCTAGAGGGTTTAGAATCAATAAGTCAGTTTATACATGAGTATAATTATCAGTTTGAAGATTGATGATATGTGAATATTTCAAAATAAAAAAATTCAAGACAATTTTACTTATCCAGCTAGTTCTCAACAAAGCATAAGATTAAATAAATTTTAACACCGATCCTTGGTGTATTACCCTTTGCATTTCTTTTGTACTTTTAGGTGTGACTAATAGAAGTAATTCGTGGGGAGGGGAATATTTAAGAAAATTTTTTTTTAAATTTTACAACTCCACCAAACTTATTAAAACCACCCTGCTTATTAATTTTGCATTTTTTAACCCTTTAAATAATTGTCTGACCCTCTCCTTTTATTAAGAATCCCTGTTTATTGCAAACTGAGAAAAATTCCAACTCCAAAATATTAAGACTAATCTCCACCTTTAATTAGATACCAAAGAGGAAGCAAAAAGTTTATATTAATTTTTTTCTACATTAAAACTAGCACTATTAATTAAGATTTTGAATTTGAAAATCATTATGAATAAGTAACCTTGTGCCAAACTAAGCCAAGTTTAAGTAAGTAACTATATTCAAACTGTAATCGCCAGTCTTAGTTGATCCCTTTATATATGGCCTTGAGTTTTGAAAAATGTGCAATACTGATAATCATTAAAATCCAGTTGGACTACACAAAGTGAAACAATTGAACAAACACAGGTGAGAATGAAAATAAGTAGCATATATTGTGAAAAGAAGACTTACTTGTAGAACGGGGTGAATCATCAACATAGTCACTGAGGGAATTTGATTTTCTAAAAGAAACAAAATAAAAAACAACATTATAAATAAAACTATGTAATATAATCTTAAGAGTTAAAAAGAAAACTTAAACTTTTTGTACAACTTCTTCCCAATTATGATTTTTATTTATATATACCCTTTTAATTTTATCTAATTTTGCACATAAATATTTCTATTCACTTTCAATAAATAAATAAATAAGTTCATTCAGATGTAAAATTCATGCAATAAAACACTTGTACTTCTTAAATTCAGTGTTCTGTGGTCAGTTTGGATTCTGCCACCATTAATTTGTGAATCTGTTATGAGAGTTCTTTAATTTGGTTTCCATAAGTTAACAGTTCATGAGAAGGTGCTAAAAATTTCTTGACTCAACCAAGAAGGTATTAGAAAGAAAAATTAGATTTTTGGTGATTTGTTCAGATTCTGGGGAATGGGTTGAACTTTTCAGCACCCCTTTTTTTATAAACTGACTCATTACACCAACTATGTAAAAACCTAACTAAAATTTGAAACTGAATTGAAGAACAGTATATTCAACAATTTTCATTGTTTATTAAAATTAGGTATGTATTTATTAATTTTTTTCTGTACTTGATAAATTATTTTCAAGATAACTAATTAAAAAGCACAAGTATATGAAATAAACCCTATTTCCAACACAATTACATACCCACATACATATTACATTAAAACACTCCCAAACTTTATTATCTATCCAATAACAGACAATATGTACAAACATGCAAAAAATATAACACTCACTGTTTAAATCAAAGTGTCTATTGGTTAGAAATTAACATCACCATATTAAAAATTTGACCAATCAGAGAAAACTGAAACACTATTTTTTTTTAGCCTACTTTTGGAAAATATTTCTTATAAAACCCATAGATTTTGACTTTCAGCAGAGATGCAACTGTCTTCAAGCTGTTCAAGCATGAGAGAAGACAAGGCTACATAGCGTTTTCCTTTCCTGAACAAAACATTTATCGGTGATTTCAAATGAATCATCTCAAACAACAACAGCTCAGATTGTCAGTGAAACTTCGCTGATGATCAAAGTTTTTTCTCAATCACAGCTTTTTACTGGGAACCAATAACTAAAAGTTGTTTCTAAATAACAGCTTTATCTGTGGATGAACTACCCAAAGACTTTGACTCAACTAAAGATTATTTTTTACTTCTTTTTGACTCTTTTGAATTCATGTACATATGTTTGTAATAACAGGCATACCTAGACAACAGAATTTCCTACACAAGCAAATGCAAATAATTTTCATTTATTATCATTTATATTGTATAAATTCCTCACTTTAAGAGCTCAATTTCTGTTTTCCAGCATTTTATGTATTCTGAAAATATTCCAAGGTTATTTTATGTTTATATCAGGTTGGAACAAACTAAATCACCATTTTGAATCACAAACTTTAAAGAGTCCTAATTTAGTTAAACCCAACTTTAAAGTCAGCATTTTTAGATGAAAATCAAAGACTATTTCCAATGACAATTGTAACTGATAGAAAACTGGCCTAGTATATATATGGAGGGAAAGCATTACACCATTTTCTCAGTGGGTTGTGAAATATAAATTCTTACATTATCCTGCATCAGGATTGGCCTCTTTCTTTTCACCCATTGCTGACTAAAATGTTTGCAACTTTTGATGCATCAGTTCTAAATCATAAAAGTAGGACTCTACCAAGATAGTGTGATCAGATTCCAAGAAGCACCAAGAACACCACCAAGGGGTTCTTTCGGGCGGTGGGGGTAAAGATTTTGTTTGGAGAAGGTTGATGGATGGGGGGGGGGAGGGATTTGTTAACCCAAAGAAAACTAGGTTTTGAATTATCATACAATAACCATACACACATACAGTACAGTACAATAGTCTTGGGCCACATTAAACTCTTGGAAATTTCTAATAGTTGGCAGCTCATAAACAGATGTATCACATTGCATTTTTCACAGATGCAACATTGGCTTTCTTGAAGTCATTGCAATATCTAATTATCATATTATCATATTTTTCAGCAAGGATGTTGAATAAAGATGGAATATGTGAGGCTGCCTCTTGGTAATTATTTGAAATTTACAATAGTTTAAACTGACTGAAGACTTTTGTACAGCACTTTATTTATGTGTTTAACGTTTTTAGTATTTTATATATATATATATATATATATATATATATATATATATATATAATATCACTTTATTTATTTAATCAAAATTTTAATATTAAAAGGTTGTCTTTTTTTTAAAAAAAAATTAAAATTAATATTTTTTTATTATTATTATTACTATTATTATTTTCATAATCATCAATTTTTTTTTTTTTTTAATTATAATGGTTATGATATGATGACATTCCACTGCATGAAATGAATAGATATCTCAATGTATCTTTTTGAAAATGTTCACTCTTTTTTACTTGTCATGTCTGGGGTGGGGGGAGTAAGTTCTAGGTTAAACCATCGTCTGACCACTTAATATTTTTCTTTCCCTCTCTCTCTCTCTTTTCCTTCGCACCCCATGTCTATCTTTCCTTCTCTTCCCGATAAAAAAAGCTTATTTTGAAATCTCTGTCTTCCCCTCTTATTTTTGAAACTCTTCCCTTTCTTTTTTCTCTCTTCCACATCTTTTTTTTTTTTCTTTTGTGAGTGGATAAATTTAAAATCCATTTATTGTTGTAAAATTTTTTGGTCTGAAGAGATGGGCCCCTGATCCTATGAAATAAACTATTACCTATGGATTTCCATGGACTACGCTTTCATTATATATATATATATATATATATAGATATATATATTGTGTATTTAGGCAGCAATCCCTCTTTTATACATGTTTCATTAAAGACGACAGACACAGTATTGTGATTAAGCTTTTGTAGTCAGTTTCATTGTGCTTGGAATAAAATTCCTGTTCAGGAATTGATGTGGCAGATTACTTCATCAATGAAATAAATAAATTGCAAGTCCAAACTTGAAGATCCAGGGGTAGAAAGAAATGTTGAAATCTTGATTCGCAGGTCCTATGTCACAAATTCTAATACATGTAAACAGTCAGAAATCTAACACACCAGACAATGTATGAGATAGCAAAATAAACAAATTTGTTTTTTCTCCCCAATTTGAGAACACTAACTGCTTTTATCGACAGAACAATTTTTTTCATTGGTCGACAAGTGGGAGACAACATACAATATTAGCATATCTGAGGTACATTTATGCCAAAACCTGCAACTGACTTGTTTCTATTTTGGATATTCTGTCTTTGGCATATCAGGCAGAACACATGCCCTTTTCCTTGGTAAGTAACTTTCTTTTTTGTTGTATTTTCTGACATAGAATGCACACGACATGCTGTTGCTTGGTTTGTCAAGGTAATTCACCATTTTCTTCTCTACACTTCCCACTCCTAATCTCATGATCACAAAGTGGACAGCTTGGAGCAACTCTCTTTACCCTGGTGCTTCGTCATAATGGGACTATCTCCCCTATGTGTGTTGTAGAGTTGTCCCGAGAAGTCATCAGGCATATCTGAAGTTTCCAGAACCTCCATGTCTGTAGAAGCATTGAATTCACAGATCTCAATTACTTTCAGATGAATTTCCTGTTCAGAAATTGATGTGGCAGATTACTTCCACAACAAAGTAAGCAAATTGTAAGTCCAAATTCGAAGATCTGGGGTAGAAAGAAATGTTGAAATCTCAATTCGCAGGTCCTATGTTACAAATCCTACTTGTTCTTTTTCTCAGTAAGTAACTTTCTTTTTAGTCACATTTTCTAACATAGAATACACAAGATAAGCTGTCACTTATTTTGACAAGGTAATTTGCCATTTTCTACACTACAGCTTTTTATTTAATTTTTCTTGTGTTTAAACAAGTGTTTTCTTTTCTGGACACAGAATATGTAGAAACTGTGCAAATGTTCTGTAATTCTGAGCACTTTCAGCTATACTTTTAGCCATTACCAAGGATGATTTTATTTTTACTTTTTAACTGAATATATGGGTTGTGTGTATGTATCTAGATTTATAGTGATGTTCTATTTTCCGAATACAGCACATTGTAGCCATGTTCATAGTTAATATTATTGAGTGCTGGCTTTTTCTTTTTTATTATCAAAGCTTCCATTATTTTTAATCTTTTTTACATGTGGATGAGGTTATTATGCTTGAATTTTCTACTAGTATGTTTCAGATGGAGTCTGGTAAGTTTGTGTGTGTGTTTAAATGAGTTCTAATGGAGCTATGAGGTGTAACATAAATCGTCTGGATAGGAATGTAATAGTGTGACCTATGTAATTATTTATCAGTTCTGTTTGATCAGCAATACAGTTCCTTAAGAGGCATTTGAACTTGAACCTACCATACATATTAACAAATATTTACTTTGTTACTTTAATAATAATATAACATAATAAATCAAATAAAATATTATAATTTAATTAAAAATACAAATTAACAAATATTACAGTTTAATTAATAATATAACATAACAACTTCTATATAAACCATAGACAAAATAAAAATTTAATTTCAAAGAAAAAATTTACAACTGGAAGAAAAATCTATAGAAAAAAATGAAGACATAAACAAAAGCAAAAATTCATGAATGTGTACGTGTACATATACAAAATAGTAAAAAAATGGATTGAAAAAGACTTGGAACAAATTGAAAAAATTGGAAATATCATTTAAAACCAGAACCCCCTGAAAAATGGACATATTTACCAAGAAAATTTGAAATTGGGGAAAACAACAAAAAATAAATTGATATTTAAAAAATAAGTAATCTTTTTTTTATAACATTATTAATGTTTTATTTTTACTTAGTTGTTAATATTATTTTAATATTTTTAATATTGAGCACTATGTAAAAAATATTTTCTGTTTCTTAAATCATATATATATATATATATATATACATATATACACACACACGTATATATATATACATATATATACAGACACGTATATATATATACATATATATACAGACACGTATATATATATATATATATATATATATATATATATATATATATATATATATATTATAAGTTAATAGACTTAAAATAGGGTTTTTCGCTAAATTAAAGACATCACTTTCATTTCATCCTCAGGATGAAATGAAAGTGATGTCTTTAATTTAAGTACAAAAATAAATTAGGGGCTTTTAGCTTCCATTTTTGAAACATGGTTGGAACTGTGTAGCGAAAAACCATATTTTAAGTCTATTAACTTATAATATTAATGCTCTGTAAATTTACATTGAGCACTATTTTGTAAAAATAAAAATATCTATAAGAACACCGGATTATATATCTTACTGTTCTTTCTTTTTATTATATATATATATATATATATATATATATATATATATATATATAGAGAGAGAGAGAGAGAGAGAGAGAATAATATTAACAATATTTATTGCTGCTAACTTGTATTTTAATATTTTCCATTTTTCGAAAATACATTTCACATTCATTTTTAGGAATTTCATAAATACTTCATTATCAAGTGTGAAGATGATATATATATATCTATATATATATATATATAAAAGAAAAAAATTACCTACTATCTTCAAACCAAAAGAATATGTGTGATTATCATGTTTGAAGATTTTGGGACCATGTACATGTTTTAAAATATGAAATTAGAATCTCATAAGGAAAATATTTAATATTATAGATATTTCCACACAAAAATAAATTCAATGTATTCTGTTCAATTCAACACAGAACTAAAACATTTAATTTTTTGAAAAATACAATGTCATTTACCAAGGTTGTGAATTTAAAAGTGTTTTTTTTCCAAATTTTAATGAAATAGATGGAGAATGATGAAAGCAATTAGGGTTCTACATTATACACAAAGCAAACTTTTATCTACATCATTTAGTGATCAGATTTTATTGGCAAAGAAAGTTTACATCAATGAGTGTGTGTTTATGTATATATGAACTTGGGTGTGTACAAGTTAAAAGTTCTGTTTATTTCAACTGATGATTGAAAGAAGTTGTACCATTCAAAGTTACTGGCTCAAAAGAGTCAACTTAAAAGCAAAATTTTTTAAATTTGTAATTGTTTCATAATTGTTAATATTTACATCTTATGCATGGATCTACTTGTGTAGAAACGAGTTTTTGCTTGTATTTCTGTTTTTGAAGTGGAAACACCTGTGAAGGCTCTTATGCAGGTCACTACAAGAGTCACCTCCCTTTAAGTAGAACATTTGATTAGTATTAGTAATAATCATTGCTGTTTTGGGATCTAACTGTTCTATCTGTTGATGATTTCTTACAATTATTAACTGAATTTTCATAAGTTATTTATAAAATCTGCTTTAATCAAGCTACTTGTAAATTTCAATAATTGGCGTAACAAATGACTTTTTGCAACTTATTTTCACTACATTTGTTCAATTTAATATACAGTTTAAATCTATCAATTGAGACTTATGTAAACACATTCACACTGGCTTCTATCAAGGAAAATTTGGGAGATCATTTAAGGACTTTTTATATGCCTGAATAAGTTGCTTCCAATCGTTTTCTTACACAATCTATCTGAAGCCACACATTCTTGCATGTCCACAAATTTTCAGGTATATATAGTTTGATAGTGGAATGTGATGATGTAGGCACCTTTCCAACATTCAGCTTTTATGAATTAGGCTGGTGCAAAAATAATGTTAATATGTTAATATGTGAGAAAACGACATTACAGTGGAAAATGGTGAAAATTCAACACTATTTGGTGCAAGGAAAACAATGGGCAAAGTCAAAAGCCAGGATTTTTTACGGTAATCATTTTCAGTGTCTTATGTACTCTCTTCATTAAGCCATTTGATTGAGGATATAAAATATCTTGTGAGAAATTTCTTTATTTTGGATCTTCTTACAGGAACAGGGATTGTGCTTTAAGACAATTTGTAGATTCAATAAGATGGCGAGATATGCCAAATAGGAATGCAGGGCACAATGTTCAAATTTAAATTGAAATGATTTCTAATTTGCATATACATAGATAAATTGAGATAAACTAATATTATTTTATGGAATAAAATTATATACTAAAGATATTAGAAATCATTTGAATTTAAATTTGAACAATTGCATTTCTATTAGGAAATTCTATTATGAATGAAGTGAAAGTAAAGGTTTACTCTGTGATGACTAATGACATAACCTGTGATTAATTTCATATGACACCTACAAAAAAAAAACTGTTATACTAGCCAATTCCAAGAACACCTTGATTTCAAACTGCATTCCTTGGCCTTTTATCACATGTAATTGCATGCTGAAGGGTACAATCAATACATTAACAAAGGCTTCAGCCATAGATTGGGCTGTAATTTCAGAAATTGGCTGAGCTTTGATTCACTTTGTTGTATGGTCAACACAGGTATAAATGTATTTTCAAAGGTACAAACATGGTTTTTATTTTGTAGATATCATGCTCTTTGTAAAGAGCATGATTATCTACAAAATAAAATTAAAATGCTAGAAACGAAATGATAATTAATGTGCAAACTTTGGAAAGAGCATGATTTTTTATTTACAAAATAAAAAAATGTTAGAAATGAGTATTTCTTTTTATTTTGTAAATAATCATGCTCTTTTCAAAGTTCATATAAACTTTGTGGAAAAAAAAAAATTAAGTAAAACTACACTTATCTAAAAGAAAAAATTACTTTGTTATTTTTTAATTTGTCAATATTTTCATATATCTGAAAGTTAACTTTCTTCTGGTTATTAATTCTGAAAAAAAAAAATTCAAAAAAAAAAAAAAAAAATATATACATTCCGAAAAAAAAAAAAAATACATTGCTTTACAGAAGTGTATATTGATTTCTGTAAGGAAATTCTGTAAAGGAAGTAAACAGGCCAAATTTTATACTTCCGCCAAAGGAAGTGGCACAAAGTGTACCACACTGAATTACTTCTAAATAAGCCTGTAATGGCAGATGAAAGAACAACAAGAAGTCCGATTTTTTCTTGTCGATAACTTCAAAACAGTAGGTTTCTTCATAACTTAATTGTTACTTCAAGTTCAGCATGTACATTTACATGGAATTATGGCGATTTGGGAAAATTTTAAGAGATATTTAGCACAGGTGTTAAAAAGCAAATTTACCAAATCAAAATCAATCAATCACATGAGCCTGTAAAATATTTTTTGTGGAACAGATAATTCAGATGATTATTCCTCCTGCAATAGTCATTTACTCATTAATTTTTAAATAAAAATCTAGGCTATGCCATATAATTTCACTAGTAATGAATACTATAAAATTTATAAAATATAAATTACCTACAGGGTGCGATGGATAAATTGTCATCCTAATTTAGGCAAAAATAAAAATAACACTTACAACTCATTTTAACAGATATATTTACCAAAATTACACAAAAATATCTTGAAATACTAAAGAGTAAATTTATCCAATAAAATTGCCATTAGCTTCAACCATGGCCTCCAGATGACTTTGGAATTTCAGGTAACTCTTCTGGATGGTCTTCTTGTTTAAGTTGGTGAATGCTGCCATAATCCTTGCCTTCAGTTCATCTTTGGTATTACAAGGAGTTTTGTTGGTCTCCCACTCAACTGCACCCCACACATAATAATCAAGGGGTTGCAGTCTGGAGAATTAGGTGGTCAGATGTAAGGGTGGTTGCAGAAATTGTCAGACAACCCTGACTGGGTTCTCCTGCTTGTGTGGCATGCTGCAGAGTCTTGTTGTCAGACATACAGTCTTCCAGCAGCCACCCTCTTGACCCACAGTAACACTACCTTCTCAAGGCACTTGATATAGGCCTCTGTGTTGAGTCTGAGGCCCTGTGGGAAGATGAATGGAGGCATGTTGTAATCACTCCAAATACCATGATGTTGACTGAATATATCATTCAACTCCTTCTGAATCATCTGCACTGTCCTCAGATTGCACCCAAGCAAGAAATGTTCATATTGGAACTTCTGGTGCAAATGTCAAGCAGTACAGCATGCTGTTTCTAAATTTCTGGAGAAGTGAATTGTGTCATGGTGTTCTTTTTCTCACAGATAGTGCCCAATTGACCCTTCTATACTGTGTAGTCAACAAAATCAAAAACAATGTGCATATGTGAAATTAAAAATATAAAATGGCGACAATTTACCCATCGCACCCTGTATATCAGACTAAAAGTTTGATTTTGTATGTTTCTATATAACATCTAAGTAGCTGAAATAGTGCAGTATAAATAGAAGTATAGTATTAAGAAAGCCCTAAAATGAGATAAAAAAATGAAAAAAACAATCTAGGTAATTTGCAAATGAATGGTAATATTGTAATATCTACTATGAAATTTGAGAAAAAATGGTTTTTCAAGGGAGGCAACTGTTAAATGCTAAATATAGAGTGCAATTGTTATTTACATATGAGTAAAAAATCTGGATGTAAAAAAATATTAGCTCTCCTTTTGCCCAAAATAAACGGAAGGTAATTTTGTCTTATAAGAGGTTAAACATAGCTTAGTGCTACAAGGGATAGGAATTCGTGGAGGGTCACAGATTTTTGCCACTTGAATAAACAGGGAGAGTATCAAATAGGAGTTAGGGGTGACTTTCAATTTCCAAAAATTTAATAAATGGAAAAGGTGGGAGGTGACAAAAGTGTAAGGTGTACTTTTTACTGATGACAGAAAAATGATCAAAATCTGGGTAGACGTAGGTAAATTTATTTATAAGTATTAGTGCTATTTTTAATTTATTTTGTTTAAACATTATTTTTTGATACTCATATTCAAGTAGAATCTGTAGTGGATGTGTTAATTATAATGGATAAATACTTGTTGAGAATAGGCTGCGTGATAATTAACGATTAAATCTCTATATTCATACATAGAATAAGATACAAAACTCAACGGAATGATTTCAAAACGTAACAATTAGATTTATTAATGTTTGATGTACAAGTATGCGAACTGAAAAGGTAGGACAGAGTCGTGTCCCTTTGATTTGGTAATAGTTGTACCAGAGTTCATATTAAGAAGAAGTAATATTGAACTTGTAATTTAGAAGAATAAAGTTTGGAATTGTGAGTTCTAAAATTGGTAAAAGTTCAGGAGTGATTTCAGAGGTTGGTGAGTGAGTGTATTGGAGTTGTTTCGTGTTAAATAAATTTAACTTTGCAACTTCAAAATTATGAGTGATGTGGAGTAGTTTAGCAATTGGTTATCCGTCACGAAGCTCACTGGTAATTATCTTTAACGTCTGGTCAGCAATGACTAAGACAGGAGTTCCATCTTGGCACTTGGTAGCAAGGACTGAGAAGTACAACTCCAACAGTTCACACGTGTTCGGTTTATATAATGGCCGTGTACCATGTGAGAGGATCAAAGCATATGAGTGGGAAAATAGATTGGTTGTGTGCAGGTGGTTTGATTGGTCGAAACTGACCAATCAGCAAGCAAGATTAGAGGTGATTGACCAATGAATACTTGTTATATTTATGTGGAAGTAGGATTTTACTTACATGATAGGAAGAGTGCATTTCCTAAAAAGAGGTAAGGCTGGTTTGTTGTGGAAGATTCCACAAATCTCTATATTTTAATTAAACAGTATTTTTTATCCAACTACATCTACTGACCTGAATATTTCAAGAAATCATAAATAGATATAAAGATAAATGTATTGTACTTTGAGATATTTAAGATAATAGACTCTGCTACTAATATACATTCAAGATCAGTAAATATTCATTTATCACAACCTGCATTGTCTGTAGTCATGGGATTTTAAAATTGGTGATGTTTTCATCTATTAATTTTCAAAATTTTAATAGCATACCTCCTCCTATTTATTCTTATTATTCTCTATATTTATCATTTCTTATTTATCCATCTGCAAAGGAATGAATTCAGTGTATCTTTTTACCTTTAGAATATTCTCTTGAAGGTTGAAACAACTATTCATAGAATTATCTAGTATTCAATAAAATCCATTGAAAGATAACAAAGTATTTTGAGTTACGTGTATTGGCCTAAAGCGGACATTTTTTGCTTTACATTTATTGGATCAGTGCAAAAATATCACAAGCATGTTTTTTTTTTTAATTTTTATTTTTTTGAATGCAGGTATCAAATATTGTGACATGTTAATATGATGATAAAAAAGCAATGAAAAGTACATAAATTAAAAAAGAGGTATTTACCTTTCAGGTTTATAATCACTTTTAGAGGAATCTTTAATATTAAGCTTGTTAAATGATTCTTTAAAATTTCTGGGACTTTGCAGAGAATCAATTTCCATATCACTTTGAGAAGATAAATTGGATTTTAAATACTCTTTTTGACTTTCACCAGATTTGGAGGATTCCTTCCTTTCTCTATTTCTGATGCCCAAGGTACCACTGATTTTGTCATCCTTGTGTAGGAAACTGGGATTCCAAAATTGTGAGTCACCCCATTGCATGGTTTCATTGAGGTGAGAGGAATTCCACTTGCTCTTATAACCAGGTGTTGACTTAAAATAATTTTGCTGGAGACTGGTCTGGATATCTAAAATATTAAGAGTAAAAAAAAAAAGAATAGTCATTTAAACAGAAAAATCACATTTCTCCCTTTTGGGAGGCTCATCATTGTATAATAGTCAGCTTGTGAGTTGATCCTCACTGGGTGC
This sequence comes from Acanthosepion lycidas, assembly GCA_963932145.1. Lineage (NCBI taxonomy): Eukaryota > Metazoa > Mollusca > Cephalopoda > Sepiida > Sepiidae > Acanthosepion > Acanthosepion lycidas. The sequence continues at coordinate 99,393,640 of OZ010577.1, read as the reverse complement.
TCCATAATTGAGACCTTGTGCTAGAACTAACCAAGGTTGATAAATAAAAATACTCAGTCAAATACCCAATCCCTGACGTATCCCAAAGAGAAAATGCAAAAGGGAGAATAAGTAAGTTTTGTCTCTACCCTTATGTACACATGGGTGGAGGTAACATTAAACTGACCTTATGTCAATTTTGCCCCTGTGTACAAGCAGGTAAGTACCTACTCATTATTTCTCCTTTTATTTGTACATGTTGTGTACATTACACATTAATTCCTTTAAGTATATACATATTACTCTTTTTAAAATGATGTCCTTTAAATTTGCATAAGCATAAAATAATCTCAACTCTTAAACATTTCTTTATTAACTTCTTAAAAATTTCCATTTTGTAATGAAAATTCAAGACACAAAATATTTTCAAATTGAATAGTATTCACGATCTTGAACTAGCCCTGCAACCATATCAACTAGTATAAAAATAGAATCCTAACTTAACAGAGTTAAGTCATTGTCATAACAACACAGTCAGAAACAAACTGTTACTATTACTTTTATATATAAATATCAACAATAAGCCAAGTATTATTAAAACTGTCTTCTCTTCTTTTCCATCAATTCTGTACAGTACTCATAAACTCAATATACTATACCAGTCATGACCCATTCCTTCAAAATTTCAAACAAAAATTTCATGAGGAAAGTTTTTACAAATTAAATGCTTGTAAGTGTTTGATAAAATATCTTGTAAGAAATTTATTTATTTTGGGTCTTCTTACAGGAACAGGGAACTGAATTGCGTTTTAAAACAATTTGTAGATGGTTATTCAGTAAGATGGCTAGATATGCTAAGAATGCAGGACACAATGTTCAAATTTAAATTCAAATAATTTCTAATTTGCATATACATAGATAAATTGATATAAAGTAATATTATTTTATGGAATAAAATTATATACAAAAGATATTAGAAATCATTTGAATTTAAATTTGAACAAGGTGTCCTGTATTTCTATTAGGAAATTCTATTATGAATTATGATGTCAAAAAAAATATCTAAGTCCCGTGTACCTAAGAAAAAGAAAGAAAATGTATAATTATACATTATTCCATTTTTTAGTTGAACTTCTTTTCTACTGTGTGTCTATTCCTTTTAATACTAAAAACATCTGATATGGTACAATGGTCAGTAAGTAATTCTTACAAGTCATTCTTAATAAGTTGGACTAAAAGCAGTGGCAACCAAAATTTACATATATAAATGACAGGTCTTCAAGGAAATGGAATGGATTTCAACAAGGTGATATTTTATATTTTTGTTTTCATATAACTGAGTAACAAAGTAGAGAAAATACACTAGTATGCATAAAAAAGAAAGAAGATATTAAAAAAGGAATTGTGTGAGTGATACACATTTATGTGTGAAAACATTCAGTCACTAGGGGGAAAGATATTCCCATACCTAGGACAAGGTCCTAGTTGGTGTTATCACTACTGCATGCTAGAAAGGAAAGAGAAAGAAAACAGTGTCTCATTTTTATAACTGCTTAATGGTGCCCTCTAACAGCATCTTGTGAAGCCAAGTGGGAGTAACCCACAAATTCTAACTTGACTGAATGCTCCACAATTGGAATCCTGCTCAAAAATTTGCCTTATTAAACAATTTTCTAACCCATCTGATACTTTTGACAGTAAAAAAGAGCTAATAATTCAAAGTTACTAAATGTGAAAACTTGAAAGCCAATGTCTACAGTGGCATGAAGTATTAGGTTGGTGCAAAAATAATGACGTAATAATGTCGTTTTTTGACGTTAAAAAATACGTCAAAAAACGACATTATTACGTCATTATTTTTGCACCAACCTAATAACAATGATTATATATTTATTCTATAGATATTCAATTTCAATATCAAAGCTAATGCAAAGAGCAAAGAATTTTTTCCAGTGATTTCGATGCCTTTACAAATGATTAATGCTAAAAAAAGAATGTTGTAAGCAGTTGTTCTGCTTTTAATATAGGTTTCCATATGTTGCCGTTTCTTCTGCTTTTGTTTGTTCTTGCTGCTCTCATTACCAATCATAAAATTCTCTCAACTGAAACTAAAACTATTTATTGCCTAAAAACAGAGTGTACTATTTTTAACTTGTGCTCCAAGTACACATTATCATTTTTTCTTTGTTTATTTGTGTAACTGCTTTATACAATGCTTTTCATTAATTAAAAAAATGTTTCTGTTAAATTTATTGAATGCAATTAACAATAAATTACCAATTATTTACAAAACAGAAAACCCATTAAACTGTATTTCATATCTGAAAGCAGCCAGAAACCAATACTTGTTCCCAAGCAAGCTTCAAAGAGTTTCAGTAATTGCAAAAGAAGTCAATTTTTTCACTCTTCATCTTCTTGGGTCAAGTGCTATCGATTATACCTTTAGCATTCTGAATTATTTTAAAGTATCCCTTTCCCCACCATTGCATTCTTTTTCAAAATCACTGAACTGCAGTAGCCATATTATCAATTTCATTTAAGGTCATTTTCTGTTGTTATAGCAGGACATGACAACACAACAGAGAAGTTCAAACACATTATTAGTTGCCCACAGAAGCATGAAGTTGGCTATAGAATATAAATATTTAAAATAACAACTAGATATTTACTTTTGGCAGTTTAAGTAGTTTTTCTATCCATGTAGAGTTATTTTGTTTATACTTCCTTTTTTTTTTAAAGAAGCATGCCTAGCATAGTGGGAATTAGTATATTAAATTCAAATTCCAACAGTTGTGATTACTTCTACACAAATAACATTGAGAAAGGTATGAATCCATCTCTTCTTCCTGCAGTTTGGGATTACTAGCAGAGCAGACGGAACTTTCTATCTGTAGTTCACAACCAGTCAAGGCGAAGGAAATCTCTGAATTCAATATATTGATTGGTTTCATACTGATTTGTTTCACAGCTTATCAACCTTTTGTGGGTTATTTAAAGCCAAAACATATTTTGAATTGTAGGATAAGGATGTTGTTTACAGTAGCCAGTGTTCACGAAATGGTCACCCATCTAAGTACTGACCAGGGTCAATGTTGCTTAACTCCAATGATTGAACAGGAACTAGGGTTTTCTGTGTGATTTGACTGTAGGCCTCTGAATTCAAAAATGGGTTTTCTACTTTCTATGGAAACTACACAAGCAACATTTAGCATGGTGAAGCTGTGACCCTACACTACATAATGGGGGGGGGTCTATATAGTTAACAAAAAGATAATTTAATAAAATAATTTGGATACTTCCATGATGAATGTTTCCTTGCATTAATTATTTTTGTAAATTACTTTGAAAAATTCAATTGCTTTGACTTATTTGAACTCTTAAAAAATCAATTCTAAATTCTAATTCAGATCAATCCCCAAGGCGATACCCCCTGAAAGTATTAATAAGAGTAATGTCTGATAAAGGCAATAAAAGTCACAGGAACAGATCATCTTATGTGTGACCCACCATGCATGACCCACAATACAACCATGACTTGTATGTTGGTATTGACATTAAGAGACCCTGTGTCATATTTGTTTTTTTAAGGATAGCAAATAAATATTTTTAATTTAGATAATTTTAATAAATGCAAACAGTTCAAGCAGAAAATAATAAAAAATTATCTGTTTAAAAGAAACTTTTTAACAATGTTAAGGTGATGTTTTTGTTAAATTTAATAAGTTTATTAAATTATTTGATTAATTTGTTTTCTATGGCTAATCAACCCTTTCACAGGTTATTAAAACCAGGAGATATTTTTAGATTGTAAGAATTTTTTCCTTTTTTTGGAATTAATAATGGTTTAGTGATACAAGTCTTACTATTTAATCCACAGCTTGGAGGAGAAATAGATTCATACCTTTCTCAAGTGTATCTGTGTGTAAGTGAATATAATGAACCCAACTCTCCGCTTAACAATTTTCAGCCATCATCCATTACACCACTTACTCATCCAAGCTTACAGCACCTGGTATTCTCAAGTGGTCACCCATCTAGGTACTGACCCAGTTTGACATTGCTTAACTTTGGCGATCATACAGGAACTGGTGTTTCAATGTGATGTTAGCTTAATCCTTAAATTATTTGTTAATGTTTTATGCTTGCTTAGAGTTTAGTAATATTTTTTTAATGAAGATGAAAACTTAATATTTTTTCTGTGGTTTTTCTTAAATCTGTTAGTATTTTATGCTTATTTAGAGTTTATTAATTTATGTGTCATTTTTAGTGAAGATTAAAATTTGGTATTTTTTTTCAATGTAAAATCTCTTGATCTTGACAGTTCTATTTATAGTTGGTTGCATTAACTTATTATCTAGTCATTTGCTAAATTATTAATAGTTTTAAACAAAACAGTAAGTGTTATATTAGGTATGTGCAAAAGTTTCCATAAATTTTTATTAAAATTAGTTAATAATAACACACACACAGATATATATATATATATATATATATATATATATATATATATATATATATATATATATATATATATATATATATTAATCATCAAAATATTTTCCTTGACTCTCTATGAACTTAATCCACCATTTTAATTCCATCTTGATAAAATGACTCTAATATTAACATAATTAAGTTGTCAATGAAATTTTGAACATTGAAGACATTTTTAAGTTTTTGACCAGATAAAAAATGCTGCTTTGATTGAAACAAATGATCATCCAAAAGTCTAGTGAATATGCTGCATGAGAAGGATTGAAGATCATGGATGGATGGATCCAGGACTGCTTGCAATATCAATAGACATATCACAAAATAAATGCATGAGAAGTAAGCATTTTTCATACCAATTCCATTTTGGTTTTTTAATCAACAAATCAATGTATGAATAAGCATTATCATGAAACCATTTTTTTCTTCAATTGTAACACCAACTTCAATGTTCAATGGTCTACAGTACATTTGTCAGGTTCCAGCACAATTCTATTTTAATTAAACAGAAACAGAAAATTAAATTTGTCTTTCTAGGCCCGAATCTATGACAATACAATTGAGCTGAACTGTATTATTTATCTAATATCATTACTGCCATTAATTTTCAAAATGAACTTTTTATAAATTTTGAAACATTAGATTCTGAAACTTCTATATAAATCTTATATGTGGAAAAGTCTATAGGTCTCATTTCAGAAAATAAATAGAAATGAACAGAAAATAATTGTGAATTTAAAATCAAAAGGATGATAGATCTAAAAAAAAAATATTCATTTTATGAGAGGAATCTATAAAAGTTTCATCTAACTTATCACCCTACTTTTAATATCCGCACTGTCTATTGATAGTTCATTGGCAGTTATAGTCTTTTACAAAAAAAAAATAATTTGTAGCAAGTGAAATGTAAGTAGTACAACAATACTTCAATCTGAAGACAATTCATACAGGACCCATTTCTCCACTTTCTCAACTTTTCCCATACTTTACAAATGTCTTATAAATGTTGAGTTATCAACATCAAAATTTTCAGTCAATTACAAAGAGCTTGCAAATCCTCACTTACAAATGTTGTGGTCTGTTGCTATGTAGTCTGTGCTCCAAGACAAATTCACCTTTGTTGAGCATTGCAAACCATTCATGATATGTGTTACTTATAGCTATCATCTTATCCAACATGCAATATCATAGGTGTATCTTGTCTGCCACTATTTTGATTTTTTCTCAACATGAACACTGGAAATTCTAGGGGTGGGGTTGCATGCTCCCCCATTTTTTGATTGACTTTTTTTTGGTTGTCCCTACAACTTTTATATGCAATAATGTAGAAATATAACTGAAAGATATTTTAAAAATCTTAGATTTAAAAAAAATTTCCAAAGTCATAGTTAATTTCTGTAAAGTTTATCTTTCCTGTTCAATAACTGATATTACCTATAATTAAAAATGGATTTTCCACGTGAAAATATGTCACAATAGTTATAGCTACCACTGCTCTTTGGGAAAACTGTTTGATTTAATAGTTATTTATTTATAAAGTATAATAATAATATTTTTTTTTTAAATTCATAATAGTTGTATATTCTTACATTAATTTTAAGTTTTTCCTCCCCTTTCAGACACATACACACACACTCACACATTAATCTTGGTCAACAAATACCCTGCTTCCCCTTTCTGATTGCTAGATACAACATTGAACAAAGGATAATAGAACAGTGAAAACCAGTTTTCAAAAATGTGTAAAGAGAACTGTTGTACATACCTAATACAAAAAAGTATGCATTATAAGTATTTCATAACTGATATAGTTTAAAGAAGAACAAAGCATGTATAAACTGTCTGGCTTGATAGAAATAATTTTTAAATATGATGAAAGAGGTAAATAGAAAATAAGTTTAATTAAAAATGTTATTCAGTTATTCAACCATTGCACAAACAATTTTTTTTATCATTTTTTATGAGATCTTCAATAAGCATTGTTCATTATATCCAACATATTTTTAAACACAAACTGAAGTTTTAGGGGTGGAACAGAAATTTCCCAGTATAATTGTTATGCAATAAATAACTGAGATTATTTGCAGAAATTAGTCACTGGTATTATTGTAGGGACACAAAAGCTGATTATCTCCTTTAGATGGAGATGAACTTACATGGGTCACATGACAGCCACTTAATGACATCACTTCATACGGTGACAAAAATGATCAGTTAGCTTCAAGGAGTCAAACCAAGCAATTGTTTTTTGGCTCCGGACTGAGGTTAAATCTGCCGCCTCCAACATGTGGTAAAGCTTACAAGCCCATGGTGCTGTTTCCCTTTTGGAATATATATCTTCCCCAGATATAAAAAGAAACTATCTCTGGCTTGCAATCCCAATGTTGGGAAAACCCCCAGGATTCACCATTTCCCATTTGTGGAATGTGTCCTCAATAGTGCCATAGCAGATTAATCTGTCCCACCCAAATCTGGAATCCTAAATATGGCTTCTCCAGAAACACAGAAAAATCTCCATATTATATATAAGACTGTATCTTTCCATTTTCTTTTCACTTTTCTTGTTGTGTTATAGTTTCTCTGTAAACATGTGTAAATATGTATATATAATTTTGTGTATTGTGACACCAAGCTGTCAGCCTGTGGTCAACTCCCAGTTGCGGCACGAAGCTGTAATGTTTCTTCCACCGGCGTTTTGGGGTTGACTCCTAGTCACTGCTGCCAGCCTGTGTCCCAGTTGATCGGTGGTTGTCGCTGATCAGCGGAATCCCTTGATCAGGGTACCAATATGTGACACTGGCCCATCCAGGGTCGAATTCTGGTTGTTGATGCTAATGCAACTGGTTCAATACCAACTCCGTCATTCCCAGCTCACTTCCAATGTCTGGTTACTGGAGCAACTGCTTCGATCTCAAGTCTAACCTACCCACATTGTGATTTTGATCTTAGGTAGACAAGATCAATCAGGCATCAGGCCGTAGTATAAGCTGAGTCCAGACTGAAAGTGATATCGCACAAGCGTAAAGAAAAAGAAGCAAATAAAAGAAAAACCCAAGAGGTTCAAGTATGTTAAGAAATAACAAATTAATTTTATCCGTCTGTTATATACAGGAGTGTGTTTCTGTCCCAGCTCATTTTCTATGGAATATGACACTTTTACATTTCAAGCAAGTTTTGGTATCTGAAGTCAACTGATTTAGTTCTTAGGTGCTGGCTTGGCTTCGTTCGTCAGTATAACTTGCTATTGGTAGGATAGGCGAAGTCGGAGGTCGTGGAATCTCTTGGTCAGCTTCTGCAAGGCAACACTCTGGTTCCCGCTACTCGAACTGAATTGACTCGACTCCCTGACTGACTGACTTAACTGACTTGTACTAACCTGATTAACTGTCAAACGGCCCGAGGAAGTTTGTTTATATGGGTACCGATCAAAACCTGATGCGGGGCCAGACGTGGCCTTGGATTCTCGGTAAATCTCGATTCCCAACAAGAAATCTCTTTGTTGTCAGGCCAGGAAAATTGATTACTTCCCTTTTTTGGAAAATTAATCACTTTCCATTTTGGGGGATCTCCCTCGTCTGTGAGGGGAGGTCAGAGGAGAGCTATACTCCTAAACTCTTCCTCTCTCACATTGATATCTCATACCAATCCCTTCAGTGGGCATTAATAACTTCTTTGTCCTTCTCATCCATTCACTTCTGCCTATCACCATTGCTACCACTCAACCAATGGCATCCCAGCCAGGCAGGTGTGGCTAAGCTGGCCTCCTTAAAATTATAATCCAGAATTACAAAATTCTCCTTTTTCCCACCGGTAAAATTTTTTACAAATCTCATACTGACACTTAAAATCTATCATATCTTTTGGTCACTCAGAATCCACTTAGCCAGCACTCTTTACCAATTCCATCAATCACTGTCAAAGTTTGCCATCTGGTCCCTTAAAATTATAATCCAGAATTACAAAATTCTCCTTTTTCCCATCGGTAAAATTTTTTACAAATCTCATACTGACACTTAAAATCTATCATATCTTTTGGTCACTCAGAATCCACTTAGCCAGCACTCTTTACCAATTCCATCAATCACTGTCAAAGTTTGCCATCTGGTCCCTTCATGGCTTCTTGTGAAATTAAATTCTTTATCTCACCAAATCACAATTCTTCTATGCTATCTTTTTTTTGCTCAAAATTTTACAATCACCATATTGCTACTCAACGTCTCGGCGTCTGAAAGTGACACCTTATTATATATAAGACTGTATCTTTCCATTTTCTTTTCACTTTTCTTGTTGTGTTATAGTTTCTCTGTAAACATGTGTAAATATACGGTGACAAAAATGGTCCTCTCCACCCATATCGAGACAAATGCCAAAATTTTATAATCACCATATAAACTATTTCTTTCCTTGCCGGCACTCAAGAAAAAAAAAAATGATATCTTGGAAAGATAATTAATATTGATTCTCCCTACCCTGTATCAGTAATCGTCTCAGGCTGAAATTTTTATGACTCCCATGTGATCTGCCTGATATCTTAATGCTTTGTTTATCCTTCCAAATTCTCCCATTTTTCTCAGCAAGGCACTTTTTTACAACAATATTAATCAATTTGATAAAATCTCACATATGGCTTTTTCTACAGGTTTACTGTCTTTTGTGAAAAGTATCTTTCGTAAATAAAATAAAATCTTAACATCAAACGGTATATCTTTTGGGATAACTTCTTTCTGCCTTCAGTATTTCCTGTTTTAATTTCTATGGTTAATTAGTTAGCCAATTACCATAGCTAAATAGTGTCATAGTATGACTTAGCATTATAAAACTCTGAGAACAAAGCATGTTTGTCATTCCTTTTCCTTTCAGACATTCTATTTCATATATAAAATGTGGTGTTATTATATCATGACTATAATAATGCCCATAATGGGGGAAATACCAATGGGAGAATATAGCTTTCTTCCACAGCTCACACATTATCAGGATCAACCCTATGTGACATGATATTATTTAGTGTCCTATCCAACAGGGTTATTAATAAATCTTTGGACATATACAGTCGATTAGGACTGAATGGATAGTTTCAGTAAAAAACAAAAAATAAACTCAATCAGTACATGTTTTCAAACTACTGTCTTCATTTTTTATTATCTTTCATGCATCTGGTCTTTAGAATTCAATACATACTTTTCATTTATTCTCCTTTTCATCTCCTCAAGTAGACAATTACAGTCTAATTACAAGACTGCAATTTTGTTGGTCTTGTGTTGTAGCTGAGGAGATGAAAAGTATGACAAAATAAATACTATGTGAATTAATTCAAAAGACCAGATACAGCAAAGTATGCCAATAAATGTACTGGCTGAAATGTCACATAAAAAGCAACAAAGATGAAATCAATAATTTACTTGATCTTAGAGCATCAAAAATTAACTTACCATCTTCACCATCACTGATAACAATGCTGTCTTGATTAAAATCTGTAGGAGAAGGACTAAGTGCTGTGGTCAATCCACGTGCGTGCCTTTCTTTCATTTTTGCCTCAAGTTCTAGTTGGAAGCTGTTCTTCTTTGGTGCTTGATGAGTTTCCTCTTTCATTGTTAGAATCTGAAAAAAGTAAATGGGTAAATATTTTGGGAAGATTTGAAATAATGTAAACATTGTTCAGAATCATCACTTTTTTATATAACACACACACACACATTGCTCTAAAAATAATGCCTCCTGTTTATTTCAGCAGAAACTACAATAGATACAGGGAACACAATAACCCTGTTGGATAGGGCAAGTTTTCAGCTACAAAACACTATTTTTACACAGTCATTACTATTGGTTATACACTTTCACTAGCACTGAACAAGATCATAAGAATCTGTAACTGCAGAGATGACTTACACATCACTGTTGCTCCTGTTAAAATGCATTGGCTTGTTGGAAATCCTCTTTTGTAGTTCCAATCTTTAAGAACTCAGATGAACGGTCTGATCCTTCTATCAGCCTATTAGCTTTCTACCTGTTTTTGGCAAAGTACTAGAGCCATTAATCAACTGTGGATTGGTTAATGTTATGTCTTCATTCCACTAAATGAAGATAACAAAATCAAGAAATATAATGTGTGGAGTTGATGTAGTCTTGCCAAAATTGGTAGTAAGCAGATAAGCTAGATCTCTCTCACGCTCTCTTGACAATTGTATCAGTATTTATACTGTTCGAATGAGTCCATGTCATATTCTGGTGAAGTGTGTTCATCTCCACAACACCTCCCCTTTTCAGATATGCACTTTCTTTCGTTAGTACTTTCTCCAACATACTTCTACTTCCAACCTTTCAGTTGGATCACATTTTCACTTATTCTGGCATCATATTTTAATTTCAGTTTTAGGAATAGGTATTTCAAAGGTATCATAAAGTATGTCCATCAGTAAATTAAATTGTACTAGTTGCTCATTTTGTGTTTACCTAGACCTTAATTGATTTATATTTCTTTTACGATGAAATCTTCCACCATTCGACAGTGTACATCATTCTACCAAGGTGTTGAATAATTTTTCCTTCCTGACAATTTTCCTTTCCAGCCTTAAAGCTTTTAAACAAAACTTTACCACTAATCTTAAATGAGGTGGTAGTTTAAAAATGTCGCACTTTCTTTTTATTCCCTGTCAGTAATTTGCCAAAAATGGATCTAACTTTCCTAGCAAACATGAGCTCTGCAAGTAACATTTTCACGGTGATGTTTGCATTTGACCTCATTTGATACATGCTCAAAAATTCTTGTAGAGCTGTTCATTCAGCTTCTAAGTCTTTAGCTTTTCTTAATGGCCTTTTGAAGATGTTAATAAACTATTCTGCTTGACCATTCGACCTTGGATGACAAATCGGTATTGTCAAATGTTTGACCACATACTTTTTATAAAATTTTTTAAACTCACTAGAAGTAAATTCAGTTCTCTTATCAGATACCACACTGTCAAGTACTCCAAACCTTGCCACAAAGTTTACACAAGAATTTAATTGTTATTGCAGTAGTAGGTTTTTACCCATTAATATCTTAGGCCATTTTATGAAACTGTCAACCACAAATAGTATGAACCGTTTAGTGGTCCAGCAAAGTCCATATGAATTTTCCCACAGTTTATCAGTGCTCAACCATGTTGGATAATTTATAGGTGGTGATTTTGTTGCTGAATTACACCCATTACATTTTTTAACTGTATTTTGGATATCTCTGCCCAACTTTGGCCAATACATGTAGCTTTTCATCAGGGACTTCATCTGCACTATTCCTGGATGTCCTATGTGGAACTGTTTTAAAATCCTTTTTTGTAGTGATAACAGAATTACTATTTCTGCATACAAAAGTACTCCATCACAAATAGAAAATGCTTTATTATTGTTACTAGGTTTAATTTCAGTTTTACGCCATTTCAACTTCATAGTTTTTTGAATAAACGTATCCTTTTCAGAATGAATTTTTATATTGTCTATCATGATGGGCAATTCACCAGGCTTTTAATTTTGCTTTTGGATTCCAACAAAGGCATCACAGTATCTTCAAAATCTTCTTTACATTTCAATATCAATCTAGATAAGCAATCTGTGTGTCTCACATGATGATTAGTTTGCAGTATGAATTTTCTTCCTAATATCATCCTGTGAAAATTCTTTTATAGCAAAAATTACATCTTCCATTTCAATTTGACCATAGCATTTTTCTGTATTTGTCAAACATCTTGAAGCATGGGCGACTGCTTTTACTGTACAGTCTTTGAATTTATGGCCTATTACTGCTCCTATGCTATATTTGCTCATGTCCAACACTATTATTTGTCAGTATGGTTAATAATGTGTTAGTGATAACTCTGAAGTTAGTAGTTTTTTAATTCTTTCAAAAGCTTTTTAACATTCTGCCAGCCAATTCCATTTTGTACTCTTCTTAAGTAATTTATTCAGAAGTGCTTGCAAGTTGTACATATCTAACACATAATTATTATAATAATTCACTAATCCATTATTTGCTGCAAAATACCTGGGGGTATTTTTACACGAAAGGGTAATCTTTTAAACATGAGTCTTTTATACATATTAATAGTCAAAAACCTCTGGCATCCCTCATTCACTTAAATTTGATGACAGGTCAATTTTTTTTTAAATTTACCATTTAATTTAGCAAATATATCTTGTGAAGTTAGGGGATATGCATGTGGTAGGGGGTAGTCATTCAATCCAGTTGAAAAATCTGCACATAAACGAATGTTGTTATTTTTCTTTCTAATATAAAACACTAACATGGCCTATTCTGAATAATCTATTTCTTCAATGACTTCATGGTTTTCTAACCTATCAAGTTCATAGACTCCAATGCAGCAAAAGGTATATTTCTTTTAGGCTTAAAGACTGGTATCACATTTTCTTTTAATTTAAAAATGCCTTTGACTTTGTACATTTTCCCAACTCCTCTGAGAAAATATTCATGAATTTATTTTTTAGTTTACTCAGTGTTTCTTGTAACCTTTTTTCTAATGAACAATTAATTTTTCCACAGAATGAATTAATCAGCCAATTCCATAGTTCAAATAATTCTAGCCAATCAATGCCTAGTAAATTTGGAATTTTTTAATACATAAACATCTGTTTTTTTAGTTTTACCTGCAAGAGCAATGTTACAGATGATTTTCCCAAGAACAATTAATTTCTTACCCAATATTCCTCTTGCAACTTTGTTGGTTTTTCTCAAGTTAGGCTTGTCAATTCTGTTCCCTGTTTATTCATCAATAACTGTAATATCACTACCAGTGTCCAATTAAAATCTTACCATGGCATTATTCATTTGTACTGTCACAAATTTTCTATTATTAGAACTTTACATTTTTTTTAGCTGATAGCACTACTTTCAGCAAATTAATTTTGTATTTCTTTTGTTTTTCAGCTTACAGTAGCTTCGTTTGTGACCTGTTTTTCCACAATTAAAACATTTTTTTGGTTTTAAACAGACAGTCCTTTCAGAAATGAAGCATACCACAGCCATAATACGGATTAAGTTTTGCAGTATTTTTATTCCAGATTTTTTCTTGTGGTACTACTACCTTTTTTTAACTACTTGTACTTCTGCCATACCATTTTGCTTGATTTTTGCTGTATTGTGCCTTAAATTGACAATTTTTTGGTACTTTTCCACAACAGTCTGTATCATTAACTTTGAATCCTGTTCAAGTTTTGTAATATTTCCACATTGTTGCTTGATGTTAGACCTTTAATAAAGATTAGACATTTCAATCTGTCTAGGGATAATTCATCTTGGTTAAATTTCTCACATGCACAGTTGACTTTATCAGCACATGTGACAAAATCTTAGTAAGGTTCATGCACTGTCAACATGTATAAAAAAAGTGAATTCTTTTCACCAAAGATTTTAGATAATATCAACCCTGTTTTGTTAAATGGCACTTTTTCTGTAGTATCCAGCAAAATGAAATTCAGATATTTTTCTTGTTCAGCAGGGCACAATTTTCATAATAGAAATTGTACTTTCTTTTCATCTGACCATCCTTGACAGTCTTCTCTGAAAATGGTCTTTCAAATTATATCAAAAACCTACTCATACCAAAATCATAATAATACAATCTACTCTTACTAAAATCATAATAAAGCCAATGCCAAAAAAAATCTACCTTCACCAAAGTAAATAAATACATAAAATAATAATAGCTAACAAGAAATTTCATAGTATTTTTTAAAATGTTTTCATACAACAGCGACCTTGAAGTGCACATGCAAATTCATCTTTTCACTGCTAATATAAACTTTAAACACTTTACAAGAAATGCATTAGTTATGATCAGAATGATATCAGAAAGAGCAATACAAATGCAGAAGGCTGTATAACTATGTTTCATAGACTATGCAAAAGCATTTGATAAGGTATAACACAAAAATCTATTTGAACTGTTAGGTAAGCTCGATTTATTTAGGAAGTATATTAGAATAATCCAGAACTTATACTGGGAGCAAACCACCTGAATACGGATAGAAAATGAATTGTGTAAGTACACAAAAATAGAAAGGTAATCCTAAGAGAACTAGAAATCCTAGCAAAATTTATTATTGGTAGACACAATCTTAACCACATATGTAGATGACACTGTGATGATGGCAGGCATAGAATGAAAACTTACAGACATGGTGGTAAAGGAAAGTGAGAAGAAAAAATTAACCATAAAAAAGAAGAGTTTATGGTTGTAAGCAAGAGAAACAGCCCAAGATGTAAGCTACAAACTGGAGATAACAAAGTCAAGCAAGTATGGAAGTTTAAATATCTGGGAAGTGTTTTAATAAATGACAGAAAATGTGACATAAAATCTGAAGGCACATTGAGATAGCAACAGAAACCTTACAAAAGTTAAACAAAGTATTAAGAAAATTGTGTTGAATTGCTATGTAATGTCAGCAAATACTGTACAATTTCCTCACAGATGAAGGGATTTGAGTCAACAGAAATTTGGTTATACAGAAGGGTGCTGATAATAGCATAGATGGAACATGTGAGCAATGAGGAAGTTTTAAGGAAAATGGAAACCAGAAAGAAATTTAGAATCAGAAAAGACAGTTAAAGTTACCAAGACGTAAAATGAGGAAAAATGGTATGAAAAATTTAACACTCACAGGACATATTGAAGACAAAAGAGATAAAGGGAAACAGTGAGTAACCTAATTAATGAAGAGGGACTGAGAGGGATGGTGAAAAGACAAACTTTATTAAGAGTTACAAAGGATAGGAAGTTGTGGAGAGTCATGATTGTCCATATCATGAAGGAACACGGCACATAGAAGATTATATTTATAATATTACTTTTTGCACTCTTTCTTCACAGGAACTAAACAATGATTGTTTTACTCTGTTGCAAATTAGATCTCTTTCTGATTCACTCAACATATCAACCAGATGAGAGTGTTAAGAAAGCCAAAATAAAAACATCTTTTGCACAGGGGCTCTGAGCATTAGATCCAACCCATAAAAAAACCCCTGCAAAAATCTAAAATACAGTGTAACCCGGATATAAGAGAAACCCGGTCCCGACAACTCTCTTATATCCGGGTTACACTGTATAACATAAAGTAATCCAATCATGAACATTGCTACCAAAGAAGAATGAGCTCAGGAGCCACTAGACACAGAATGCAGCAAACAGGCCAGCTGTTGATACCTGGCAGGCTGTCGATGTCATCACCATGATTTCAATCAACTGACCTGACACACATATCCACTTGAGACCTTTAAACATCTGCATCAGTCTCACAGACATTCTGCTTACATCCTCAGTATCGGCAAAGTCAAATTCATGGCTTCACTAATCCATTCCACCCTCTCTCTCCATCAACACCATTACCTCAGCCAATTGACCTGACAAATCTGTCAACTCCAGGCAACTAAAGAACCATTTATCATCAATTATGTTATCTTTTCACACTGCCTCATGGTCTGGTTATTGCCGTTTTCGTTTTTTTTTCCCATCTGACGAGAACCCAAAAATAATAGAGATATTTCCATTTGATCAAGCTTCACTAATCCACTCCAGGCCTCTCTTGTCATCGCCACCATAATTTTGGTCAACCGACCTACCAAAAGCATCAACTCCAGGCCTGAACAACATTCAAAATTGCCACACCTTGCACAATAGAAACATTCTGCTTGCATCAGTTGTATTAGCAAATACAAAATAATTTTATATTTACAATTTTTGTCCTCTTTTCGCCTCACTGGCAGTATCATTTTGTTTGTTCTCCCGTGCTACCATAAGTGTGTTTATATAACAATGTAATATAGTAACAACTCTAAGTAAAAAGTTTATGAAGCTTTATTTGACTAATTCTGCTTTAGCATTGAAAACGTTTATTTTTTTTTATTTATATAGTGGATGGTTACAAGCGAGAGGGGAGATGGGATATATGCATATTTTATTTATTACACAAACTAAAAAAAGGCAAACCTCTACAATTCCCATTAGGTAAACTAATTAAATAAATAAGCACTTACGCATTTTTTTAGTTTAATGATTATTTCCACAATGGGATTTTTCCTTTCCGCGAGTATTACAGAGATAAATTAACAGATGGAATACATTTTTTAATTGCGGCCACAACTGTATGGTAGTACAGTGTAACCCGGATATAAGAGAGATTTTCTCTGGTCCCAAATTAGAGCCATACTTACCTAAACAGAATAGACCAAACCCGGATATAAGAGACTTCTTTTCCGGTCCCGACAACTCTCTTATATCCGGGTTACACTGTACAATTAACACACAAAATTTAAACTTTATACATGGAACAAAAAAAACAAAAGTAAAAACTGACAAATATCTTCCACGTGTAATAAATATTAATAAAAAAAATATTAAAAGTTATTTTAAATAGAAACTTATTATTTTGGTTTTCTTTAGTGATGATGAAGTGAAGTTTAAAATTTCAATTTTCAACTAAGCGATAGCAGAATCAACACTTAACGTAACGTAACGTGTATATAAAAACATTTAGTAACTAAAAAAAATAATTCTATTGATAATTATCACATTTACACACAAAAACAAATTATACATCCCATCCAATGATGCACTTTTATTTTATTTCTTTTTGTATATAGTATGTATATACGTAGTCATATTTCTGTGTTCAAAATGATTTCGTTTTTTTTTTTTTTTTTTTTTTTTTTTTTCGACTTTCGCTTCTGTCGAAAATTACAAGTTACTGTTCCACAGCTTTCCCTGGTGTGAGAGAGAGACTAAAAAACTTGGTTTTACTCGGTCCCAAGGAGAGAAGAGATATTGTCGAAGGTCTACTACTGAAACCTAAAATTATACACGCCATAATCATCCATTAATTTAAAACTACTAAAAAACAGTAGGATTTTTTGTTTCCCCCCAAAGGTTAAAGAAAGTTTTTATGCTTTTTAGTTTTTATTTTACGGAAATCGAAATTACGACTAGAAAATGTTATTTCTTTATTTATGTAATTATTTATTTTGTTAATTCTATATAAAAATCTTTATTTTAATTAGCCATGGTGGCGTGTAAAAAACAAAGACTAAAAAGAGGAAAAGAGGATATATAAAGTAAAGAAGAAAATCTGTCTTCTTACCTGTCTCCAAAAATGCAAGTTATTTTTAGTATATTATTATTCATAATTAGAGGAAATCTACACCAAACTGACCCAAGAGGCTAAAGATTTGCCAGGCATTGAAAATCTTTCGTTTATCTAAATGCCATCATAGCCATAATGTTTTTTTGTTTCTATGGAGATTAACATTCGATCGGTGCTGTCAAGTGTGTAAAGTTAATGATTGCCTGTTGTGTTGTACTTAAAACTTCAAAACAATTACACCAAGCAAGCAGTTAACAGAAGTCATCAATATTTTCGTCATACACCTTAATAAAATGCAAAATGTATTACTTTTAGTTTTGGTGGAGTCCAATTTCTCCATCTCAACTTTGAAAACTTTGCAAAAAAAACAATATCCGCGAGAAAACTTTCGGCGTTTAACAATTTTGTTACTAATCAATCAATTATCTCCCTTGAAAAGTTTCCGCAAGAAATCATCGGACGTGATGTCAATTTTTAGAGATATATTTTTAGAGATATATTTTTTCAATGAAAATAAATTTTACCGGATTTAAAATTAAAATTAGGATTAAAATTATTTTGATGAAAGCAGATTAACTGTGATACAATTATTATATCTTACGAAATATTTAAAATAACAATCAAATTATAACAGAAATCAAATAAAATACATAAGTACATTTTTTTTACTTGGATAATCATAATAACATTAATGATGACGATTCATTAATGGCAAAAAAAGTATTTACTAGATTTATCATTTTATTATTAATTTGTTTTATATTATTCCAACATTATTCTTATTATATAGTTAATTTAAGTTTACATATACTATTAAAAATGATTATTTTAACTTATTGTCAGTATTAGAAGGTTTTTAATTTTACATGTAAATATTTAAATATACTTTTCCAATTGTTATTGTTGTTTTCTGCTCTTTCACAGAGATTTCCACTTCCTGAACAACTCACTATGTTAAAGCAGAGATTGCCTCTTGGCATCGTCAATGTAAATGAAATAGCTCTAAAGGGGAAAATTACAAACATTAGACAAATAGACACTTTGCATATTATTTTAGTTTTTACAATAAATATATATAAAATTAATTGTTTATTTTATTTGTCATAAATTGCTAAAACTCAACTGTTACTATTTCAAGAGAAGTGCATATATGTAAATATATATGTACCAAGGCATGCCTATAACTGTTTAGGTATCACTTTATGTACCATTTAGATATCACCTTGATAGCTGTTTAGGTATTGCATTGATATATACCATTTAGGCATCACCTTGGTACTTATTTAGGTTGTGGGGGATTCATTCATATCATAGCAGCAGAAATTAGCTTCAGAGATAAAAGCATACTTGACAGGAAATAAAACATACAGAAATAACAGGAAAGCATGGTAAATTGCATGTTGATTTCATACAGTTTATTTATATTTTTCTTCTGTGTATTAGTGTGTGTATTCTTTAAGTTACAATTATTTTATGGTACATGTGATAAAAAGGAGAAATTATTGTGTTATTACACACCATATCACAGAAAGAAGTCAGACATCTGTTGCTCATATCAAGGTTTATGGTGAAGAGATTGAATTTAACATCTTTTGGTGGGTTGTCTGTATTTCTGTAAGAAACAGTTTTTGTTGCATCATGGCAATATTTTTATTATTTTTAATTTTTATTTAATTTAATTTATACAACATTTTTGTTATTGTTTTATTTTATTTATAATTCTTATTATTATTTTATATTTTATATTTTATTTTTATTTATTTATAATAATAATGTTCCTACAAGATATTGCCTTGATATGTAACATTTAAGCAATTTTTTCTTAAGGCAATAAAGACACTAGGATGCAGGGGGCTACTCAGTGTAAAAGAATATGAGAAAAATTACTATTAAGGAGATAGAAAAATAAAATAACAAGAATTAAAAAGACAGAAGATAACAATTGACATTGCATTTAAATTTTTGAAAATCAAAGTTGACTGGAAAGTAAGAAGCTGGAAGAAAGTTCCACAAGCAAGAAGTGCGAGAAGAAAATGCAGTTGCACCTAGCTATTTCAACTGTAAAATGATGAGACCTTGCCAGCAATCTAGTACTGCACTTAATTTTATAAAGTCTAGGTGCCATAGAGGAAAGTGCATCAAAACAATTACCACGAAAGTATTTATAGAAAAATCACAGGGAAGCTATGTTACAGTGGTGAGAAAGGGACTGAAGCTGAGATGCCAGGTCAGGACCAATAACATGGCAGATTCTTCTTTGGATTTTATCAAGAATTTCTAAATATATTGCAGGAGCACCAGACCAAATGTGACAGCAATATTAAAAGCATGGACAAATGGTAGACTTATGTAAGATAGATTCTAGCATGACACAGTAAACCAACTTTCCTAGAAGCAGACCTAGCAATTGATTCAATATACTTTTTCCATTTCATGTTAGCTAAAAACGTTAGTTTGAGAAGGTACAACACATCACTCTCATGGAGGTTAGCATCAGCCAAGCTGATGGAAGGTAAAAAGAGTTCTCTCGGAGAGAGTAGTTTTGTTTTGGAGGCATTAAAATTAACAAGCCACTCTTTACCCCATTTAACAACAGATTATAGGTCATTTTTGAGATCATCTGCCAATTTGACCTTATCAAACAGATCAGACTTAATATTAAGACAGGAGCAAATATTTGTGTCATCAGCATAGATACTGAGTTGAGAACTGATGACATCAAGAAGGTTATTGATGAAAATTAGAAACAATGTAGGTCCAAGGATTGAGCTCTGGGGAACACCTGAATTAAAGCAAAAAGATCTAGAAGAATGGCCATTCAAGATAACATTCAGTTTGTGATTTGATAAAAAAGACTGAATCAGTTAAAAAATGTGTCCAGAAATATCATAACCTTTCAAATTGTGAAGAAGAGAAGACCAGTATGCTCAAGCCTATCAAGTGCTTTTGAAATATCCAAAGCAACAGTCCAAGCTTCATTCTTATCTAAAGCTTGATAGACTCTGTTAGTAATAATCATTAACATATTAGCAGTTGATCTTGATAAGTGAAAGTCATATTGCTTATTTGAAAAGAGACCTTGCAATGTGAGATACTTAACCAATTCAGAATTAATTAGAGCCTCTAGTACCTTGCCAAAAAGAGCTAGAGGGCTAATAAGCTGATAGAAGGATCAGATGGTTTACCTGAGTTCTTAAAGACTAGAAATACAGAAGAGGATTTCCAACAAGCAGGAATGCAAGAAGCAGCAAGGCATTTATTGTAGAGTTTTGAGAGAACAGGAGACAGTTCAGGAGCACATTTTTTTGGCACAATTCTCAATAGGAAGGTTAAGAATATCAATCCAAGGTGCATATTGAATAAAGTGACAAAATGAATCCTAATAAGTATGCTAATAACAGAAAGAAGTCTTGTAATAGATGACTCAAAAGAAATATCAACAGATACTACAGTGTGATCTGAAGTTCCAAGAGATCAGAGTTGTGATATTCTACAAGAACTAGGTGAAGAGGTAAGGAACAAATCAAGTAAAGAAGAATGTTGAACAGGTTTATTAAGGAAATAAGTCGGGAAATCCACTATTTAAGTGAGAGACTGGGAAATAGAGAAATTAAAAGTCTGAATGCTGGCAACATCAGTAACATTAGAATGCTTAAGCCACTTGATATAATGGGCATTAAAATTATCAAACACAAAAATATTTGCAGATGGATGTTAAGAAAGAGCCATTTCTATATATTATGGGGTCCACCCCTTTTTCATATAAGTGGACTCTACCAAGTGTACCTGGACTGCTGCCATTAAATACCCAGAGTTACAGTCAGTGAGGAGAACAGTTGTGGTCGGTAGTCGGAGAGTGTGAGAATATACGAACGGAGATAGTGTGAGATAACCTCTTGTAGAAGTCAGTTACAAGCACTTAGACTCTAAGGAAGTCCTATTTCGAGACTATATATATCTATCTGTATTTGCTACTAACCACGTTCCTGGACTTACTAACAGTATTACTCTTTGTATGATTGTGTAAATACATTTCATTTCTTATATTTAATTATTGCGTCTGTCATTCCTTGAAGACCGAATTCATCTCGGAATCCACAACTTGGCGAACGAGGTTTCGAACTCACGCGGATAACCACAACACTATATTATCAGAAATTTTGTTTAATGCATTACAGTTCTAAGAAGAAGGAGAGTGATAAAAGAAAAAGAGAAAACTGAGTGCAATAATGAAAATTGAATCCACATGAAAGAGTCATCTGGAGACTCAAGAGATAATTTCATTGCAATTGAGAAATTTTCCTGAATATAAACACCAAGCCATGCATATGTAAGCTAGAATCTTTTTGGCAAAGTGTGAAGAGAAAAGATCAACACTACAGAAATTAGAAGAAATGCCATGAATAGTGGAGAAAGAAAGGTTGAAGTGGGTAGGTGATTTTTTTTTACTGGTTTACACGTATTTCTTTTTATTGTATCTATCATAAGAAGGTTTATTTTAAGAAGAAAAAGGCCAAAATAATTATCACTATCTCTTGTCCATGGCAGTACAAACTGGCCAGAATATGGCTAAGACGAAAGCATAATGTGGCCTCAGGGTTGCCCACTGGAAATACATGCAAGGACACCTAACCATGTGTGACATGACACTGCAAATAGCCCAATATTATGCAACTGTTGATCAGAGCAGCCTCTCTAAGTGTTACCAAAGCATTCAAGCTACTTACTGTCAGTCAAAAGCAGCAACCAGAAAATTGCCAACTCAGTACCCTCATAATGAAAAGTCATAGCCACTGATCAGTCAGATCACCAAAATGTTAAGACAGTTAAATCATTATGGCCATGGAAGAAAGAAGAGGTAAACCATAACCTAAACAGGAAAACGGAATAAACTTCTACTCCTGTTTAATAAACCTGTTTAAGTATCGCCTTGATATGTACTGTTTAGGTATTGCCTTCATATGTACCATTAATATGTATGAGGATCCTCTAAAAAAATCATAGGCTGACAAAAATACTCTCATGGGATATGACCAAATGAGTTTTATTTTTCAACATAGTCCCCTTGTGGTTCATACACTTCTTCCGTCAGTGTTGCAGTGCTTGGATCCCATTAGTAAAGCAGCTTTCATCCTGTTGGTCAAAAAAGTCATCAATGTCATCATCACTGCAATAATGATTCAAGTGTTTTTCATGTTGGGGAACAGATAATAGTTAGATGGGGTAAAATCAGGAGAATAGGGTGGGAGATCAACCAGTACAAAACCAGTCATATACAGTAATCATGGAAACCAAGGGCTTGTGTACTGGAGCATTGTCCTGATGAAACATGAACCCTTTTGTCAGTTTTCCTGGGCTTTTGGTCTTGATATCTCTTTGTAACTGCCTCACCTAGTTCGCATAGTACTCTCCATTGATGGTGTGGCCCTTTTGTTGATAGCCAATAAACACAATGGCTTTTGCATCTCAAAAAACTGAGGCCATCATCTTCCCTTTAAATGAAATGACCTTGGCTTTTTTTGGTGCAGGTGAGGAGGTGTGTTTCCACTGCTTGGATTGACCCTTGGTCTCTGTCTCAAAGTGATGAATGCAACACTCATCCTGGGTTAGGAAATATTCAAAGAAACCAGCTGAATATGTCAAATTTTCCCATGATGTAATCAATTTGTGCCAGAAAACGTAGCACCCATCGTGCAGAAACCATCGTTATGCTAAGTTCATTGTGCAGAATATTCTTATCTCTCTCACAGGATATGGTAAGCATTGGCTATTTGATTTATAGCCAATCACCTGTCATCCATCACCATGTGGTGAAAACAATGTTTTCTTCAGTGGTGACAGTTGCAGAATATCCAGACCTTGGGTCATACTCACGACTCTCCTAAATTCAGCTGTCCACTTTTGCACTGTTGATAAAGCTGGGACATCACCCCATAATGTAGCAAACATGTCAGATTGAGGGATAAACCCTTTTTCTGCAGATACTTGATAGTACCATGATGCCAGATTTTGTCTATTTTCAAAAGAAGTTGCTACTAGTTACTTTTGAAGTCTTCTTTGAACAATCAGATATCAGTTTATCTGGAAAGAAACAATGCAATTATTAATAAGAGTTGAAATTAATGTATGCAAACTTTCACAGCTCTAGTATCACTACTTCATAGTTAGCCTATGAACTTTTCAATCTACCCTCATACTGTTTAGGTAAAACCTTGATACTTGTTTAGGTATTGCCTTGAAAAGTTTTGTTTAGGTATCACCTTGATATGTACCTAAATCTTTCTCTTTCTATATAATTGGCCCTTTGTATCCACAGGTTTCACATCCTCAAACTCAACTAACCATAAATTGAAAATGTAGCGATTTGGTGTTACTGGATTTTAATGGAAAACTTTCAAAGTAAATGAATTCAACATTTTTAAAGAAAATGAATTTCAACATGTGAAGTTTTATAAATCACATTATAATTCTGCTTGTTCCTTAGTTAGTTAGCGCATCCATTATGCCCTGCCATTCCCTCGGATAAATAATGGACCATTCTTGTTTGATTGTGAAGATAGATGAAAGAAAAGATGTATCAAAGGCACTGTTTGGTTTTAGGGAAAGAAAGAAAAACAGAAAGAAAAGATAGAGTGAACAATAACACTCTTATGCTTCAGTGAAATGGAAACCTTTTCAGTTTTTAATCTTTTCATTTGTACTCTCTTACTTCTTTAAATAAAGACCTGAATTTATATTTATAACTGTTATTGTAATATTTTGTTAAAATTAATGAAGCAATGGGAGGATTTATATGGGTATTCTATAGTCATGGAAGTTAAGGAGCTATTTCAAACATTAACTTAAGAATTAAGATTCTTCAGAAAATTCAAATAGGTAAACTGTGAAAGGCTTTGCTAGTATTTATATGAAATACAACATAGCTCACCAAAAAAGAGAAAGATAAAATTATATTTACATGTGTGCAGATCACTCAAAAAAAGTAAAGAAAACATTTATGTATCTAGCTCTGTGTGTGTGTGCGCGCACACACGTACATGTTTGTTTTCTTCTCCAAAATTTGGAATGGAAATTTTTATATATGAAAAGATTTGTTATTTATCATAATAATATTGCAAATTTAATTAAAATCCAATAATTACTTTATAGTGTTTTTTTTTTTTTGTAAATTGAAGTGATTTTAATTAAAAATCTTCTAATACAGTTTTTGTTTTTACAGGTCAACAACTTTTTACAAATATTTCTTGTCCTGTAGAGTGTATACAAATAACTTTTATATCTTCTGCTTTCTCCTCAGGACATAGACGATCATGGCTCTCCACCATTTCCTGTCCCTTGCAGCTCTAAATAAATTCTGTCTTTTCTTTATTTATAAACTTTGTTCCCCACTATGTATTTTCTCAAGTTCGTCAAGTATGTTACGTGATGTTTTCCTCTGTGCTTCTTACCCTCAATCTGTCCTGTGAATAACAGATTTTTCAAACCTCATTCTTCATTATGTGCCCCAGACATTTCAACTGTCTCTTTCTGTTGTTAAATATAACCTCATTGTTGTTCACATGTTCAGTCTATGGTATCCTCAGCATCTTTCTGTAGAACCACATCACAATTTTCTAATGATACAAAAATTTTAATGATAAAATTTAATTTTATCCAATTTCTTTCTTCAGATGTTCATTTCTCACTTAAATTTATTGTTCAGATCAACAGTAACATAACTATTTATATTGCATTTATATTATAAAACAGACAATTATATCTAATATTATAACTATATATATATAAAATTGATGTGGAGTGGTGAATATTGGCCTGATCCATTTCCTAAAATCTGACCAAATAACAAAACTAAAAGGATTTGGAGTGGGGAGAGTAGGAAAAGAAGAAGATCAAATTTATTATCCTGAATATTATGAATGGTGCAAACAAAAAAACACAAGACTCTTACTCTGACGTGAAATTTGAAAGAAATTTACATTTATTAAATGACGTAAAAATAATAATAGCATAGAATACAAAATTTACAAAACAAACTTTTCATTTGTGCACTAAACAATTAGGAAAGATAACAAGTTCTAATTAGAATTCTGTTGGGCTCATAAAAACAATTATAATTATTATCAACAAAATGTCCACTTTGATTCATTTTATAAAAATTTACTTTGCAATAAACAAATTATTCATTTTTTGTATAAAATATAAAAATTTAATTTTTTTATACAAAAGCCATTTTTGTACAAAATGTAAAAATTTACTTTATAGGGACAGAATGGGAAAAGAGAACATGTCACCTTTCTTATCCTGAATGTTGAATAAGGTACACACAAGACTCAAACCATTACATGAAACTTAAAAGAACAAACATTTATTACAATATATAAAAAAAAACAAAACAAATACAATAATTACAAAAAAGAGTTTTTACAAAAATTTCCTTTTGTGCACCTTATACAAAAACTAAGTTTGGATAACAAATCAAATATACATGACAAAAAGATCACAATTTTCAAAAATTATATATATATATATATATATATATATATATATATATGTGTGTGTGTGTGTGCGTATATATAAATATATATACAAATTTTTAATTCAAGAACAGTCTTAGAGGAAAGATGTATGACAAAGTGGAAACAGTTTTTGTGTGACACATTTTGTCCCTTTGTATTTCATTGAACTAGGTTTGTTTATGTTGTTGTGACTACAAATACTACAAATACTACAAATACGCACAAACAAGAGTTTCACCATTCTTGGCAGATCTTCTGTTATCACAGTGTGGGATATTTAATAACAAAGATGATGGAAACAAAAATAAAAAATAAAAGCAATCTAAATGAAACTGGCTAGATTATATACCCAAAACACATAAAAGAAAAAAATTTTTTTTAAATTTAAAATTCCCAGTGTTTCTTGTTCATGCACATGTGTAGTGCCATCAACTTAAACAAATTTAGTCCGATGAAGTCCTGAAGGATGAAACATGTCACACACAAACTTTTTCCACTTTGTCATATGTTTTCTCAATATATATATAAAACACTTCTGGTAACTAAATTATGTTTTTAGGAAAAATATTCCCTTGTTGTGTTTTACTGTTTGCCAACATAAACTGCTTCAATACTCATTGGGGAAATGATTATTAAGTTAGTTTGGTTGACTATTGCTACATACTAATGTCTTTGATTTTCACTGGATAGCTCATATTTGTTGCCTTTTGCCTAAACTAAGCTGAGCTTAGCAAACAATAACATAACTAAACTTACGATAATAACCTAAATACAGTCAAGCATAGATAATGCCAGTATCATGTAGTGATTATTTAAACTAAATATTTTTATAAGTTTTTTGTATGCTAAATTATTTTTCTTAAGATATTTACATTATTCCATTCACTTTCATAAAATCAATAAATTACAATCTGCTGTAATTCCAGTGCCAAAATGAATCAAATCAACCAGCATAAATTTGAGTACCTGGCTTAAAGCAATTGTTGATTGGCTACTCTGGTACATCAGTAGCTGAGTCTAATCTTCATGGATGCCTCACACTTTGTGGCCTTGTGCCACAAAGTGTGAGGCATCTAAGTTTAGCAAATATCTTCATACTGCAAATTAGATCTCTTTTTGATTCACTCTACATGCCAGCTGGATGTGAGCACTAAGAAAGCATAACCCAAAATAAAAAAAGTCATCTTACATTTGCCCCACAAAAAATCCCTGCAAAAAATTAAAATGCAATATGAAAGAAGCCAATTATGAATATTACTGACCCAATACACACATCCACTTGAGACCCACTCTTCTCCAAACACCTAGATTATGCCCACAGAAACATTCTGCTTGCTTCCTCTGTATTGGCAAAGTCAGATTCATGACTTCACTAATCTGCTCCAGGCCTCTCTTGTAGTCAACACTGTGACTTTGATCAATCCACTGAAATGGCAACCAGATTCATGGCTTCACTATCACACTCCAGGCTTTTCTCGTCATCATCACCATGACCTCAGTTAACTGATCCACCAAGTGATGATTCTTAAACACTAAGCAATAATTCAGATTTGGATATAAATTGAGCTCTAAGCTGGGTAATAAAAGCATTTTAGGTATCACCCAAAATTTTCTTTACATAATTGACACACAACAAAAAAATAATAATCTAATATATAATATATTTAATTGGCAAAATCATTTGTAAGAAGAATGAAGAAAAAAATATGATAAAATTATTTGAGCGTATTCACAAGGTGTGGTGATATGTATCAAAAACTGGTGCAAAAGACCTTGAATGTTCTGCTCCCATTTCAGACCATATACTTATGTGAAACAAGGTTTTTGACAATATACAATATGAAAAACAAATATCTATCTTGTCTTCCCACAATCTCAGATTTGTTGTTTGCACTGTCAAAAGTAAACCCATGTACTGAAATGTTTGCTACTAAAAATATCCCCCCTGTCATTAGTTTTATTCAGAACTCATTTGTAATACATGTTCCAATTTCTAAAGTTACTATGTCATTAAAGAATATATACAATATAATACATTAGTAGATTTAATGATTTATGTTTATTTCATTAAGAATTGGATAGATAGATACATCTATTTTTGCATCTTGGAAGTTCACTATGTCATGCTAGACAATTTTTCTTTGCTAGAATCTATCTCATATATTTATAAGTCTTCCATTTGTCCATACTTCAAGTATTGCTGCTATATATTTATAGATTCTTGCCCAAAGAAGAATCTGCAATGTTATTGGTCCTGACCAGGTATCTTGGCTTCAGTCACTTTCCCATCCAATGTAGTTTTCGTGAAACTTTTTATAAATATTTTCATGGTAAGTGTTCTGATGAAATTTGCTCTATGATACCTAGACTTTATGAATTTAAGCAAAGTACTAGATTGATGGCAAGATCTTATTTTACTGTCAAAATGGCTAGATGTAACTGTAAGTTCTATGCTAACAATTTCTTCTATCACACTTCTCACTTGTTGAACTCTCTTCCAGCTTTTTGCTTCCCAGTCAAAAATTTAAATGCAATGTTAATAATTATCTTGTGTCTTCTTAATTCTTGTTCTTTTATTGTTCTCTCTCCTTAATAATGTTTTCTTTTTCTCATATTCTTTTACACTCAGTATCCCCCTTGTGTCTTAGTAGCTTTATTGTTTTGCTTGGGGTGAAATGATTAAAAAAAATGTGATATGGGTACAGAAGTTTAGGGTAATAGAATTAAAAAAAATTTGTTTGAGAACAACTACTGTGTCATGATTACAAGTCCAGCAACTCATTAGAGTCATGGGGGTACCACATGTACTACAGCCACAGTAGAAGTGGTGTGTCTTGGGCAAGATAGCCTGACAGAGCTCAACTCTCTCTAGGCTGGTTTGAATTCAGAATTTTCCTTCTCATAGACCAGTTGCCACTCACAGTCTGTCCTGCTATTTACCTATATCTGGGGGAAGAAGAGATGGATTCATATTTCCCAAAGGTATGAGCATGTAAGTGAATGTACTGAATTTGACTGGAATTTGAAATCAGCTCTCCAGTTTCTCAATCCAAGCTGCAATCCATTACACCACTGTACCTCCTCCATAACTGTCTTGTACTATTGATTAATAAGTTAGTTGACACTACTTTAATTGACTGGCCCATTCGTAAAAACAATAAGGAAGAATTTTTTTAAGCAATTTTTATAGATTAACATTCATTAGATTTTCCTAAAGCCATGACATTTGTCAGAATCAAAAAGTATTGATCATTTTCCAATTTAGAAGGAGGATCCTGTGTTAAATCGATCCTTGACTTCTTAAAGAGTTATCAGTACTTTGTTGTTATTTACAAATGCCAAGTTTGAAACTGTGCTTACATCATTGATAATTGCATACTATTTACAGATTGAGAAAAAGATAACATCAATAGTAAATCAATTTACAAAAATTATTCTGCCCCCTCCCTTGAAATTATTCCTTTTTTTCCTTTTTTATGAGCAGACTAGTCAATTTAAGTAGTACCAGCTAGTTGTCATCTTTATTACAGTACTGAGTTTGATTCTAACTGGATACTCAATACTTGTGGCTTTGTGCCAGTCTGAGTTTAGTAAATATCAAAATCAACATGAATTTAAAATTTCAGCCTCACCTCCAATTATTTGATTATAAATAAATTACTGTTGACAACTTTAATAAGTGAAAGCAATGAGCAGCAATGAAACTCAGTTCAACATAAATTTCATTGAAAGTGATGTGATGTATATCTAGAAAATATTGAGCTGTTAAATATTAATGAGAAAAAAGAAGCTTACATAGGTTAATGGTGTCTTAATCCCACTTCTAAAATTCTCCTTAATCTTGTTCATAGTTTGAAAAAGCCAAGTGTTACAGGGAGCCAAATCCAGACTTATGATGCTTGGCCAAAAATCCTGATTGCACCCCCCTCGGCATGACCCTCACTGTCTTATTGACATTTGCTTTTTTCTACCTTTATTTATATGCATTACAAATTAAACTAAGAACAAATGACTATTAAAGGATGAAAATTTTTTGTGGATTTTAATGTTATTCTGGGTTCTTTTTTTTGTCCAATTCTGTGAATTTGTCTTGTTCATGTTAAGTCTTAAAAAAAAGCTATATACAATTCATTATTTCTTATCCATAATGTTGAATGTGTTAAAATTATTCAACTTTTTAACAAAAAAAATCTCAAGTTGATGTTAGAAATTGTTGCAAAACATTGTTGATTTATTTAATATGGAATGACCTATTATGACACGTCTCTAATTCGTATTTAGATGCATTGTATTTATTTTCAATTTTTCTAGTTGAATTGTTTCTTTATATTGCATATGATCCATTATTTTATATAAATATGTTGCAATAAAATTTGTATTTTATATGAATATGTAAAATTGAGATGTAGTAGTGTGGAGGGCCTTGTATCATAAATTCATGGGGCCCTGTATCATAGATTCAGTGAGGACTCGTGAGACCTTTGCAGCCCTGTATGCGTTGAAGGTAAAAAGATAACAACACTATAGGAGAGTTGTGGCAAACAGGCAAGATGTGAACATCCCCACAGGTGACCTCAGTCAACTGACCAGACACATGCATCAACTCCAGGCCCTACTAACTTTACCCTTCCTTGAAGACTTGAAGACACTTCCCTTGCCCACAAAGAGATATTCTGCTCACCTCCTCTGTATCAACAATACAAAGAATTTTATATTGACAATTCATGTATACTTTTTGCATCATGGTAGTACTTGTTTCATTTGTTCTATCATGCTACCATATGTACAAACATAACACAAAGAAAGTCTGGTAAATTCTATATAACTAAATAATTAATATGGAATATCTCTGAACAGACAAAAATTAAAACATATCTCTCTGAATAAATTACTGAATTACTTCAAGTAGGGTGCCACAAGATAAAAAGTAGTGGGAGTTAAATCAGATTTAAAAAGTCAGGGTAGTCAAATATTAAGTTTTAAAAACTACTGATTCTATAATTTTATCTGATCCTATCATAAAATTAACATTTTTTATTTTAGATATATTTTCCTATTGGAAACTTTTTTATTTTTATTTTAAATACATTTTTTTTTCTTTTTGCATGAACTTATTTTCAGGAATGAGACTTTTAGACTTTTTTACATAAAAGACTTATTTTAATATATTTAATGTTTATACGTTATTTTTATAGATACAAATATTTAAGTAAATGCTCTGTTTATAATAAACAAAACATAAACTAATATAGCCTTACTAACCAAATGCTTTCTCTGTAGCTAAATGGTATAACACGTCAGGCTATATGATGGTTCTGTGTAAGATACAGGTTCAATTCTTGTCAGAAGACACATATTTTCTATGAAATTTCTGACATTCAGCTCAATAAATATTGTTAATATTGTTTATTATAAACAGAGCATTTACTTAAATATTTGTATCTATAAAAATAATGTATAAACAATAAACATATTAAAATAATCGTCGAACTTAGTCCATTTCATAATATATAAAAGACTTACATAAAAGTTTTAGAAGCTAATTTTTTGGGGGGGAATAAAAGGTAAACTAAGTTTTTGGATATATTTTGAAAATTAATGACAGTAATCCTTTTAGACAAATGATACAGCTCAGCTCAATAGCATTTGTCTTAGATCAAGGCCCAAAAGATGAATTTAATCTTCTGTTTAGCTCTCAATTTCAGAAAAAAGTGAAGGGGCTGATGGTCCTTCGATGGTGCTATGGATGGCTATGAGACAGGAGGAAACTCCTAGAGAAAGAGAAAACATTAATTAAAAACATAAATTCAAACTACACATTCTCATTATCTTGATACAGTCTTGACAATAGCATCACATGTTATCTCTCTCACTATATAGTATAGTACTTTTTTATCTTAACATTGGCATTAATTTCTAACCAATAACAAACCATTTTTCATTTACAATAAATTTCTATAGTAAATTCAATTGCAATGATTTTTGTAATAAACACAGTTACAAAAGAATAATTCTCTATATAATAGCTATATCAGACATTTTTGCATTTATTCCTGACATTTGTGAGTGAATGCCAAAAATGTAATTAATTTGAAGTCAAAGAGTGCAAAATTTTGTATTTAATTAATCACTAATTTTTTTCCCTTATTACCAGAAATATTTAATTTGCTCATGAAAAAATAACTAAAGTTAAGCAGAGGAGTGTTGAAGTTAGCAAGAAGTTATAAGAAACCTTACCTACATATATCATATTCAAGTTGCTGCTAAAATATGATTATAGGTCATTTTTTGTTTTTCTCTACTACCAGATTTTGTTGTAATATATGTAAATAGAGAGAATAAAAATTTTGATATATCTATATCATGAACAATGTGACTTTTCATCTTTGTTTCTTTGTCTATAACTTACCATATATACTTATGTATAAACTGAAAAATATGTGACAAAAAATTGATGATAAAATTGTGAGTAAGCTTATATTCAATGTCAATATTTTGCTGATTTTCACCAACTTCAGCATTTATATAAAAATAGCACCAAAATGTCTGGAGTGATTGCTTTACAATGAAACACTTCTTTACTGAGAGTTTAGAAGCATTTTATAAAATATTTTAGTACTCAGAGCCTTTATTTATGTTTTTATATAAACCATTAATAACTTTGAAAAAATGGATCTATTTGTAGGATGTTGTATGGTTTCCAAGTTATTTAAGGCACGTGTTTCCTTTAATTTTTATATTAAATACATATCCCATTACATTTGGAAGATGATGCTTTTGTTGTCTGTTAAAAAGAAGTAAACAAAAATTTGTTGCAGCTTAAAAAAACAGATGAAATAGTAAAAAAATCATGTAATGGAGTTACAAAGACACTGAAAAATATTTTAGATATCAAAATATTAAAACTTTATAAAAATATTCTCCACTTGTGGTAATTTATAAAACTGTGGCATCTGAACATAATGTGTTGACTAGCTACCCCAGCTTATACATGGGGGTTCAGATTGTTTCCCATTTTTCAGGTATACAATAGGTAGGCTGGTTTATATTTGGGTTGGCTGGCTTATGTGTGTGTGTGTGTGTGTGTGTATATGTGTGAATATTTTGCCCTCATTCAAGCACCTAACATAGAGGTAAGCAAGCAACTGGCATATCCATTATGATAAAATTTTGATGCTTGAATGACACAGTAAAATTAACTTAAGAAAGAGCACACAGATACCACACATTGATCCTTGGTAAAGAACTGATAAGTAACAATACTTATCTACTTCTCCTCAAGGATAGTGTACCAATATCAGTCAGTTGAGGTTTTGCAAAAATGGGTTCAAAATATTTATTTTTGACCAATGGTTATCAGTATTGTGAAGTAGGCTTCAACGGGTGGCCTAGACAAAGAGAGGTCGCTGGATGAAGATAAATTGCTTTTTTTTAGATGAAGATGACAGAACAAAGAACTATGCTAGCTATAAAACTGATCAGTACCATGAAAAGACACAGAGAGCTGAAGCAGGCCTCAGAGAACAGAATGATGGACAGGGGTCTTAGACTTTCACCTACCCCCCCTCATCTACGCCTCATTTGAACATTGCTCGCTTATAGCAGTAGGTTACAACTGAAGAATAAAATCTGGTTTACTGCTAGAAATTGTTTTTCACTCAAGTATAATGATCTGGCTGATGGGAAATTTTTAAGTCACAAGCATTTGACTGGAAGAAGCTGCACCCTGTCAATGAACCTGGGGTCTGGTTTGAGCTGCAATACAATAGAATGTAATACAATGTCATTTTTAATGTGGAGTATGCACACTCCACATAAAAAATGTTATTGTGTTGTATCCTAGATGTATAGACAGGGGAAAGGACAAAAAGTACCCACTTTCCACTGTCATGCTGGCATCAGTATTCCACCAAGCCCCCCTCTTTAGTGCAATGAGGATCAGGCATCCCTCAAAGATTTTATATGGACTGCCTGAAGGCATACTGTATTTATTTGCCTTCCCATAAGGTCAGGATGTGACACAAAATAATTTTAATGTAGTAAAGAACAGATACTACACTTTGATCCTCGGTAAAGAGCTGGAGAACAGCATTTTAGTCTTAGGCAAAGTATACATATGAGGCAGAAGTTCTGATCTATACATAAATAAACTCATCATTTTTTATGGTTATGATACTTGTTATATTTGACAAAAGCCAAACAAAAAACAGGAAAGAATTTATCATATGGAAAGATGAACACTTATTGGCTGCCATGACAGCATGATGTTGTAATTTGTTTTTGCAGTAAGCAGATAATAATCACAATCAGTAGTCAAGTATAGAAGTTTTCTTAAGGAAACCCCTACACAGAAATGTACAAAAGAATGAATATGCTGGAAAGTAAAGGTCTTTTGTATTCCTGTTTTTATAACCTAATTGCTACTTGCAGAAGTATTACTGTTCTTATTGATCTGTTAATCATAGATTCTTTGGTATCTGTCATAGAGACATGGTTTGTCTAACAAAAAATTTGACAATTTAATGGGTCATATCTTCACTGAATACCCCACTACAATATCTCAGATTTCATTATGCAATCAAATTAGTATTTGTAACAGTCCCCAAAAGACCCAGTATATCCTTTAGCAGGTTTAGAGACCTTGTTACTTACTAGCTGCAATCATGTTCAAATTCTATAAAAATATAAAAATAAATATTTATCACACATACATACATGTGTTTAGCTGTAGCTTCTGCAAGTCTGCTACCCAATGACCTCTTAGGAGTAAGGAAACTACCACATGTTCTGTAGCTAATGCCTGTCTGTGAGGTAAAATGGTAAATATCTGCAGGGCTGGTGCATACTAAAAACCACCCCCACCCCACCATGCGGGCCTGATTGGGGGCTCCCAACAGTGCTTTGTGACCCCTCACTATCTTATCAACATTTGCTTTGTTCTACCTACATTTATATACATTACAAATTAAACTAAGAACAACTAACTATTAAAGGATGACAACTTTTTGTGGATTTTGACATCATTCTTGGGTCTTTTTTTTCATCCAGATCCGTGAATTTATTTTGTTTATGCTAAGTATTGAAAAAACACTATATAAAATTCACTATTTTTTTAGCTATAATGTTGAATGTGTTAAAATTATTCAACTTTTTAACAAAAAAAATCTCAAGTTGATGTTAGAAATTGTTTCAAAACATTGTTGATTTATTTAATATGGAATGTACTACTATGACATATGTCTAATTTGCATTTAGATACAGTGTAGTTATTTTCATTTTGTCTAGATGAATTGTTTACCTATATTATATATAAAATTGAGGTGTAGTAGTGTGAGGGCCCTATATCATAGATTTGGTGGGGTGGACAAGACCCTTGCACTGACCCTGATTATCTGCTCCCTACTAAAGTTTGAAATTCTCCTTTAAAACAGCACATGTCCATTTATTATTTCTTTGAGTTAGTTTCAAATTGTTA
This sequence comes from Acanthosepion lycidas, assembly GCA_963932145.1. NCBI lineage: Eukaryota > Metazoa > Mollusca > Cephalopoda > Sepiida > Sepiidae > Acanthosepion > Acanthosepion lycidas. The sequence continues at coordinate 99,358,051 of OZ010577.1, read as the reverse complement.
TTGTTTTTGTGTTAAAAGCATTTTCCTTGTTTGTCTATTTTCTTTGAAATATATTTTGTTTGTCCATTTGTCCTTTTGAGAGATATTATTAAAAGATTTTATCAGTTATTTATATAAAATAACTAAAAAATGTAAGTAAATAAATATTAAATACTCTAGGTTTGTTTTATACACTTACTTTTTTGAGAAGTATGTTAAAAAAAAAACAGATGGTTTGTGAACAGTTGTTTCATTGTGTATAACATTTTATTTGTTTAGAATTGGTTCTAAAAATGACCACCAGAAATAAATATCATGGCAGACTGTTTGTTATACATTTTTTTCAAATTTGAAAGAAATATATTCTCATTTTTTTGTCTAACGAAAAGGCTGGTTTTCACCCTTTAAAATTTAAAGCTGAGGTATGTTTGAGCCTCCTTTGAGAGAATATAAGAACATGGATCAGCAACAATGACAGAAGAGATTTAGATGGCTGGTTGTGGAAGAGTTTTTGGTGTTCTCATGTGAAAGTCAATAGGAGAACAAAAGGTTAAAAGGTTTTAGCATTTCTCAAGGACTTATACTGACAATTTCTACAACAAAAAGGACAAAGAAAATCTTGTAAAGGAAACTTACAGAATCACATAGAAATTTAAAATATTTCATTAAATACCCCAGTGAAGTGCATGGTAGTGAAGCAGAAAGAAAACTGAAAAACAATTCAAAATATCATTACTTCCCAGATGCTTGTGGGATAAGCTAAAGTAGTTTTTTTCATCTCTCTATTTAGGTGAGTGTACCTAAAGAGTAATTTCTTCCTTTTTTCAACAGTTTTTGTATCACCTTTTTATGGGTTTTTTTTCATGATCTGAAAAGTTGTATTATAAATCTTTTCGGAATCAATATATTCTATAATTTTATCTCGCTTTGTTCATAATAAGGTGCACAAAAGAAAATTTTTGTACAACCTTTTTGTAAAAATCATATATTGTTATATTGTTCCATATCAATGTAATAAATGTTTTGTACCTTTCAAATTTCATGTGGTAGTTTTGTGTCATGCTTGTTATTGTATGCACCTTTTTTAATATTCAAGATAAGAGAGTGGATAACATTCACTCTTCTTCCAGGAAAAAGAAATTCTTTTAATATATTTGTTATTTGTTGCCATGAGTGTTCTTGGGATATGTAGTGGAGTGGTTTCCCATTGCCTTTTCCAGGGTGTTTTAATTGAGACACAAATTCTATTTAGAGAGCTGTTGACTAATTAAGAATTCTTCTACACATGTCACATAGAAGAAGATTTGTTGTTTGTTTTTAGCTTTCACTGTGTATTTCCTAAATAAAAGGGTAACATCAGTATGAAGTGTAGACTGTTTTCATTGTGTCTAGTGGTCAGTTACAGTATGAAGCTGATGTTAAAATATTTCTGTTGGCTGGTTGATTTTGTTTAGTGGCATATCAATATGAATTATTTAATGCCAAAATTTAGATATTATTAACACAACTTTATGGCTTCAACTACAGATAAAATGTATTGTTGGTCATTTTGCTATAAAATGTATTGTTGGTAATTCTAATTTAAAATGTATTACTGGTTATTTTGCTTTAAAATTGTATTGCTGGTAATTTTACTATAAATATGTATTGTTGGTATTTTTTATATTAAATGTGTTGCTGATCTTTTTACTATAAAAATGTATTTTTATACTTTTATTGTGTTTTGTTTTTGTTTGGGGGTTCCCTATTTGCCCATAGCTGAAACCCTAATAAGTGCTACCACTCCAGGTAGTATGAACTTATGAAGATTCAAAAGAAATAAAGTAAAACAGAATCACAATATTTATTTAGGTGCAGGAAACACCTATACTTACTACATAAGTATGTATTTCATATTACTATTGTTGTGGGTTGTACTGATGATACATTGGCCTTGTTTGGATGTAATTCTTTTTTTTATACATATGTAATTTTGTCTGGTGGAAAAAGATATCATCAACCCCACAACGAAAATATATAAATTATAAACAAATCATATACAAGATACAACACAATAAGCAACAGTAATTAAGTGATTGTTCCATGCTCCTCATAAACTTCCCATCTCCATTGCTGCCAGTTGTAGTTTATCATCATACTCAGGACTAAAATATTTCAGAATAATATTTATATAAACAATATATCATATGAATTTCAGCTTATAATATTCTCTGATTATTAAAAATATTCATAATAACCTGTTTTAGTGTGGTTGTTAGGTTTCATTATGCTCGTTTGCATAATGAAACCTAACAACCACACTAAACAGGTTATTATGAATATTTTTAATGCAATATAAATGCAATATAAATGCAAATATAAATTTTATTTATCAATAGATCTAAAATATAAAGGCCATAGAAACATATATTTATGATTTACACAATACCAGATATGTTTGAATGATTAATTTTATTATCTTACATGCTAATACATGTTCTCTTTGCATTCTAGAGTTTCCATTAGTCTTTCTTTTGTTGCTTTCGTTAAATTTTCTACTGCTTTGACTTCAACATTACTCACAACAATTTTTCTTACACCCAAAGATCTTTGCTTGAATATTGTTATTGTATATTATTATATATCTCTCATTTAATTTACTTTTTATTGAGTGAATATCAAGAAATGCTGATGTTTATTTCATTAATTTGGTGATTTTGCAGTATATGAAGGAACATTACCATGTATGAGTATACACTTTGGCTTAAAGATTCTTGTGGCTATAACTTATAACACTAAAAAAAAAAACCTTGTCTTGAGAACTTAGAATAATTCTCTTCATTTATTTTAAACCATCATCAACTTTGAAAGGAACTATAATTTTACTGCTGACAAGATTAGTTGAAAACATTACCGTCCCGCCACCCAGCTCCACATTCATTATTAAAATTAAAATTTACAGTTGAGAAATCAGTTTTCATGTACTTCTTCACCCAACTTATAAATTTTTGTGATTTTTAATTTAAGATGATAGTTTGTTTTCATGTCTTCAGGCAAAGTTCATAATATTCTAACTTGTTTCTTTTTGTTTACATTAAAAATAACAACTTCTTGTAAGATTTTCTTTGTAGGTAATTTTACTTATTTTTCTTACTTATTAATATTTTACTTTCTCTTAAATCTGTTTTTGTAACATTCGTAAGGCCATTTTTTATTTCTTTGATTGTTTATTAATATTTGTTTAACATGAATTTTTGCACTTTTCAATGTTGTGTTCCCATCACTCAATAACATTTTAATATCTTCTTTTTCTTTTGAGGTCATATCTTTCTTACAGCCACATTGCAATCTTTATATATCTAAAATTAAAAATAAATATCAGTAACAATACTATTATATATATATATATATATATATATATATATATATATATAATATATATATATATATATTAAAAAGAAGAGAAGAGAGGTGCTGCAAACGTTTTTGGTTGTAATGTGGATTTTTTTTTTTTTTTAAATATTATGCTCTATTTTCCCTAATTTTACTACACGTGTTTCTGGTCTCACAACCATCTTCAGGTAAAAGGTGGAGATTTACACATATTAAAAATAATTAATTTTTTCCTTATGTTTTTCAATGTTAAATATTCTCAATATGAGACATTCTCTGTTTTTGTGTTAGTAATCCGAATGTCTTTCTTGAATTGGCAGTGAAGAGTTCTGCGCAAAGGGTCATAAAACAATTAAGGTTGGTCCAAGAGAAATGAATTACTTATCAGCATTTTATCTTCTAATATACAACATACAGGTGTCATTTAAACATTAAAAGATAAAATGCCGATAAGTAATTCATCATTTCTCTTGGACCAACCTTAATTGTTTTATGACCCTTCACGCAGAACTCTTCACTGCCAATTCAAGAAAGACATTCGGATTACTAACACAAAAACAGAGAATGTCTCATATCGAGAATATTTAACATTAAAAACATAAGGAAAAAATTAATTATTTTTAATAATATGTGGAAATCTCCACCTTTTACCTGAAGACAGTCGCAAGACCAGAAACACATGTAGTAAAATTATGGAAAATAAAGCATAATATTTAAAAAAAAAAAAATCCACATTATAACCAAAAGCGTTTGTGGCACCTCTCTTCTCTTCTTTTTAATATACACAATTTTCTCTCATGGGAAGCACTATAACCTCTTTCTATATATATATATATATATATATATATATATACAAATGAAATGAGAACAAATCCAATATAAATTCAAATGTTCGCAACATTAATTAGAAAATAGTGCTCAATACAATAGTAGAGCAATATTCTTTATTATAGGATATTACATCCAAACATATGTAAAACCACAGCATAAATGCATTCATGTTTCGATGCATATCATCGCATCTCATCAGGCTTTAGTAAATATATATAAATTTTTTTTATTGTAGGATATTACATTTGAAATTATGTAAAACTGCTTCATACCACCTGATGAGAATATATCCTATAATAAAAAAAATATATATATATATTTACTACCACCTGATGAGATGCGATGTTGTGCATTGAAACATGAATGCATCTATGTATTGGTTTTACATATGTTCAAATATAATATCCTATAATAAAGTATATATATATATATATATATATATATATATATATATATATATATATATAGTTTTAAGATATGGTATATTTATGGGTTAAAGTGGTCTATATCAGGGATAGTACATATGTAAATATAAAAGTGGACATTGAAATCAACACCTAGTGGCAACAGTCTGTTTCATGCCTAAATGCAATTGTCAAGCTATGTCCTGACAATTGCATTTAAGCATGAAACAAACTGTCGCCACTGGGTGTTGACTTTAATGTCCACTGATTTATATATATATATATATATATATATATATATATATATATATATATATATATATATACACACACACACCAAGTATAGGATTGGTGTATATGGAATAAATTCCAATAACCAACAAATACTATTCTGAAAAGAGTGTTCAATACAAATTAGAGCAAATATAATTATTTATTCAAAAATTATAATATAAATATGTTATAAAATCACTACAAAAATACCCATTTTGTTTCAACACTTCTGGTGTTTTATCAAATGATGGTATTGAATGTATTCTACATTCAACACCATCACTTGATAAGACATCAGAAGTGTTGAAACAAAATGGCTATTTTTGTAGTAATTTTATAAAATGTGTGTTATAATTTTCAAATAAATAATTATATATATATATATATATATATATATATATATATATATATATATTGAATATTATAAACAACATTTGAGTTCTATAATAAAATCTCAAACCATCAAATAACTTATTATACTGTCAACCTTAGTTGATATTGGGATTGATAAGATTACCAAAATAATATTGATTGATTAATTTTTCTTTTAGAATGTAAGAATTTTTAGGGGTGGGGAGATAATAATGGTTTAGTGATACCAATCTTACTAATTAACCCATAGATAGGGGAAAAGAGGTGGATTCATACCTTTCCCAAGAGTATTTGTATGTAAATGAATATAAAAAAATCCAATGAGAATTGGAACTCAACTCTTTGATTAACACTTCTGAGCCATTATCCATTACACCTTCCACACATCTAAACTTACAACACCTGGTATTCCCAAGCAGTCACCCATCTATGGTCGACGTTGCTTAATTTCAGTAATTGTATGAGAACCAGTGTTTAAACATGATGTGGCTGTAAGCTCACCAAAATAATAAATGAAATATATGACAGTGACAAAATAACAGAAGACCTCAGTAGATTTAACTTCACAGCCATAACAAAGAAGCTGAGTGTAAATGAATGAATAATCAAGTTAATGAGCTACATAATTAAGCAATCATAATATTTTAATGAGTCAAGCTCATATCAGGATTAGACTAGAAATAGAGCAAGAACAGTGGGGTTTTGTTCAGGACACTGGAACAAGAAATGCTATTGTTATATTTTGCATATCTTTCTGCATAGTAGTAGTCATAGTACAATTCTCCATGTCCTGAATAGCAACTGAATTTGCTAGGGATAGCCACCCTATGTTTGCCAGTTGTTTTCTATTTATACTTGTTTATCAAATTTGAATATGATACTATAGCTACTTTTATGAGTAGAATTCTATCAGGGTGTGCAAAAGAAATGCAGTATGACTTATACTTGTGTTTCATAGATTATGCAAAAACATTTGATAAATTATGACACAAAGATCTTGAAATTCTAGGAAAGCTTGATATTAGAATATTCTGTAACTGTTACTGTGAACCAACAGCCTTCATGTGGATAGAGAATAAGTTTAGTAAATATGCAAAAATAGAAAGTGGAATACAGCAAAAAATGCATTTTCTCTCTTCATTTATTTAACCTATACAACAAGATAATCCTAAAAGAAATAGAAGAATTAACAGGATTTATTACTGGCATTCATAATATTAACAACACAGATGACACTGTCTTCAGACTCAGAAAGGAAGCTAAAAGAACTCTGAGATAAGGTAATAAAGGAAAGCGATTAACTATTAATTATAAAAATATAGTATTTGGCAAAAAAGACAACCCAATATGTTAACTGCATATTATAGATGTAAAAATCAAGCAAGTGAAAAAATTTAATTATCTGGTAGAAAAGTAACAGATGGCAGAAAATTAAGTAAATGGGAATAGTAAAAGATGCCTTCCAGAAAATAAGCAAAGTATTAAGAGACAGGAAATTCAAGACAAGCAAGCAGGCAGCAGTCAAGAGCTCTCCTTTTGGAAACCTGTCAACATTTCCATTTACCCCTCATCTGAACAAATCAGAGTAATTATCTATAATGAGACTTTTATGTAAATAATGATACCTCAATTAGTATTTACTAAACAAACTAGTATAATAACTGTCTGATAACTAACAAGATTATTTCCACATAGATCAGATGCCAAACCTGTAGTAACACCTTCCTCATTGCACTAAAGATGGTTGGTGAAATACTGAGGCCAGAATGACAGTGGTTGTGAGAACTGGGGAATTTTTGGATTGACTAATGATACTCATTAAAAATGTCACATCCTGCCCTCATGGGAAGGTGGGTAAATACTGTCGCTCCTCAGTCCTTGGACTGGGATCAATGTGTGGTATGTGCTCCCTCTTTAAACAATGGAGAAGAAGCCTGATCCTGTGAATTACAACCCTGCAGCAGCACCTTCCTCAATGCACTAAAGTGGGTTGGTGGAATGCTGAAGCCAAGATGGCAGTCGTTGTAGGCAATTTTTGTCCTTGGTCTGTATATATATGCATGAATGCTCCACATTAAAAATGATATTGTGTTCTGCTTCAAATTAGATCTATTTCTGATTTATTCTGCGTAAGAAAGCAAAAATACAAAAAAAGTTGTTATGTGCACTGGGACTCGAAACATCACAACTAGCTCACCAAAAAATATAAAAATAGCCAATCATGAACATTACCACCAAAGAAAAAAAAGGTAAGTCATGATTTCTCATATTTGCTTTTAAGAATGCTGTTCATACCACTGTAACAGAGATGCAGCAAATGGGCAAGCTGTCAACACCACCATCAGTGATCTCGGTTAACCAATGCAGCATCAACTCCAGGCTCTACCAACTCCACTCTTCCTCCAAGTCACTTCCCTTGCCCACAAAGAGACAATCCACTCACATTGTCTGTATCAGTAATACAAAGAATCTTATCATTACAGACCATTTCTTATTTTCTTACCACCTCAGAGACTGTTAATTGCCATTTTCATTTGTTCTCCCATCCAATCAAAATTCAAACATAATAATAGCATTGCTTCCTAGTCCTCTGCCTAGGATCAGTGTGTAGTATGTGTGTGCTATTTCTGATTTAGTAAGTTAATTTTACTATGTCATTCAAACAGCAAAATATTGGCATGGGGATAAGTCAATTGTTTGCTTATTTCCATGTTGGATGTTTGAATGAGCGCACAAATATTAAATTATTAGTTTTGCATATCTATTTGTTTTAGTCTGACATATAAGTTATAAAGAAAGAAAGAAACAGAAAATATCACACTGTTCATTATATAAATAGATATATCAAAATTTTTTCTCTTTGTAATGATTGCATATATGACTGAAATATTTTAACAACAAATTAATATATAAGTAAAGTTTCAGTTTTCTTATTACTGTTCACTGATTTTATAACTATTTGACAAAGTCTCTATTTAACTTTAGTCATTTTTTTGCATGGACACCTTAACATTATCTTTAGCATGAAAGAAGTTCTGGAGAGGAAGACCAAGAAACATCATGTACATTTAATTATTATGTAATTATTACATATGATGATAATTAAAAGACTAGATTTACTTGCTAATTTTGTATATCTGCTTTAGTTTGAAAGAAGTTATCAAAAAAGAACCAAAGAAACATACAGAAAATATCACTGGTCATTTTTATTTATGATTGTTTTAATTTCTTATTCTTTTTATGGCAATTTGTTTATATTAGAAAAAAAATTCATGAAATTTTTAAACATAATTATTCTCAAATACTATGCCATTCTTGAAATTCAAGAATTATTACACCCCTGCAAAAAAAAAACAAACACACAACTTATGCCCATATCACATTGTAACACTGGTTCCCATATGATCACTGAAGTTATGCAATGTTGAGCCTGGTCAGTACCTAGATGGGTGACTGTTTGGAAATACCAGATGCTGTAAGATTGGACATGTGGGCAATGTAATGGATAATGATTCAAAATTGCTAATCAGGGAACTGAGTTCCACTTCCAGTTGGGTTCGTTATATTCACTTACTCACAAATACCCTTGGGAAAGTTATGAACCCACCTCTTCTCCACCTAACTATGGGTTAATTAGTAAGACTTGTATTAGTAAATCATTATACTCTCCCCCACCCCACCAAATTCTTACAATCTAAAAAATATTTTGTGACTTTATATAACCTGCAGAGCTTTTGTAAGCCATAGAAAGCAAATCATTCAAAACAACGCATGCACACACACACACACACAAAATGGTTGTAACTCTTCATAATAATAAAAATGTGGAGATGAGCCTACCTTGATGCTTACTCTATTTACTGGTGTTCTTCAGGACTTAAAATTCTCATATTAATCTTAAACTATATTGCTTCTATATTTTTTCTATATTTGCGCAAGCCGCTTCTGATAAAATTTCACCAATTTTATCAATATGAAAAATTACTTAAAACAATAGCCTACTGTTGGTTCATTTAATTTGCTTATATAGTAATTGTGAGTTCAATTTTGGGGGTGCGTAGCAGAAACAAAGTGAGTAATAAGAGAATATCACTAAATAAGAAATAGATGAGATATTCCTTGTCATAGTTAGCAGAATGGGGACAATCTATCTCCATAGATAAAATAAAGGGTTCAGTTTGAAATTCCCTGAAGGTTACTTAGATTGACAAGCACCTTGATGAAACTTGGGGGTCACAACAGCCAAAATGCTGTGATAATAACAACAAAGATGAAGACAATAGTCTGAGTGTGAATACTGTAAATTAAAATTTGAATTATAAAACCTATTGGTTGAATTTTACTAGAATGTCTACTTTACTGGATATTACTACAAAAAGTTCATATTTGCCTATGTATCAGTCAAAAAAAAAAAAAGGCAACACACTTCTGTGCACCAATACAAAGCTCAAGATACAAGATATAAATACTATTTTCTGTGTTTTTTTTTTATTTCAATATTTTTCTTTGTGCAAAAAGAAAATTCAATTCTTTTTATCCATATGCAAGAAAAATCAGTACTTTACTATGCTTTAAATGCAAAAACATTGCTTTGTCATACATAACAAAAATTAATATTTTTTGTGCAGCAGTGTAAATCAATGCATTAGTACATGTCAATACAAAATATCAGAAAAATATCCACAAAAATGAATGTTTCTAGGTATAAATACATAAAATAAATACTAACTTGTTTATCAGTACAAAAACCAATATCTTTCTGGCTATCAATGCAAAGTCTAAAGGCTAAACTTATCATCAGTTTTTTAACTCATACTTGTATACAGTTGACAAATGTAATTGATAGATTGATGCTACTTTTTTGGTTGGTTGATTTTGTTTAGTGGCATATCAACCTCTATGGGTTATTTAATGCCAAAATTTAAATATTTTGAACATATTTTTATGGCTTAAACTACAGATAAAATGTATTGTTGGTAATTCTGCTTTAAAAATGTATTGTTAGTAATTTTACTATAAATATGTATCATTGGTAATTTTTTTATATAAAAATATATTGCTGGTATTTTTACTATAAAAATGCATTTTTATACTTTTATAGTATCTGGGTATTCCCTATTTGCCAATATCTAGGATCCTAACAGGTGCTACTACCCCAGATCAGGGTGGACCTGGGAACAATAGCAATAAGAGGTGGTTACATGCTCCTTAAAATCTCCAATCTCCCAATCAGTTTAGTTTGTTAGTTTATCATCATACCCAGGACTAATTTTAGTTGAGTGCATATTCTGTGAAAAAAAAGTGGATCACAGCTTATATCAGACCAGAATTTTTAATATTCATCTTTTTTAATCAATCAAAAACAAATATGACTATCAGGAAGTGCAATGCAAATGAAAAATAATGTATACCTATATGTATACCTATATTTTATAGATTATACAAAAGTGTTGGATAAAGTACTTCACAAAGAAGTGGTAGGCAAGCTTGATATATTTGGGAAGGCTATTAGAGTAATCTAGAACTTAAACTGAAAGCAAATTGACAACATATGGATAGAAAATAAATGTAGTAAATATACAATAGAAAGGGGTGCAAGACAAGGATGTCTTTTCACTGGACTTATTCAATATTTACAGTGAAGTGATTCTGAGAGAATTAGAATTTCTACATGGATTCATTATTGGCAGCCACAATGTTAACAACATTAGATATGCAGATGCCATAGTGTTGATAGCATAAACAAAAAGGAAAATACAGGAACTCCCACAGAAGATAGTAAAGAAAGCAAGAAGAAAGGACTAAGCATCAATTGTAAGAAAACAGAATGTATGTTTTAACAGAGAACAGAAAATGTGATACTGTAATCTGAAGATGCATTTAGATAGAAAAAGATGCCTTTCAGAAGCTAAGCAAAGTATTAAGAAGCAGGAAAATTTTGTTAGAAACAAAGAAAAGAGTACTGAACTGTAATATAATATCAGTCCTCCTACATAATAGTGAATGCTGGACACTCTCCTCAGAGATGAAGAAGAGACTTGAGGCAACAGAAATATTTTGTAGAAGGATACTGAGAATAACATGGTCTAAACAGGTAAGTAATGATGCAGTTTTAGAGAAAATGGAAAGAAAAGGGATACTTACTTTCAGATAGAGAGAATTCAAATTTTTAGGGCACAGTGGGGAAAGAGGGCTTAGAAAATTTAACACTCATAGGACTTTTGAAGGCATGGGTGACAGAGAAAAACAGGGCATAACCTGCCTAATGAGATTGACAGAACAGGTATTAGGAGAGATAGGGAAAAGATAAAATTTATTAAGACCTACAAAGGACAAGAAATTGTGGAGAGCCATGGTCACCTATGTCCTGAAGGAACAAGATACATGAAAGTAAGAGAGTCAATAGGTAGTACATCAAAGTCCTTTTTTTTATTTTCCCTGGAATCTATAATTACTCAAATATTCACAAAAATCCTCAGTAGTTCATTTTGTTGACATTGCAGGTATTTAACCAACTTAATAACTTTGGAATCTGTAATTTTCATTGTTGTTAAACTGTTACTATAATGAAACTGCAGTCCCAGTTCTGTCATCATCCTGCTTTTCTGAGAACATTTTTCATATTCTCAGTGTTATACTCTGCTTCAAATGAGACTTCTTTCTGATTCATTCTACAAGTTGACCAGAAGTGAATGCTAAGAAAGCAAAACCAAAAATAAAAATATCATCCTCTGCACAGGGGCCCCAAGCATCACATCTGGCACACAAAACAAATTCCCTCCAAAAAATATAGATAAAAGAAGCCAGTCATGTACATTGACACAAAAGAAAAAAAGATGTGTCTGGAAGCCACCACATTTGTTTTAAGAAATCCACTCATAAACAACTGAGTCAGATTCATGGTGATCATCAAGCTTTACTAATCCACACCAGGCCTCTTTCAAGGCCTCCAGTCAGACCTTGGTCAACCAACCCAGCAAGTGCATCAATTCCAGGATTTACCAACCTGACTCTTCTTTCAAAGTCACCTCCCTTGCCTACATTTAGAGATATTCTGCTCACATCCACTGTATCAGCTATACAAAAGAATTTTATATTGACAATTCTTGTCTTCTCTTCCTTTCACCTCTCCAGTGGTACTGTTGTTTCATTCATTCTTCCATGCTACCATATGCATATTTATAGCACCCGTTTTATAACACTAATTTGCTTAAGGCAATTTTTACTACTGAAATGATAGCAGAAGTATTTTAATTCAAGGTAATTTTTCCAACATCTGCCATGTCTTACACATATACATATTTATGTCATACATACATACATACAAGTAATTAATGGATTTTTTATTCTGACATTATTCTTTATAACTATAAACATTATATTTGGTGGTTTGAGTAGATATTTCCTTTTTTTTTAAACATTAATTTAACTGTTTAAGAAAATACCATCTGTTATAGATGATATTTTCTTAAACAATTAAATTAATAAATTCTAGTAATAAAAAATGATGTGGGATTAAAACAATTCATTAATTACTTAAAAATTACTTTCTTTTCATTTCAGGTATGAAAATAAAGTTAGCAAATATATAGACTTCCAGTGATACCACCAAAAAATGTATATTTCTTAAATAGGATTGCTTTGTAGGTTAATGGTAAAAGCACATTTGAACTGAAGATCAAAAAGGCAAAGCAGATTTGATTCCTGCTGGAAGGTACATTTTCTTTAATAAGAGTTTCAATATCTTGACTAGCAGATATTAATTTCACTGCTTTAAAAAACAGTAGATATTAATCCCACTGCTTTAAAAAACAGGGATGTCATCTCAAACACTTCTACCAACTAAATATAAAATTTATAATGTAGTGATAACAACAAATAAGTCACTAAATAATCTCTAACCCTTAGTATTAGACTATGTAGGAGTATGAAGCCAAAATAATAAATAATTAATAATAAAAGAAAAAGTAAAAGTTAAGTAATAAAATTACTTTAAAAAACATTTTTATGTTGTCTATTAAATAAATTCTTTGGTTGTTCCAAAGTCAGCTTTGTGCTGTATTGGAACAACCAAAGGAAATGTACTTACTTCATTGGTGGAGGTTATGCAAAACACATCTGAATGTGATGTGTTGGAAAATGGGAAGAAAGCATGGTTCTGTCCTTTTTGGAAGTTTCATAAAATTATGTAGATGACCAAAATTTTTTTCAGTTCCTACAATAAATACATTTTCTTGTGATGCTACTAATAATATTAGCATCACAAGAAAATGTATTTATTTTTTCATTTTTTTTATTCTTTATTATTATTTTATTTATTGATTTTATTTCATTTTCCCACATGGTCCTTGTCTATTATCATTTAATAACATAGTTTTTCTTTCTGATAAGAATAATTACTGAATCTATAACTATTTGCTCAATTTAAACTGACACAATGCTACATCAATTGTCTGGGAGATAAACTTGCTCTACAACTTATATGTATAAAATATATTTATTTAACTAAACTGAGCCAATCACAAGATCAAAGCTATGAAGCACCTTATATGGTTAATATATACAATCAGTAACATGCAGCAGTGTGGGCAGAGGGTGTGCCAGCCGTGGGCATCCATATCAGGAGGGCATCCAATCAAAAAGTGAAATAAAAATTTAGTTTATATTTAATTTGAATAAAGTGTTTATTTCATGTTTCATCTGTTTTTACATATTTAAAATGTCTTCCCTATCTCACATTTCTCAGTAATAGGCCCTATAGGCCCCACTACTTCAGTGTTGACCGGGCATCACCAAAACTCAGTGCATCACTGCACACAATTCAGTAGGAAAGACATTTAAACCTAGCTAGCTAACCATTATGTTAGAGAAAGGTGTCCAAACCAGCAAAATATCAATATATTGAAAAACACACTAAATGGAACCAAATACAAAAGAATTTTAATGATTAATATACCTTTATTTTGAATTAACATTTTGAATTGTTAACCCTTCTCATTCTGCTTAATTCTTGTAAACATCTAAATTAATTATCAATTGTTACTATAGTGAATTCTACTTTAAAGATGATTCCCACAGAATTGTATTACCTTTAAAACAAATGATATGGGAAAATAACAAAATAATTTATTAGATTTGTAACAATAAAAAACTAAAACAACATTAATATTCTTCTCCACCTGCTGATAGAGATAACAAAATCAAAGTAGAAAAATGACAATAACATCATCCCCCCAACTTTGATAGAAATAACTATATGACATAAGAATAAAAACATTCTTCCTCCTTGAGAGAAGTAACAACATAAAGCATAAAATTAATGATAGTATATTCACTCTTGACAGAAATATTATCATTTACCCTCTTTGATAGAAATAACTATATCAAATAAGAATAAAAACATCCCTCCTCCTTGAGAGAAGTAACAACATAAAGCATAAAATTAATGATACTATATTCACTCCTTGATAGAAATAATATCATTTACTGTCGTTGATAGAAATAACTATATGAAATAAGAATAAAAACATTCCTCCTCCTTGAGAGAAGTAACAACATAAAGTATAAAATTAATGATAGTATATTACCTCCTTGATAGAAATAATATCATTTACCCTCTTTGATAGAAATAACTATATTAAATAAGAATAAAAACATTCTTCCTCCTTGAGAGAAGTAACAACATAAAGCATAAAATTAATGATAGTATATTCACTCCTTGATAGAAAAAATATCATTTACCCTCTTTCATAGAAATAACTATATCAAATAAGGATAAAAACATTCCTCCTCCTTGAGAGAAGTAACAACATAAAGCATAAAATTAATGATAGTATATTACCTCCTTGATAGAAATAATATCATTTACCCTCTTTGATAGAAATAACTATATGAAATAAGAATAAAAACATTCCTCCTCCTTGAGAGAAGTAACAACATAAAGTATAAAACTAATGATAGTATATTCACTCATTGATAGAAATAATATCATTTACCTTCTTTGATAGAAATAACTATATGAAATAAGAATAAAAACATTCCTCCTCCTTGAGAGAAGTAACAACATAAAGCATAAAATTAATGATAGTATATTCACTCCTTGATAGAAATAATATCATTTACCTTCTTTGATAGAAATAACTATATGAAATAAGAATAAAAACATTCTTCCTCCTTGAGAGAAGTAACAACATAAAGCATAAAATTAATGATAGTATATTCACTCCTTGATAGAAATATCATTCACCCTCTGATGATATTATACTGTATTTTCCCTTAATTCTGCTACATATGTTTCTGGTTTTGTAAAATTCTTTAAACAAAGAGTAGATATTCCACATATAAAAATGAATGAATATAAAATCCACATTTAAACCAAAACTGTTTGAAGTTTATCTTTTTTTTAATATATATATATATATATATATATATATATATATATATATATATATTTATTTATATATATATATATATATATATATATATATATATATATATATATATATATTGTGTATTTAGGAAGCAATCCCTCATTTATTCATGTTTCATTAAAGATGACAGACAAGGTAGTGTGATTAAGTTTTTTATTTCATTTTTCTCGTGTTGGAACAAGTGTTTTCTTTTCTGGACATAGAATGTGTAAAAACTGTCCAAATGTTCTATAATTCCAAGCACTATCGACTATACTTTTAGCCATTACCAAGGATGATTTTATTTTTACTTTTTTACTGTGTGTATGGGATGTGTGTATGTTTGTCTGAGTTACAAGGATGTTTTATTTTCTGAACACAGGACATTGTCTCCATGTTTGTACTTAATATTATTGAGTGCTGGCTTTTCCTGTTTTATTATTAAGGCTTCCATTATTTTAATCATTTTTAATACATGGATGAGGTTATTATGTTTGTATTTTCTCCTAGTATGTTTTGGATGGAGTCTGGTAAGTTTGTGCGTGTGTTTAAATGGATTCTAATGAAGCTGTGAACAGACAGGTGTATCGTAAGACATTTGGATTTGTAGTTGTGTGACCGATGTAATTATTTATGAGTTCAGTTTGATCAGGAACACACACACACACATCTAGTCAGCATAATTGATCTATTAAGTATCCATAGTAGTATAGTGGGGTCTAGTGGATGAAGCCCCCTCCTTTTTGTTGAAACAGTAAACTAAGCCGAAGATTAAATTTATCTTCAATGTCTGACAATGCTATTGAGCTGAGCTGTATTATTTGTCTAAAATCATTTCTACCATTAATTTAAAAAAATAAATAATCAAATTTTCTTTTTTTCTGAAACATTAATGTAAGTTTTATTTGATACTTTCTTGATTTGAAGAGAAAGAATTTATTTACAATTTATTTGCAATTAAGTGTAAATTGTGAATGAAATAAGGATGTAGCGGAACCCACGAGCTCCCCCGTATCGCAAAAGAGTGATGAGGTCACAAGAGGCCTGCTAACATTTCAAAGACATTAAATCTGACAAGGTGAAACAACACAGACAACAGAACGAGGATATATAGGATATATGCTAATTTATTCTAGAAAGAGATAAAGAAATAAAGGTGGTTGGAAAGGTAGAGATGTTGATGTTCTGGTGCAGGCATTGATGGTCAAGGTTGGTCGTTGCAGATGATCGCTGCTGGTCGTTGCAGGTGGTCACTGCTGGTCGTTGCAGATGATCACTGCTGGTAGTTGCAGGTGGTCACTGCAGATGATCGCTGCTGGTCATCGTAGTTGAGATTGATGTTGGTTGTTGCAGATGATCACTGCTGGTCGTTGCAGATGATCGCTGCTGGCCATTGCAGATGATCGCTGCTGGTCATCGTAGTGATGCCAATGTTAGTTGTTGCAGATGATCACTGGTCATGCAGGTGGTCGCTACAGGGATGCCAACTTGACATGTTGGGAAGAAAAGAGGAGCTGGCATTGCGATGTTGTTCAGGCATGTCAAAAAATCCAGTACTGGCATTGCGTGTCTGCCGGTCGAGTCTGATTTAGAAACCTCCCGTAATAATTACAAACGTAGTGTACGGGAAAGGTTATGGATGACATGCAGGCAGCCAGTAGGGCAAGGAGACAGAAGTAAGAAGCGAAGTAGAGAGAGAAGGGAAAGTTTCCAACTATCATCAAGTTGGCAGACAAAAAGAAATGGGAGCGTAACTTAATATGCAGCCCGGTGGTCGAAGTCCTGGCCAGAGGCCAGGAGCCTGCATACCGACCATTTCAGTCGTCAATCCTGAATTCAGCAAGAAGTCACTGTATTGTGGTAAGGGAGACTAGCAAGAGAATTGGTAAGCTAACACAGTAAAGTCTATCTAAAAAATGAGTCTAGATTAGCTAAAAGGAACCAAGGCCTAAAAATGTTTAGTAGTATATTACGACTAGGTTTGTAATATAACTAAACTGAAAAGGTAATTTGCTAGTCTCCATTATGTAATTAACAGTGTGTAGGGAGTACAACCGAAAGGTCAAGGTAGAAATGACCTGTTCTCTTCTGGTTTAGGGAGTGGCCAAAGGCGGCCGCAATGAGGGTATAATGGCTCGCTGAAAATATTCTTTTGAGCACTTAATGAAAATTAAACTGGTTAAAGAGAAAATGTTCATTTGAAAATTGAAATTTATGCTAGATAAAATCAAAAAAGTGCTGAAAAGAGCACAGTGAAAGTTCTCTGGGAATTGACAAATTTAAACCTGGCAGTAACTGAGGTCAAACATATCAGTCATGAAGAATGTGGTGGTTGTCAGTCAGTTAGTTATGTGCAATGCATGATACACAAGGCAGATTTTTTCCTGCAGTAGGTTGCCATTTCTTTCTGCGGTAGACCAGTTGCTATAGAACCTGGTTTGTCCTGTTACTTACCCATAGCTGGGAGGAGAAGAAGTTGATTCATACCTTCCCTAAGGGTATTAGCACGTAAGTGAATGTAATGGATTCAACTGGAATTTGAACTTGGCTCTCCAATTTCTCAGTCCGAGCCACTATCCATTACTCCACCATGGTTGAGGAAAGCCTAAAGTGTTGTTTATTTAGCAATGACATGATGATGAAAGCTTGTTCTGCACCTCTTTTAAATTGGTTTCAAAACAATTGATAGTTTTTTTAAGGCTGTCCTCTCATCTGTGTGATTATCATCACAACAATGATGCATGTATGAACAGTGATCTTTTATACTTAGGTCTCCAGGATCATTCAGTTACCACTCCAGATTAAGAGGGGAGTGGTGGTGGTGGTGGTGGTGGTGGCGGTGGTGGCGGTGGAGTAAATTCCTTGCCTCTGATTAGTGGGAAGATCCAAAAGAAGAATTTTCCATCTCAATCCTTTCTTCTAAAACATTCAAATTTATACCAATGTAATAACAGGCTCAAATGAAGGTATATCAAAAAAGGCTGTCAGGACACCTCCTTAGTTAATAAAGTCTTCACTTTTAGGTAAGGATAAGGGGTATTGTAATTTTTTCATATAAATTTTTATAGTTCTAATAATCTTTCAATAGGCCTAATATCGAAATGAACACCATACAGGGGCTCTTATTTAAGAAAGAAAGAAAATTTGGCCTAAGACTTAAACATTTTACCATCTAATTATACTATAGCAATATAAAGTCAATATAGGTACTTGGACATTTGGCCGATGGACATTTGGTTGAGAGTGCACATTATAACATGGCCTGTGCACCCCAATAATGCATAGAGGTAACAAGAGGCCCACTAACATTTATAATTAAAGATGTGAGATTTGACAGGTCAACAAGAGGACAACAAACATAAAATTTATTTACAATACAGAGTCCCTGTAGGTTAAATTAGCATATAAGTCACAGTTAGAAAATTAAGTTCACATGCCTGGTCAAAGTGTTGAAAAGTTGATGGTCAAGTCCAGTGGTGAACCTTCCGTAGTATTTTAACTGAAGTGTATAGAGTAGGTTACTTGAAATCTGGACAATATAGCTAGGAAGAAGAAAGTTCAGTTTAAATGTCCAGTGCTGGAGTGGTGTAGTTTCTGGTCAAATCCAGTGCTGGAATTGTGTAGGTGCTGGTCAAGTCCAATGGTGAATCTTCCGTAGTATTATAACTGAAGTGCACGGAATAGGTTATTTGTGTCTGGATGATATGCCTGCATTTCCTAAACCAGTTGAGTGAGGTTGACAAGAAAGCTGGAAGCAGGGACCAAGTGTAGCCGGAAGTTCAAGGCTGTTGTAAGCAGGTCCATCAATGCCAATCAACCAAGTGAATTAGGTCAAGATAGAGATGCTGGAAGTAGGGACCATGCTGTAACTGGAAGTTTAAGGCTGTTGTGAGCAGGTCCATCAATGCAGTGAGTTAAGTTGAAGTAAGGGCTGGAAGTAATAAAGAGCAGGAATGCCAGAAGTCAGTGTCCATGGTAGCCAGAAGTAATAAAGGCCAAGAGTGCCTGAAGTAAGATGCCAGTATTAAAAAAGGGCAAGAGTGCCAGAAGTAAGAAAGGATAGGAAAGCCCAACTTGCATCTAGTTGACAGACAAAAATAAATAAGAATGTAACTCAATACATAGCCCATCCAAGTGTCCTGGCCACAATGGAAAGGGAGTGTCAACACTAACTGGTCCTGCAAAGTACTAAAAATCTCAAGAAAAGTAAATTGAGATGTACTACGAAATATAAAAGTATAAAAATGTTTACAAAGTGTATTACAACTAGGTTCATAATACTGCAAGAACTACAAAGTCATTAGGCTTATTATAAATGTAAATGAACTTAAATTCAAGGGTGTGTGGTGACGCAATGAGAAAATATTAAGGTCATAGTGTCTGCACATGGTCATGTGGACAGAGTAGCGAAAGGCTACAATAGACATTTAACCAAATGGACATTTAGCTGAAAATGTAGTGGTGTACTTACATTATGTCACACTTTTTATTGTAATGTGTTGTATATATTTATATTTATTTACTGTATTAATTTATAATTTTTTTTCACAGGCTTTTTTTAAAATCTATTCTGTATATATTATATTTTACTTCAAATATTACTGTAAGATGATAAGTATTTTGAGAAAAAGCACATTTTACTACAGCAAAAATCTTAAGCTTTTACAATATGAAAGATCTTTCCATTTTGCTTTTAATGATCTTTATCATAAAAGGATGAACTAACTTTTATCTTACTGCTAAATACGAATTTAATTAGGTGCTACTTTTTACCCCAAATACACTCAACTATTTTTAAATATACTAATTTCAATAAACAAATATTGAAATAAAAAACTTTTAACTTTAAATTTAGATTTAGTAATTTAATCATTTGAAATTCAGTGGTAATTATTAGTCCTATTCTACCTTTTAATACTGCTAATTAAAATAATTAAAGTATTGCTTGTTACTATTTTTACTTGTATTTTTTTGATGAAATGTCTGTTGGCCAAATGTCCATTCGGCCAAATGTCTCTCTGCCAAATGTCTGTTGGTTAAATGTCCGACCATGAATTTTGTTATGCCTGGGGAATTTACCACAGAGTCTTTAGAAAGTTAATTTTGAAAAATTAAGACAAAGTTTTGGAGGTGCATATTTTATAACAGTTCAAAATGTTATTGAAAAATTTCAATATTGAAAAAAACAAAACTAATTCTTAAATTAAATGTTGAAGTCAAGAAATACAACCTTGTTTTAGTCCATAGTTGCTCAAAGTTTTTTACATCTGTTGGATAAAATGGGATGACAAACAATAATTTACCAGACCTTGAAACTAGGATCCCTAAAGATATTAAAATGTCACTTTTGTATATAGCAGGTTATGTTACAGGAAAAGATTGCCCCACAGAAAAAGAAATATTTAATAATATTCATTTTTATTTTCAAGAATATGAACATTTTTGAAAGAAATAGATTGTGGAAATTTAAAAATTCCAGTGGAGACCACAGGGATACCAGAATTTTTTTAATTTTCAATTTTCCCTGATTTTTACATATATTTCATTGGTTAACTCCCCAAATTATCCTGTTAATTAATTTTCTGTTCTTGTTAATGTAAATTGATTTTAATTTTTAAAACTATACATACTGGTAATATCTATTATTGTATCATAGCAAAATAAGTATTTTCTTCATCTTCTGTGAAACAAATTTTAATTGTAACAAAAATCACAATAAATTTTGTGAAGATTATTAAAATTATTGTTTCGCTGAAATTCACATTTTTTGTAAAGTATTTTCAGAATAACTCATTACTTTTGTAATCTTACTTATTATAAAACCCAGGTTGTGTGTGTGTGTGTGTGTGTGTGTGTGTGTGTGTGTGTGTACGTTTATATATTGGATCGGATTTCCTACATTTTTCAACCGATTTCAACAAAACTTCACAGGACTACGTAAAATTACCTTGCGGTGGTTATGACAGCACCAAAAATTGGAAAAAAACAATTGTTTTTGCACAAAATCAATTTGAAAACACGATTAAGAGGCATTAATGAAAGGGGGACAACTCATATCGAGTTATACTTATAAAACCCAGGTTGTTTGTGAGTGTGTGTCGGTGTTTGTTTATATATGGGATCTGATTTCCTACATTTTTCAATCGATTTCAACAAAACTTCACTTTTTTTTTAGCAGGTAGTGTTTCTTATTGTCTTGCACACTTTTTTCTTTATTTTTACATTCAGAATGCTTTAAAAATTCCATTCATAAGACAATTGTTTATAATAAAATTCTATTCAATCGGTAGACTCATGACGATTGAAAACAATATTTTTGTTTGAGTTTGGGTTTGACCAATTCGTAAAGAAAGAAAAAAAAAATAATTAAGAAATGCGTGGCCGTCAACCTTAAACAATAATCTTTGTCAATTTTATTTTTCAGTCTTTATGATGGTCGATACTTGATCTATCTCTTACTGTTACATCCCCGGGCAATGCCGGGCTCTACTGCTAGTATAATCTAAAAATGTCTAATTTATGGTGAATAAAGGGATTTTTGTTCATTTAGTTATTTATTGTATTTTTGAAAATATGTCAATAATTGTAAGATGCTTCCTAATATTATATATAGTTGCTAATTAACTAATTACTGGCCATTACTAACAAGTTCCTTGCTAAAAATGTTCTCAGTAATTGTTATTTAGTAGTAATTTAGGTTCCCACATGTCTACCCACCAGTCATTGACCCCAGTCAGATGGTTGCCAGGCCTGATATAAAGATTACCTTCAAATTTGGGTCTCATTATCAAAAATAATTAAAAACAAAAATCTGCTTCATTTTGTTTTGTATTTTTTGATTTGCTTTATTAAAAAATAATTAAAAACAAGTGTGTTTTATTTTCTATATCTCAATTTACTTTTTTAAAAAATAAATTTCTTTATGACTTACTTTATTAAAAATAATTAAAAACAAAAAAATGGTTCATATTTCTTTGATCATAACACTTATTCTGCTGTCATGGCTTTGTTACAAGATAACTAAATTATAGAACTTTGCTTTTATAGTGCTACATACACCATCAAAACAGGTGACTAAAAGACTTGAAACCTGTTTTTCTCTTTATAATCAAAACATTTTGATCTGATGAGTCATTGGTCTATGATGTAATATCAGAAGGAAAGGTGACAATAAAAACACTTAAACCAGAATAATCTAATTTATACAAAAAAGGCAACAAAAATAAAACAAAAAAGAAAGAAAGAAACAATCAAACAAAAACATATTAATCATCTAATTTACAGATCCTTTATAATAAACTAATTTGATATGGCATTTATAAAAAAAAGGCAAATTTTAAACAAAATAGACAACTGGAAAAAGTAACATTCTGCATGCTCAGAAAGTATGAAAGCATTTTATGTTTTTTTTTACTAATGTTCACCAAATACAAACCCCGAGAGCCACTCAATGTAGAGGGTTGCTATGTGGAGTTTTATTAGCCTAAGAAAGGGAAAGAAGTTCTTAGGGTTATGCAGGAAAGATAAAACCTAATTCTAGATTTGAAGAGGTCAAGATTTAATTAGCGAATAAAATTTCAGAGTTCAGTTGGAGATGTTAAGAGGATAGAGTTGAAGTAGACCTTAGAAGGAACTGGAAACCCAATTCTAAACAGTAAACAAGGGATAAACTTTTACTTCTGTTCAAAAGATCGGGGAGGAGTGTGAAATAGCTTATCTTTCCACTTTAATATGCACACTCAGAACCTCACACCAGTATCCCTTTCACAGTCTATAAAGTTCTCTTCTGGGTTACACAACAGCTGCCTTATAATCATGCACACAGTATCTCAACACTGATTTTAGTTTTGGAAAAAACAGACACTAGGAGTCAAAATATGGATTGTATTTGGGTAATTTCATTTTGTATTTCAATAAAACAACTTGTTCTTATTTAGTTCTTTTCGTTATTCTCAGATTGACAATATTATACTCCACTTTAAATTAGATCTCTTTCTGATTCAGTCTACATGTCACTAGGTGGATGTGAATGCTAATAAAACAAAACCAGAAAAAAAAAAGTCATCTATCTTGAAGCCCACAAAACAACCACCTCCCCCTTCAAAAAATATAGAATACAACATAAAAAAAGCCAATCACAAACATTACCACCAAAGGAAAAACATGAAAAAAAGATGAGCCTAAGAGCCACAACTTTATGCTTTTAAGAAAGTTATTCATAAACAACTGAGACAAAATTGTGGCCAGAATGGGCCAGCTGTTGACGCTTGGCAAACTTTCAGCATTGACCTAGGACAACCAACCTGAGAAACACATCAACTCCAGGTCCTACCAACTCTATGTTTCCTCCAAATTTATTCCTTTGCCCACAAACAAATATTCCACTCACATCCTCCATATCAGTAATACAAAGAATTTCTATTAACAATTCTTTTCTTCTTTCCCATTCAGCTCATTGGCAGCACTTGTTGCTTTGTTTGTTCTTTTGTGCTACCATATGCTTGTTTATAGCAACAAGGTATGGCATAAGGTTCTATTTGAACAGTTAGGAAACTTCCAAGGTTAGACTAACCATTAATCAAAATAAGTAATGGTTTAGAACATCAAAAATGAAGAAAGTACTACAGTTTTTGTTCTTCTGATGCTATTATGCCTTGTAGTGAACAGATCCTATTTGTGATAAGAAAGCTCATGTGAAACTGTTTAATAAATAAAGAAAAATATTTACTCTATTTTGTATATTGGCTATTTTTGTAGGGCTCTTAAACCTTGATTCTCTAGTTTTTAAAGGGCAAATTTACCTGTGGAAAATAGATTTATTTTATGCACTTTCAAGAATGCTTGTGAATAAACAAAATTATTTCTTTGAATTAATTATTCTTTTGAATTAACATGAATTAGTTGCTGTTATTTAATATTAAGAGATTGCCCCTCTTGCAATCTAATCAAAATTTGTTTATTTTAATATCATGTATGATGTGAAGTGTGTGGAGTAACATGTTCCTGAATTTCTTATTGATTGAATTACTTTATATTTACAATATAAAAAAGTTTTCTTCTATGTGCTGTGTCCCTTCAGGATATTGGTGAACATGGCTCATCACAATTTTCTGTCCTTTGTAGGTCTTAATAAAGTTTATCTTTTTGTTATCTTTCCTAAACCTTGTTCTGTCATCCATTTACTCAAGCTTGCTAAGTAGGTTAAGATTTCTCCTTCTACTCTGAAATCCTGAAATTCTCCCCTCCTGGCATGGATTCCTTCCGCTGTTTTAGGACACCTAAGTTAGATGTTTATTTTAACCATTGTGTAAAAATTTTGAAGTTTTTTAATTAATATTAGTAGCTATTATTTAATATTAATTGTTATATCACAAATGCATTTACAATAACTACTGTTAATTTATGAATATCAATTAACTTAAAATTGTTCATATTAATTATTTAATTAAACATGTGTATATTTCCTACACTTCCCACCAAATGTAAAGAAAGATTAATATGGCAAGAGATACTAAACCTGATTCCTCATTAACAAAGAAAAATAATACTAAGAAAATTATTAAATATAACATTTTCTAAATAAAAATCATTATGCACTGATTCCAATAACTACATCCAAAAGATTAAAACAATATCATAAAATAATAAATTCAGTGATAACATCTTTATTTAAACTTAATGGATGTGTAGTGATTTATAAATAAGAAGCAAGAGTTGTATCCCCTGTTTTGTTAGGTCATAATAAAAGAAAGGGAAGTAGGATTCCTATAATGCACTAGAAAGAGAGTTTTGGCATGAAAATGCAAAGTCTCCTTCTCTATAGCTGCCAACTATTGGACCAGAAAGATGTGATTTCTTAAATGATCTCACAAGAAAGATGTCTCTTCATACAGATAAGTCTAAGACCATTTCTTTCTTTGCATTAATATATACAAATAAGTATATATATGTTCTGTGGATAGTATGAATCATTTATGTAAGCAATTGAATGAATAATCAAAAATTAATCATTTAATAAATTAATGTTATATCTTGTAGCATGCACACCAAAAACTGTTTATATTTTTAATTTGATGTTTTTATGTAATATTGCACACAAATATTAATTTAACATGTTGTGGACAAATGATATAACGCCAGATAAAAATAACAAAACTAAGAACAAGGCCTCATATCATTTGCACCCCCACAACAGATGTAATAATTTTTTTAAACAAGCAAGATTAGTATGTAATAGAATAGCAGAAGGAAATCCAAATAAATCAGCAAAATCCCTATTTGTCCTTTATTGAATTAAAATATTTTCACACAAAATTTGACTATTGTCTGTACATTGAATGTGTTGCAGAGACAGAATTGGTAACCAGGAAGACAGAACCTTGTTCTTAATGTTGTGGAGGTTAATTCCTTCTCTGTCTCAGCAAATGTAAATCCAAGCATCAAACAATGAGAAGGGGTAAATAAATGGATAATTTATTTACATATATACAAAGACAGTGGTGAAATTAAAAGTGAAATGTACATTTGTTGGTGGTGACCATCGTCAGTGTCATCTCTCGCAGGGTGTCAGTGTTGACATCAAATGCTGGTCTGTGTCAGGTCTTTTTGAATTTGGGTATAGTTTTTAGTTGGCTCAAAATTAAGGTTTTGGTTTTTGAGTGGGAGTGGCTTTGACTGATCATAGTATATTATTAATTTTGTTTTGGTTAAAGTGAATGTATGCATGGAACCTATGTGCAGAAAACATATTTATGCAGTCTGCTTTTGGTTGTTGAGCGGTCAACATCCAGTTTGTGTAGAAAATGTAAGAGGCATGACAAATGCATGAAATAAGTTCTTACATAGCACATGTACATGTAGAAAATTCTTTTGTTAGAGTTAACATAGAAATTAACTTTCAATGGATGAAATGACAATGCGAGGAAGAGAAATCAAAGTATATGAAATGATTTACCTCCAATAGATAATTATTCAGCAGTGTGTTGGACAGGGGTGCTGAGCTTTTACCTACTGCATGCCTGAGAATAGATTAAAAAAGAGAGAGAAATTTTGCATGTTATGGTTTAAATACTGGCTTGTGATATAGCAATAGACAAATAAATAAATAAAAATAAAGAAATAATAAAAAGGAGACCAAAATTTCATCATCTCTAAAAATAGATGTATATTCAGGATCTCTATGCCATGGAGTTATATTTCAAGCAACCAATCAGAAATTGTCCCAGCAAATCAGAAACAAGAGGTGCTCCCAGCCAGGTTATAAGGTCACTAATTGTGAGACAATGAGAAGCTAGGTAGCATTTTTGAAGTGTAACTTTAGATAGGTATATAACAAAATGGAAACTCAACCTAAATCAGAATTGATGAATTAATTTTATACATTCTCCAATGCTGCAGTCATACCCAGAGACAAAATATGATATATGCATAACACATTAAATATGCATAACACATTAAATCTAAATACCTACGTCATTCTACCACCTGCTGGTTTACCTGAGACACCTGCACAGTCTTCTGTTGACACTAAAATATACATACTCTCTTGCACACATATTTTTAAGAAAGGCAATACATACACACATACACAGCAGTAAGGCCTCTGATTGGGAGATTGAAGGTTATGTGGAGCATAGAACCCTTTCTTAATTGCTGTTTTTGCCAGGTCCACCTTGACCAAGGGCAGTAGCATCTGTTAGAGTTTCAACTATGGGCAAATAGTGTATAGTGAGGGTGAAATAATAACTCCCTTTACCCACAACCTTCAAATTCAGAGGACTGAGGAAAAAGACAGAAATGAATTTGCAAGCCTATGTGAAATTTTCTTTGAACTACTGAAAACCTTGCTTTCACAGAAATTGACTGGTGAACTGAAAAGAAGGGGGGAAATAAATTTGCAAGCCTATGTGAAAATTTTTGACCAATGGAAACCTTGTCTTCACAGAAATTAGCTGTTCAGCCAAGAATAAGAACAAAAAAAAATGTAGTATGCACATGTGAAATTCCTTTTGATATAAAATGAGGAGAAAAATTAAATTAATGAAAGAGTGTCTGAAGTCATGTGAAAGGTTTTGAGTTCCTTGTGACCAGAAATCAAGTGTAAAATTTTCTGCCAATTATATTATCTGCCCATAACCAAGCAGACAGCACTTCAAAGAATTTTCTCTCAAAAATCTAAGAAAGCTAAGTATTTCAAAGTATCCCTCTTCATCTACTTCTGAATGTATACAAACCATATATCCCTTCTGTGAGCAATGAACTCTTTTACCTTTGCTTTAAAAATTTTTGAATATTATTTTGTGTCAAATCATTTAATCTGTTGTATGAACATTTCCTCTTCAGGACAATTTGTTAAAACTGTGGACTTTAAAAATTTTTCATTTCTTTTCCTGAAATGAGCCACTGACATGACTTCAAGTGTGTACATTCATAAATAAATTTCTTATCTTGTTTTGTTAAAATTACCTATGTGTTTTCTCATCATTATCATCCTCCATTAATCTTCTTGGCATGGGTAAATCAAATGTTCATTTTAACCCCTAAATCTAATGCAACCATAAGTGAATAACAAAACAAAAATTAAAATATGAAGAAAGTATAAAAATGCATTTTTATTGTAAAATTACCAGCGATAATTTTTATAAAAATAAATTACCAACAATATGTTTTATAGTAGAATTACCAACAGTACATTTTATAATAAAATGACCAAGAATACATTTTTATAGCAAAATCATAATACATGTTATAGTAAAATTGAAGACATGATAAACATTGTCAAAAAATTTTTTTAAATCAATTTGCTATGATTAATCTCATTTCTTGTAAGAAGAAACAAGTTTTTACTCCTCATTTGATTTTGTAAGATTATTTGGTAAGAAAAAAAATTGAAACTAAGTAATTATAATTTAATCTTGAAATAATGTCATTCTCTTCAATCAATTACAAAGTTTGAACTTTCATATTTAGATTTTGGCATTAAATAACACATATGAGTTAATATGACACTAAACAAAATCACCCAAACCAAAGCAAACATATACACACACACACACACAAAAAAATATATATATATATAATTTTCAGACTGTACTGTTTTTCTGTTTCACAGCTCCTAAGTGTGACTAGACAACTGAATGCCTCAAACCCAGATTGAAACTCAACTGATTTGGTGTCAGTCAGAGCTTCAACCACTGAGCCATCTTCACTCAACAGAATAAGTCAGCCAAATCTAGTGTATTGTTTTTACAAACGTAAACAAGCACCATAGTGCTCCATTCATTTTACTGAAGAGCTTTGCATTTACGCAGGTGACTGTTGTTTTAGTATTAGCTTGTCATTCAACAGTGCTCAATTGAAAACATATTTTCAAGAGCTAAATTATGTCATTCGGTGACAGTACTGTTTCGCTTATATATATATATATATATATATATATATATATACACACACACATATATATATATATATATATATACATTAAAAGAAAACTGAGATTGAAATTCTACACCAGTCACTATCCCAACTTGAACTGCAAAAGAACTAAAAAACAACCCTAATATTGTCATCAGATGAGCTGACAAAGTTTACATATGTCACTTTGGATAAAGCTGATTACCACAAAAAATGACAAAACATTATTGATGACCGAACTAAATTCACCAAACTGACCAGAAACCCCACAGATACCCTAAAAAGATACGTCAACAAACATTCCCTGAAAAGCAAAAAAATCATTGGAGACTACCAACCTGGATATTTATATGGAAATATAAAAACCCATAAACCTGGATACCCACTATGACCAATCATTTCTCAGATCCCAACACCTATTTTTGAGCTATTGAAATTCCTGAATGACATCATCACTCCATACCTACCTACCAATTACAGCATCATATCCACCCATGAATTCCTCCAAATTTTAAAAACTACTAAATCAAAGCAAGGTATCATAGCGTCACTTGATATCGAGAACTTATTTACAAACGTCCACGTCGATCAAACCATTAACATTACCCTCATTTCTCTGTGTACTAATAATTCTATCCTTCTGTCATCCATCAAACCATTTATACTCAAAAAATTACTACATGCATACGCAACCAAAGTCCTATTCTATGACCATAATGGCAACATTTACACCCAAACTAATGGAGTTAGTATGGGAAATCCACTCGACCCATGCTTTTCCAATTATTACATGTCCCATGTAGAAAATATGATATTTAAACAGGTCTGTAAACCTAAAATATATGTCCACTATGTAGATGATATTTTTAGTTTAGCAAATAACACTAAAGAAATAGATACTCTTAAGATCACATTTGAAAAAAACTGTCCCTAACTTTACTTATGAACTTAGTCAAAAAACAAATTCCCATTCTTAGATGTTCTCTTAGAATATAGTAACTGCACTTTTATCACCTCATTATATAAAAAAACCACTAGCAGAAACTCTTGCCACCTTAACTTAAAAAGTGAATGCGCACTCAGATACAAAATAGCAGGGATACAAAACTTCCTAAAAAGAGCACACCAGAATTCATTCTCTCGTCTACTCTTCCTTAAAGAACTCAATAGTGTAAAACAGACATTAATTAACAATGGCTTCCCTAACCACCTTATAGACCACCAAATTAGACTATTTCTCCTCAAAGTAAATAACAACAATAGTGAACATACAGTCAAAAATAACAGAAATATTTTCTACCAAAACCAAATGCACTTTAACTACAAACAAGATGAATCTTCACTTAAAAATATTATAAAGAAATACACTACCCCAATTGACCTGAATAAAAAAATTAAATTATCTGCTACAGAAAATCTAAAACAGCTAACCTTCAGAGTCTGTCTATATTTCTGAGATGAGGTATTATGTACAGTATTTACATTATGCGGACCATTGTCCTCATCTTTGTCGCCATATTTGTCACAACGGATCGAAATAAAGGGTTCAGTTCAAAATTCCAACTGAACCCTTTATTTCGATCCCTGGAGTAGACTGTTCTAGTTCCACGTGCCATGTTTGATGGCTGTCAGTTATCAGTTATCTCCTGCTAATTTTCACTCTGAAAGTTCTCCACTGCCTTAACCGGGTATTGAACTCACACTCTTTGGGTTTGTCACTGGATTTAACCAATGCCTTTATCCACTGTGCCATGTGTCCATGTTTTATAAACCTAATGTTTTCAGCAACCATTTTTACCAGTGCTCATATTGCAATTTTGCTGTTATCATTGCATGTTTTTACCAGAGCTCATATTGCAACTTTGTTATCATTGCTTTTCTCTGGCACTCCTTATTACTGGTTCCCATATTGTATTTATTTCTATGCTTGGTCGGCTCAGGAGATTTTTGTGGCCTAGCATATGTGCTGATTCCTTAAGTTTACAGATTTTCCAATGGTGTTCTCTATCTATGATCTCAACATGATCCCACAGGGGGCGGTGATCTCCCTTCTCTCTCCATATGTGGTCAGCCATGCCTGATTTTTCTACTTCCCCTCGCGTTACAGCTTTCTGGTGTTCTTGAAGCCTTACCTTGAGGGGGCGGCCTGTCTCTCCTTTATATTCCTTTCCTTTTTCAGAGGGAAAATTAGCAAGAGATAACTGATAACTGACATCCATCAAACATGGCACGTGGAACTAGAACAGTCTACCCCAGGGATCGAAATAAAGGGTTCAGTTCGAAATTCCAACCACCTGAAGAAGGCCGGAGCGTACAACGGCCGAAACGTTGTGACAAATATGGCGACAAAGATGAGGATAATGGTCCACATAATGTAAATACTGTACATAATACCTCATCTCAGAAATATAGACAGACTCTGAAGGATCGGTACGGACCCGATATACCAAAAATATGGAGAAAAATTGAGAAATCCTACCAGAAACTGGCACGAATATCGAACCATCTGACATTCCTACACCGATGCAGAGACCTACAACTCATCCCTTCAGGCTTGGCACCAAGACTTCCCATCAATTCAAGGAGAGCTCGTCGGGTCACAGAGAAAGCAGGACACGCCCTAGTCCAAGAGAGAATCCAGTACAACCGTTGGATAAAACATCGACTACAAGCTCACATCTCCCAGACATCCGAGGACTTCTTCAACAGAATTACTAATGAAGAAGACCAGAGAAGGATCCAAAATGACCTGGATAAATCCTTCAGACATGAATTTGAGGTAGTCAAGGCTCGCCAAGTGCAAAAATTAAATAGATTGAAAGATCAGAAGGTGACGCACAAGGTCCATCACCCACCAGTGAAAGCAGTAGTCAACATCAGTCAATATCAGCTGAGTGCCTCTGAGGAGTCAGTATTGAATAAGGGTCTCAACTTCGCCACAACCATCAGGCAGGTGCCATATTTGGACATCATTGCCAGAGTCGAGGAGGTGGCCTTGAACTTCCCTTCTCAGGCTCAGGCGGATGAACTAAGATGGAAGGTAAGACAGGCCCTGGAGAGAGCCAAGCTGCCCAGGTCTAACATAACAAAACTGGAGAGGCTGGTGATTGGATCCCTACAGAGGAACAAAAACATCATCATCCTACCGGCTGACAAAGGTAATGCGACTGTAGTGATGGACAAATCAGAGTATACAAGAAAACTGGAAGACCTCATTAGCAGTGGTAGCTACAGCAAAGTGAAAAAGGATCCTACTATGAAAACAGAACGCAAACTGTCACAGATCCTAATCAAGAACAAGGATCACTTCGCACCCAAGACGTATAGGCAGTTATCGCAGCGTTACACCAAGCTACCTCACATATACGGTCTCCCTAAGATTCACAAAGACGGTATTCCACTCAGGCCGATTGTTAGTTGCCAAGGCTCTGTGTGCCACCCTCTGAGTCACTTCCTTGTAGATATAATTGACCCATTGATTGGAAAGTCTCCTTCATATGTCCGAAACTCTGCCCACTTCGTGGAAATAATCAAAGATGCTCCCATCTTATCCAACCAGATGGTGAGCTTGGACGTGGTGAGTTTGTTCACCAAGGTACCCACGGAGGAGGCACTCTCAGTAGTCAGAGACAAATTGACCTCTGATTCTTCCCTAGAAGAACGGACCAGTATTCCAATAGATAATCTGATGGAGATGTTGACTTTCTGTATACAAACAACACACTTCGGAATGGGATCACACATATATCGACAGGATGAGGGCTTAGCAATGGGCTTGCCATTATCACCAGCAATGGCGAATATATACACGGAATACTTTGAAGAAATGGCATTAGAATCTATATCTCTAAAGCCTACTATATGGTTAAGGTACATAGATGACACCTTCATACGCTAGCCACACCAGGAAGATATCCAGGTTCTACTGGACCATGTGAACTCAATAAGACCTTCGATACAGTTCACAATGGAGAAAGAGAGTAACAACACACTCCCATTCCTGGATGTACTAATATCTCGAACAGAGCATGGGTTCAAGACATCCGTATACCGTAAACCAACATTCACCAGACAGTACCTCAATTTCAACTCCCACCATCCATACAGCGTAAAGAAAGGGATCGTCCATTGCTTACAACACCGAGCAAAAGTCATAAGTGGCGACCCAGAGATGTTAGATAAAGAATTGGTCAGTATAAGTAGTATCCTACAACGTAACAACTACCCTGGGTAAATGGCAGCAGCCCCCCAAAACTGGGATAGGCGGGTACAAGAGGAGGAGGAGGACAACAACACTCAGAAAACAGTCTGCCTGCCTTATGTGAAGGGATTATCAGAGAAAATATAAAGGATCTGCGGTCCATATAACATCAGGACAACCTTCAAGAGCTTGACAACACTACGCAGATATCTCTCTCGAGTGAGACCCCCCATACAGGAGAACATGACTAAAGACTATGTGTACGCTATCCCGTGCAGCTGCGGAAAGGAATATAAAGGAGAGACAGGCCGCCCCCTCAAGGTAAGGCTTCAAGAACACCAGAAAGCTGTAACGCGAGGGGAAGTAGAAAAATCAGGTGTGGCTGACCACATATGGAGAGAGAAGGGAGATCACCGCCCCCTGTGGGATCATGTTGAGATCATAGATAGGGAACACCATTGGAAAATCTGTAAACTTAAGGAATCAGCACATATGCTAGGCCACAAAAATCTCCTGAGCCGACCAAGCATAGAAATAAATACAATATGGGAACCAGTAATAAGGAGTGCCAGAGAAAAGCAATGATAACAAAGTTGCAATATGAGCTCTGGTAAAAACATGCAATGATAACAGCAAAATTGCAATATGAGCACTGGTAAAAATGGTTGCTGAAAACATTAGGTTTATAAAACATGGACACATGGCACAGTGGATAAAGGCATTGGTTAAATCCAGTGACAAACCCAAAGAGTGTGAGTTCAATACCCGGTTAAGGCAGTGGAGAACTTTCAGAGGGAAAATTAGCAGGAGATAACTGATAACTGACATCCATCAAACATGGCACGTGGAACTAGAACAGTCTACCCCAGGGATCGAAATAAAGGGTTTAGTTCGAAATTCCAACCACCTGAAGAAGGCCGGAGCGTACAACGGCCGAAACGTTGTGACAAATATGGCGACAAAGATGAGGACAATGGTCCGCATAATGTAAATACTGTACAGCTAACCTTATCCTAAAAAATAACAAGACATCAGCAAAGTCAAAATTACAATGAACGAACATTATCTATGAGTTCAAATGTCCCTTAAGGAACTGTGTTTCTGATCAAACTAAATTCATAAATAATTACATCGGTCACATGACTACATGCTTATCCAGATGCCTTACGTTACACCTATCTGACCACAGCTCTATTAGAACCCATTTAAACACACCCACAAACTTACCAGACTCCATCCAAGACATACTAGAAAAAAATACAATAACATCATCCACATGTAAAAAATGATTTAAAATAATGGAAGCCTTAATAATAAAAAGGAAAAAGCCAACACTTAATAATATTAACAACAAACACAGCCACAATGTGCCGTGTTTAGAAAATAAAACATTTCTATAACACTAAAAACATTCACACCCAATTACTTTGAAAAAAAATAAAATCATCCTTGATAATGGCTAAAAGTATAGTCAAAAATGCTTGGAATTATAACACATTTGGACAGTTTCTACACATTCTGTAACCCAAAAAGAAAACACTTGTTCAAACACAAGAAAAATTAAATAAAAAGCTTAATCGTAGTACCTTGTCTGTTGTTTTTAGTGAAACATGCATAAATGAAGGATTGCTGCTTAAATACACAACACACACACACATATGTATACATACACACACATATATATGTATATGTTTTGAACAATAAAAAATATTAAAAAATTAAAATTTTCAGACACACTGGGTTGTATTTTAATATTTTTTTTGTTTTATTATTTCAGTTAAGTTTCTCAACTAATTTTGTCCAGCATGGCCATCATCAGGAGAAAAAAAAATCCCTGCTTGTTAGTAGCAGTGAAGTACAGGAGTGAATGACTGTTTCTGAAGAAAGTGAACTTTATCTGTAGTTTTCATTTGTTTTTTTATCGTTAATTTTGGTCAGGCTCTTTCAAGTTGTTTTTAAGATAGAAGATGAGAGATTCCTGACTTTAAGAATTACCTCCTTGGTCATTTTTACAGTTTTATTGGCTGGTGTGAATGGGATGTGTGTTTTAAGTCTATGTTATCTTTTAGTTCTTTGGGAGTGTGTATGATGTGCGTGTAAATATTATTAGGAGAGTGTGTATAAATGTGAAATACATATACATACACATGCACACACATTATATATATATATATATATATATATATATATATATATATATACATACACACACACATATATATTATATATATACATATATATTAGGTTGGTGCAAAAATAATGACGTAATAATGTATTTTTTTGACGTTAGAAATACGTCAAAAAACGACATTATTACGTCATTATTTTTGCACCAACCTAATATATACATATATATACGCAAACATTATATATACATACATATATATATACATGCACATTATATATATGTATATATATATATATATGCACATACACACACACACACATATATATATATATATATATATATACTGAAACTAGATTGACCATCTAGTTAAATAGGGCACAGCAACAATTGTTAATTTAGGAAATTGTAATCAGATTTCTACACTTATATGGTGCTAGTAACAGAATCAGCTGTTGACATTAGCTAAAACATACAGGTCAGCCATTTCTGTTTATTTTGCTTTTAATTATATAATCATTAAGACAGCCTGTTCTCATTTAGTGCTTGTCTTTGTTCTCATAAAGAAAGAAAGAAGTACCTTTTGCTATGTAAAATATAAATACTGGACCTCATTCATAATAGTTAACATTTCATTAAAATTTTACCTTTCATTTAGTACTAGTTATTTATAAAACCCATGATAGTACAGAGGATTTTATTATACAGAAAACTTTCAATCAGTCTCATAATTGTATATACAGGATTGCTCAGTCTTTTTTTTCTGATCTGTTCTGATTATCATTTCTTTTCAGATAAATAATGACAAACATCAAGCTAACAAATGAAAATCAAATGTAAAAGCACACTGTAATCATTGCCTTAAAGGTAGAGCATAGTGATTTAGAGATCACTTGCTTCCTGAAAGTTGCACAATCCTCTGTTGTCAAAATTCACAAAGAGCTGGAAGCTAGTGACAGGATTTCTACAGTAGTAACCAAATCTAAAATACCTGCTAACTTTCCTAATACCATCAGAACACACAAATTTGTACAGGAGACAGAAAATTATTTCTAAAAACTCCAGAAAGTTAATTAATGCTATTGCTAAGGAGATCAAGGTTTCAGGGCACACTATCAGAAGAATTGTGCATGAGGACCTTTGATACAAGTCATTTGTGATGTGGAGAGGCCAAATCATTTCTGCAAAGACAAATGACAAGTTTCTGATCTACACAAATCATTTGTCGAGCAAGTTGAAACATGAAGAATTTGGAATGCTTTGGTTTTTTTCTGATGAGAAAAACTTTGATCAAGACCAAAAGGTCAACTGAAAGAAAGAAAGATAGTTATGCAAAGGCCCCAAGGACATTCCACTGGCAGTTTCTAGGAGTTGTGAGAAATGAAGGAGATGTCATGACTCTACATATCTTTCCTCAGAGCTCAGAGATTTGCTTGCTGTGATGTTCCTCATGGCTACACAGTGAAGCATACTGGATCAAACAGTGGTTTCTCCTATAAAGAGGGATGCAGGACACATTTTCTTTACTAAGAATTCTTGAATGTGCAGGCTGATAGATGTAATACACACAGTTTAATAAATAAAAATGGGGCATCTTTATATTCCATGCTAATAGGAATATATACTTGACAAACATGGTAGATAAAATAAGTAAAGGTTTATTGTAAAAACCAGTACAATAAGAATAAAGGTAACAGTTATGCACAAGGTCATCGCAAGTCAAGTCAATCCAGTAGTGAGTGCTACTATTGGAATGTCGGTAGTTCTCGTGTAAGTCTGAGTTGTACTCAACAGATCCCAGCTAGACTCTTTAGTCTGTTGATTTACAGATACTTATAGGTATTTACTATGTATAGAGTAGTCACTCATGGGGGTGACAGGTTATTCCATTGCATCAAGCATCTATTTCAAATATGAAGTGTCCACTATAATGACATTTGAATTAATATATATATATATATTAGGAGAAAGAGATATGGTAAAGTGGAAAAAGTTTTTGTGTGACACGTTTTGTCCTTTAGGACTTCATTAGACTAAGTTTATCTTTACATTGATGCAACTACACATTGACATGAGCAAAAGAGATGCTGAGAATTTTATATTTAAAATAATTTTTTTTTCTTTTATAATATATGTTTTGAGTATATAATCTTGTAGTGAACAAAACAAGATCTAGATTTAAAATTCAAATGCTAAGTACTGACTCATTGATTTTGTTAGAAATTAAAAAGACTCAAATTTACAAACTTTGATTAACACACATGCAAAAGTGAATCTAAAAAAAAAAACTAATGAAATTTCACACCTTGATGTGAAATGTTTTTCGGCCAATAGAAAACTAAGAAACTTTTAAAAACAAAATTCTTTTACAGATCTTTTTGCAAGTCAACGCAAAGATTGTTCATCGTCCAATGGAAAGGCTCAAATCATATCTGGGAGTGAATTCCCAAATGACCTTTTCAAGCCCCACAAACAAAATAAAAGACAGGCAAGTTCGCCTGTCACCAGAGAGAAAGAGACAAGTGTATTAACACGTCCCTTGACAAACGTCAAGTGATCATTATTATCTCTACTTTTCTCCCTCACCTCTTTTATACTTGATAAATGAACGGAACATTTTAAGACTGAGTGATTACTTAAAAGACATTCCTACCCTACAATAACGATCATACATACATACATATATCCACACATATGTTCCTGTCTATGTACACATAAACTCATTCTTGCAAGGACTACTACAAACATTTTGACAACTTTGTATCAACCAAAATACATTAATTTTATTTGTAAAGACCTTAATTCATTTATATGTATATAAATTTGTTGTTTCACTTTACAATTTGATTTTCTTGTTTTATACACCTCTTATGGTGGGCTATCTAACTGACAAGGTCAAATCAAACTAATCTGTTTCAGCACACATACACTTTGCTATAACTGATAACCCGCTATAATCTAGCGGATTTCATCTAGATTTTTTTTGTTTATGTTTTCATCACTTTGGTTATTAAATATCCTACATTGTGATAATAGAATATCTGCCAAGAAAAGTAAAAGATTGCAAGAACCTGGACACAAATTTTCTGTGGATGACCTAGTGATTAAAGCACTTTTAAAATATTTTTGTCTCAGTAAATTGTTTTTTCTTTTAATTAGAACAACATTTCCTAAATCAAAATTGTGATCAAGGTAGCATCTATGTAGTTATATTTCAAAAAGTATTAGTTCTTGGAAAAAAGCTATCTGAGTGTAAATTTATCTTTTCATTTTTTTAATCATTTCACCCCAGGCAAGGCCATAGAGACACTAAGATGCAAGGGGTTACTAAATGTGAAAGAATATGAGGAAAAGAAAAAATATTAAGGGGAGAGAACAATAAAAGAATAGTCATTAAGAAGACAGAAGATAATGATTGACATTGTATTTAAACTTTTGAATATCAAAGTAGTCTGGAAAGCAAGAAGCCAGATGAGAGTTCCACAAGTGAGAACACATTTGGAATAAGGAGGAAATAGGGTGATTTAATTCTGGGGAAGTAGCATAGTGTGTCCTAGCTGTAAAAATCTGAACTGGCGGAACTAAAGAATGGAACTCATCTGAACATTTACCATGGAAATGGCAATAGAGTAGTGATACACTGGTGATGTGGGAAAGAGGTTTTACATAATAACTTGATCTGATCAAATTATTAATTTCACAGATGCTAATGATGAATATCTAATGATATATGGATTTTTTCAATATTCAACTTATTTCCTAATATATATAATGACTCATGATCAAATTATATAGGCCATACTGAATTTAGCAGACCATGCACTGACTGACTTTATTACACTCTCACTCTATTTCCCCAAGGCATAGAGGGATAGACTTATTATTATTTGAAATAAAAAATTTTCTTAGAGAGAATGTGCATAATAAAGCAGAACACAACACATTACACTGTAATTGAGGAATTAAAAAACTATACTTTCTTTATCTGAATAAGATTTGAGAATTTTCTTATTCTAAAACAGGCATGGGCAACCTTTTCGAACCAGTTGGTTGAATAAAATATGGCTCATTATTAAAAAAAATTCATGGTAATTTTTCCTTGAAAATACCTCAGTCACTTTAACTACAGAAGACCATATGTGTAAGTATCTGTCTTAGAAATGAAGAAAAGTTGATTATTTTTACCTTTGGAGTATATTCCACTATTAAAAGATTGAAGTCTTGGTATAATATTATCACAGATGTTATTGATATATATAATTTGTTTTGTTTCTAATTTATTAATTGGAGCATAGAAAAAAATTTAAAGAATAATATATTTCTTCTCCAGATAAATAAAAATTATTACGAATGTTTCTTCTTTCTAAATCACAAGATGGTGACACTTATGATCTTCCTTAGTGAAAATCTTCAGTGGTTTAAAATGCCTGAAAATGTTAATTTCAACAAAAGTTAGAAAATTCAAGAAATATTGTACTTAATCATTATTGCTTGAGAGAACATGTGAGTGAACAAGTGAGAACGAAACAAAACATGGAAAATTTTAATGAAACTTATTTTCCTCATGAAATTAGGCATGCCATTTAGAATGCCAAATAGTTCACTTGCAGCCTGTATCCACAGTTTAACCATAACTGTTCTAGAACATTATACTCATTGTAATATTTATATACTTTTGTTGTAGCTGTCATAACATAAAACTTTCCCATTATTTTAACCACAACCACAGGACAACATGAAGAAATAAGAACTGAGAGAACTTTTTTTTTTCTTTTTTTTTAAGCATTACGCCCCGAGCAAGGCGTGAAGCCACTAGGATGCAAGGGGTTGCAGAAGATTTGGACCGAGAGCAAATAGGAGTGATAGAAGAAAGGATGAGGAGAAGGATAGTGGATAGCTCAAGGAAACTGGAGATGTCGATTGACATTAAATTTGAATAGTTGGAGATTATAGCTCTCAGGGAAACAGTAATTGGGAAGGGTGTTCCACAAGCGAGATGTGCGAGGTATGAAGCTATTGGAGTAGAAAAGATGGCTACATTTAGTAGTTTCTACAGTGTAAGGGTGAGAGAGGGATGCCAGCCTAGTAGGGCACTTGAATTCATGGAGTCTGGGAACCAGTGAAAGCAGCTCAGCGGAGCAACTACCATGAAAGTATTTGTAGAAAAGACAGGGAGAGTCAACGGCGCGT
Organism: Acanthosepion lycidas; assembly: GCA_963932145.1. Classification (NCBI taxonomy): domain Eukaryota; kingdom Metazoa; phylum Mollusca; class Cephalopoda; order Sepiida; family Sepiidae; genus Acanthosepion; species Acanthosepion lycidas. Next base: position 99,317,482 of record OZ010577.1, on the reverse strand, counting down.
CTGTGAGAGAGTGACTGTAGACGAGATGCCAGATCACGGCCAATTATATTACATATCCGACTCTGGATCTTGTCAAGAGCTCTGAGGTAAACAGAAGGTGCCCCAGACCATATATGGCAGCAATACTCCATGCAAGGGCGAATGGTTGATTTGTATATTTGAAGTATTGATTCTGGGGAGAAAAATTTCCTGGCGCAATTAAAAAGAAAACAACTCACCATAGAGTAGTAGTTAGGAAGCTAGTCTTGCAGACCTGTCATATCCTATGAAGGTGCTGAATAGTTCTTGGCCTAATCCACTTCTTAAAATCATTATTCTAATATCTGACCACTGAAATACTGATTTTGCAAAGTGAACTGAGTCAATAACTTCTTAGCATTTCTTCATGGTGGGTTTGATCCTTGTTAGGGAACCCACATTTCTAACCTTATGTCAGACCAAGCTCAGTTCATCTTTTAATTTTTCTCTTCTTCCTTTCTCTAATGCTCCAATAGAAACCTTTTTATATTATTAAGTATTTTTTCCTTTAAGCAAAATTGTTCTGTTGCCAAATCCTGATGATATAATAAGTGTTTGTTTGCAAGAGAAAGGAATAACAAAGATAAGATTTTTAACAACATTTATTGTTTAGTATGTCATACAGAGGTGAAATGTCAGTTTCAGTGACAGATCATCAGGATGACAATTGAGTATAAATGTTTTGCCGGGAGTTGACCTAATTCTGAGGTGGTTTGGTGTGAGGTTACAGGATATGGTTGGTGCCCATTTTGGTTGATCAAGGTCATGGTGCAAGATCAATTTTGTTGGTTGGTAGGCCTGTCCTATGGAATGGGACCATGGTGATGACTGCAGAAAGAAAGCTGTGTAAATGTATCAGGTACACTGAGGTGATGGCAGTGGGATACCACAATGATGAGGGGGTGTTAGATTTGCATGGTTGGTAGACCTGTTCTATGCAACTAGGCCATGTTGATGACTGTAAAGGGAATGCCTTGCTCATCTTGTTTGATTGAGGTCATGGCTGTGGGTCAATTTTGTTGGTTGGTAGGCCTGGTCTATGGAATGGAGCTGTGGTGATAACTTCAAAGGAAATGCCTTGTAAACAAGTTGGGTATGCCAAAGTGATGGTGGTGGGTTGCCAAGATGATGTTGGACTGGTGTGGTTGGTATTTGCAGAGGTGACGAGGTTGAAATGTTATTATGTCTAAGCTGGATAGCCGAGGTGTTTAGTCAAGCCTGGGAGTGGTAACAGTCATTGAGAGGAGCAGTCATGTTGAGAGGCGGCAGTGATGGTGATGGCAGCAGCATCACCTTGCATGTCAGCTGGGGATTTGCCTGCCTGCAACTGCTCCTGATTATTCTGGGAGACCTGCTTTTAAGCAGATCTGGCAGTCCCCAGAGGTATCTTCTTTTCCAGTGGGTACATTTGTGATTGGCTAGTGTCGATTTCATTGCAGGAGTTTACTTTGGTAACTGGATGTGATGCGCAGAGTCTATGCATAGAGAAGAACTTTTTTGTTTTGTCCTCTGCCTTCATGGCATTCACATCCCACCAGCATGCAGAATGAATCAGAAAGGGATCTAATTGCAACAGAGTATAAAACTGATCAGCCATAATTGAGTTGCCCTATTTGTTACTTGTTGATAACAGTTTTATAAGTTCAACAATTACATCAGGGCCCAGATTCTATATCCACTTCATTATCTGCTATGTTTCCATCTTTGTTATTCTTTGGGCAGTACAAGTTAATTAAGTTATGCTTTAGATGCTTTCTGAATATATTTTTGTTTTTGCAGTTATACTTAATTCCACTGAATTACTATGGCACATCAAGTCCAAATTCCAGTCAAGGTTGTTGCATTCACTTTCATGCAAATACTGTTGAAAAGGTATGAATCCATCTCCATCACTCAGATATGGGCTAATAACAGGGTAAACTGGGTTCTCTAATATTGGTTGACAACCAATCTAGAAGAAGGACATCTCTGAATTCAAAACCAATAGGAGTAGATATGTTCACACTTCTCCCCGGTCTTTTGAACAGAAGTAGAGGTTTATCCCTTTTTTCTTGTTTAGGATTGGGTTTCTAGTTCCTTCTAAAGTTTTTTCATTCTCTTTCACTCCCAGTAGCCTCTTGAGTCTTAGTGGCATTATCGACTTGCTTGAGATGAATTGATTTAAAAATAAAATAAAATTAGGCATATGTCCAGCAACTTACCCTGTAAAAACCTGCTTGCTACAGAAAGCATAGCAGTAACATCTGGCATGGTGAAGCTGTGTTCTTATCCTCCACATTGGAGTCTGGAGGGTTAACAACAACACAACACACTGAATTATTTCTCACTTGTTACTAATACAGACTAATTTTTTAAGCTGTCAATAGCTGAATTTCAAATATCATACTATTTCAAAAGATGTGTAGCTCATATAAACTATTAATACCCAATCAAACCAAATCTGGTAGTATATAGTTTTTTTTTGTTTTTATACACATTCACATGTGCTATAACAAAAGAATTAAAAGGTAATAGTAATTATTCTTTATTTCCAAATATCAGTGCTTCTGTTGCAAATAGCAAGTTCAATGAAATTTCATAGTTGTTTTTTCATGACTTGATCAGTAACATAAATATATGGTTTGGTTATGTTTTTCAGGATTCAAAACTTATATAAAATCTTTAATAATAAAGCATTAAAAGCTGTGTAAATGCATTGAATTATCCAACATGATGATTTGCTTTTGTCAGCTCTCATATCAGTCAGGCAACTTCTTGATCTTCAAGACCTCAACAATTTCAGTAATACTGTTGGCATCTGTCTATACAAGTTTTGTTGCTGTGTGTCAAGATTCCAAACATTTAACAACATATCTTTTAAATGAAACATGTAAATAGTTATTTTCTGGAGTAAAAGTAGAAGCAGAATGCCCATTGAAATAACATTTATATATTCTTTTCAGAAATATATAATAACAATAAAATGTTCAATTTTCCTTGCAGTGAAATTTGTTTTTTCAAGTAATTAAGTGTTCTTAGTGTGATGCGAAATGTGTGGACAGACTTATTTTATGACAGTCAGCCTAATGTGTTTGTGAGTTTGTAGACAACGCCTTAATCTGTGGCTACTGGCTCATTGCGTGCTTATGCGTGAATGTGTGTGCATGCATGTGTAGATCACACACCAAAACTGGCCTCCAAAATTGAATCCAGAAAAGCAGTATGCTTCTATTTGTATATCTGTAAGGGAGATCCAAAATCTAATTTCACATAGGGGTGTGAATTTTTTTTAATACAAGATTTTCATTAGTTAGAAAATAATTTCACATTGGCTCACAAAATCTTTTTTTCAAATTTTGAGGAGTGGTGAAAGAAGTTATTATTGTCATTTTCTAAATGGTTGAAAAGTAACACATGGTAGGTCTACAACTACATCTGCAAGTATTTGCACTAGTAATGATTGTTTATCCAACAAACCATCTGATGGGATTTTATTGGTTGAAAAATATATAATACTCTAATTCAGGGATCCCAAACACATAGCCCATGAGTTGCATGCAGCTTGCAGATTATCTTTCTGCAGCCCACAGGGAACCATTTTCATGACCAAGATTTTACTTAAATGTTAACAAGTTTAATATATTTATCTCTTGCTACTTCCATACTTTTGCAGTAGCAGTATTGATGCTTGATCTACACATCAATAGTCAGTCAATTTTAAGCTCAGCAGGGTCTGTTTCAGTTCCTCTCCAGGGAAGGAAAGAAAACCCAAACACACCACCACCATATATTCTTTATCAGCTACTTGATGCAGGAGTAAAAATTTGGTCTCTTTTTAATCTTATAAGAAGAAATAAATTAGGTTGTTTGGAAAATAATGACCAATTTTAGAATAAATCTTTTGTGTCCTAATATATTATTGTATTAGTTGCACAAAAAATATATTACTCATTCTTAATGATTGTGTCTTCTTTGTTAATTTTATATCAATCTCTTTCAGACTTTAACTTAAAACATTATATAACCTTTATTTTGAACATGAAAAAAGAAACTTACATGAGATATCATTATGGATGTGAAGCTCATACAGTACACAAACTCAGTAGTATTTCACCGCTGAGTAAACATAGAGGATACTATCTATTCATACACATGCATTAAGCTTCCTTTTAATTTGTTGTCAAGTTACATCAAGGCCACCTAATATTCAAAATGGATAGACCTGGCAATATTATATGTGTGTTTATACATGTGACATTGTTATATAAACAAATCACAATCCATCATAGCATTGTTTGGTTTGCTTAGTTTTTGTATTGTTTCAAAATAATAACTTAAAAAAAAATTTGTATGTATGTACTTTAATGAAACAAATTTAATTTAGAGTGTTACTATGTATAATACAATAGAATTGTATAACAATAAGAATGGAATTTGAGAAATGTCCTTTCATTATTTCTGGAAAGCTATAATGTAATGCTTAATGTTTATGAAATAATGTTTATAAAAATATTTTATAAGCAGATCACTGGATGAATAATATAAAAATAGTTGAACATAAAAATCATAAAAGAATTTTATCAATAAATTTATTAAACACTGTCATTCTCAAAAATATAAGGTACTAAAAGTTTCTCTTTTTGTAAAGATTAAATATTAAATTGTAAATTTTTAATTACACTTTATTTTTCCTTTCTTTAGTCTAAACTAATATCTTGAATTAATTGAAAATATTTTCAAATAATTTCAATATTTGGAATAAATTTCATGAATACAAGTGTAAGAAAAAAGGGAATAAGAATATATAGAGTTTAAAGGTTGTGTATTGATATCTTTTATGTGTGTGCATGTTCAGGTGTAAACAAAGAAGCATACAAAAACTTGGAAATATAATACAGTCTGTTTATTCTCTTTTTATAAAAAATTTAGAAATTCTCAATGTCTCTTGGATATTTTCATTTTCTTTTTATGGTCCAGAAGTTAGGGTAAGTAAGAATAAGTGTGATTATAATGCTCAAGCTCAAGTCAGCCTTGCACTGAGTTAGAACAACCAAAGAAACGTTGTACTTACTTATCAGTAGTTATAATAGTTGAGCTTAATTAATCATTGTGCTGAGTTGGAATGAACAAAGTAAAACTTGTCTTACTTCATTAGTGGAGTTTTGGCAAAACATGCTATGTGTTGGAAGGTGAAAGAGAATTTCATTTTCTGGTTCAGGCAAGTCATGATAAACATGGTTATACTGGTTGAGCTCAAGTTAGTCTTGTGTTGAGTTAGAACAACCAAAAAAGGTTGCTTTACTTCATAGTTGAAGGTTTGGAAGACACATGCAAATGCTATGCATTGAAAAGTGGAAAGAAAGTTTAGCCATCAGTGGACCATGAAAACAAAGATTCTCCTCATCTACATGCTACTAAATTTTGAAGCAAGGGGGATATAGTGAAGAAAACGGCGACTTACCTCACGACTTAAACTGCGCGTCGCGTGTATTCTACAACGCAAAATGTGACGAAAAAGAAAATTACTTACCAAACAAAAGGACACGTGTTCCGTATGACATGCTGAAGATGGAATATTTGAATTAAAAAAGAAGTCTGTTGTAGGAGTTGCTATAAAAGTATTTTGATATGCAAAATACTGAACATCCTCTCCCAGCTGTCGCCAAATGGAAAAAATGCTCGGCCGATAAAAGCAGTTGATGTTCTTGAATTGGGGAGAAAAAATTCGGGTATTTTGGCTACAGTGTCTGTCACAGATTATTTCCACATCACAGAGAATAAATCACTAAGTTCAGACTCGAACATTGGGGGGGGTGCAGAAAGAAATGCCGAAAACTCGAAAACTCTCACAAATCACAAAAAGAAAAGAAAGAAAAAGAGGAAGAAAATGTTTGTCTTTTTATAGACCTTAAACAGCAGCACCTAATGGGTGTTTGATGAAGCCAAGTGGGGTAATCAAATTTCTGGTTCCTTTATTACTAGCATCACACAGAAAATGTATTCTTTTTTTTAATTATTCATTATTATTATTATTATTTTATTTACTGTTTTTATTTCATTTTTCCACAAGTAAAAGGTAAAAGGACATGGTTGTCTGTTTGCATTTGTTTATTTTTATATATGAGTGCATATTGAAGAGTTTTCGTGAAGGATGACTTAAAGCCATGAAACATTGATGCTATTCCAGATATTCACCCCAAAGTTCAAGACATTTGGCAATTGTTATTGTGATGAAAGAAAAGAGAAAGTTTTCTTCTTCAAAAGAGAAAACAAACTAAAAATATTTGCTGCTAATATTTCACTTAGATATTTTGTTCTAGAGGGTTACTGAATAAGGTGTGTGGTATGAATTAAATTGGAGGCAGTATGGAGTGAAGATTATGAGGGTAAGGGAAACAGATAATAACTGAGCCTTGACTTGAAGAAGTTAACATTGTAGTGTTCATGGAAGCATCCATGTGAGAGTCTATTCCATAAAGTAGCAGTTCTTACAATGATGTTCACTCTTGTACAAGACCCAAGAGCCACTCAAAGCAAAACAGGAAGTGGAAGATAAGGAAAAAACTTTAGAAGGAACTGGAAACTCAATCCTAAACAAGAAACAGGGAATAAACCTCTACCCCGGTTCAAAAGATCAGTGGGAAAATGTTAACTGACTAGAATTTCCTCCTAATTAGAATATAGAGGAATTTTTACATTACTGCATAAAAGTTCTATTTATATAAATAGAACTTTTTTTCCTTTTCTTTTCTTTAACTTTTTATAATGTATCAACAGTAGAACAATGAACCAACAGGATTAGTCCCTTTTGACATGAATAATAGCATTTCCTTATATAGAAATAACAAATCTGCCAATTTAGGTTCAAATCTTAAGAACTGCTACCTTATCACATTTGCAACTGAAATTTAAAGTAGAATGTTAACTTTATTGACAAATATCACAGTTACTGTTATGACTTTATCAACTAATTTATCCTAGATAGGAAATATAAATTATGTGGTTATATATTACCCTACTGACACAACCAAAATGCACAACCCTTTGATGAACAGTTCCCTACAGATGATTAATAAATAGATGTACTAGCTATTGTTAACTAATTGTAATAAAAAAATACTGGAAACTTCTGCACATACCTAAGAATTTTTTATTTGCTATCATATCTAAAGATCAATATGTTATGAAATTAAAATAATAAAATTATTCTCTGCTTCCAGAATATTAGCATATTTTACAAAATGTAGAATACATGGAAATAAATAAAAATATGAAAATATTATTAGGTTGGTGCAAAAATAATGTCGTTTTCTCACATATGTTACTATGTGAGAAAACGACATTATTTTTGCACCAACCTAATACAATGTATCCAAATATGCTGGCATTATGACTTATAGGGGAGGGGTCAATCTACTTTAGTTCAAAATGAACAGCTATAGTTCTTGGATCATAGTAGAAAGACAATTATTGAAGAGGAATATTATTTACTGATGTGTATTTATATAAATTTCAAGTGTATTATTTAGCATGTAGTGGTTTGCCATTTTCTTTGTTTGTCTACGTTCTAAAGGGATATGGCATATAAAAAAATAAGAATTGTTGAAGATATATATTTTCTTGTATCGTGTATGACATATAGTTCATTGGGAAAGAAGAAGTGTTCTGGAGAGGAAATGAAATGCACTTTGTCAATACAGCATCCTGTGAGTAAAGAGAGAAAAAACAGAGTGAGAGGATTTATGACCTTTCTTTTCATACCGCTTTATACAATGCCACTTAGCAGATATTAGAAGTCTTCTAGCAGAGAAGTTAAGGTAATCCTACAGGATAATTTGCAGTAGGTGTTATTTCTTCAAATATTTTTGTAAATCAGGAATCTTATATTCAAATAAAACAATTCAGTTTTTTTTCTTTTTTAGTGAACCACTTTTGCTTAAATTTGTAAAATATTAGTTTTGTGATGTAAGGACAGAAAGAAGAAAACAATTTTCAAGACTGACTTATGGAAGCTTGAGGGGATGAAAAAGGTAAAAAGAAGAAAACAGATACAGTGTAAAATTCAACATTTTTATTTACATTATTTACATTGTTCGGACAGCTGTCCACATCTTTATTGGCATGTTCACAATGTTTTGGCCATCGTACACTCCGGCCTTCTTCAGGTGATTGGAATTTTGAACTGAACCCTTTATTTCGTCCACCAGGGTAGATTGGTCTATAAATAAAGGATTCAGTTTGAAATCCAAATCATCTGATGAAGGCTGGAGTATACATCTTCCTGCAATTTCAACAATTATCATCCAGTTAGTAGACTCTCTCCTATTCCTTCTTTCTCTTTTTATTTGATCAACCTCCAGAGATTTCAGTGTCCCAACTCCAAAAATGGACTGACAACTTTTATTTATGCCTGCTGTATGGATAGGCATAATAGTAGTAGACACACAATGTGCACACTTTTTAACAGAAAAATGCTCAAGACCAATTCAAAATCTGTTAACTGAAAAGCATAAAATTTCTAATAACATATAAGTATACAAGCTTAAAGACTGAAACCTTGCAGGTTAGTAATCTTGTCTTTATAAATTATAATTAAATTTTATTTTAAATTGATATCAACTCAGAACGTATATCATATCTTATTAATAATTTTCAATAAAAAGAGGATTTTATTTTGTCTCAAACTGATTAATTAATAAAATCTACAGGGGGCTTCAAAATTAGGTATACAGTATGTATTATACCAGTATTACCATCGTGGTTCTAGGATTCATTTAATTCATTAAAATCATTTTTAATATTTTTATTTTTTTATTTTATAATAATAGAATAATAGCCAACTAAACAGCCTTCCTTGGAAAATTAAAACAAGAAATATTTTGCGGCAGTTATGGTTCATTAGAGCAAGAAAAAATATTTTTATTTTCATATTTTTTATTATAATGCATTTATTATAATTTTTGTTTTTTAGTAAATAATAATAATAAATGTTTTGCAGGTAAAGAGTAGTGTGTGAATAATGGTGGGAAAGAATTTGATTGTTACATTTATTATTGATATGTTTGTATGATCAATACAATATATTTTGTGTGTACATTTTATTTCTGATTATTGTATACCTACTTTTACTTTACTTGTATATTCTAATAATGTATTTGCTATAATTTGAATCTGACAAATTTGTTTATTTTATCAAATCTTAATTTATATGGATTTTTGAAGTTTTTCTTCACAAACATGGCAGACTGATTTATGATCTTTTGAGATATTAAAAAAATAAAATAGTTATTGGAAAAAAGTGTTACATTCAGAATTTATACAGGAATTTTAGAAAATCCAACAATTGCTTCATTCAAAGTCAGAAGGCATTGCCTTTATTTTGTACTAAATACATTGTGCTACTAAAGACATTATTGAAGCTGAAATTAGCAGAACCCAGCAATTAAATGTGCCCTGAACAAGTAGCAGGAAATGGTCACAGAAATTTTTCAAAGTTCAACTGTCAAAAGAAGAATGTACTCTCAACATAACTTAAAGGTTCATGCAAGTGAATCATAATTATTTATTTTATATATATATATATATATATATATATATATATATATAGAGAGAGAGAGAGAGAGAGAGAGAGAGACTATATATATATATAGAATATATATATATATATATATATATATATATATATATATTGACTATGAAACATGGGTGCTATTTCAGATATTTATCCCTAAGTTCAATACATTTGGCAGTTGTTTCAAAAGATTTTATATAATAATTTTTTTTTTTATATAAGTCTGCCATTTGTCCATGTCTTGAATATTGTTGTGACATTTGTACTCTTGCTGTATATCTAAAGAGTTTTGATAAAATCCAATCAAAGAAGAATCAGTAATATTACTGGTCCTAACCTAGCATCTCAGCTTCCGTCACTTTCTCACTGCCATAATGTTGCATCCCTGTGCCTTTTCCATAAATGCTTTCATGATAATTGTTCATATGATCTCTTTGCTATGGTATCTAGACTTTACAAATTTAAGCATAGTACTAGATTGGTGGCAAGGTCTCATTAATTCATAGCTGAATTGGCTATATGTAACTGTAAGTTCTATGCTAACAGCTTCTTTCCTTGCATGTCTTACTTGTGGAACTCTCTTCCAGGTCCATGCTTTCAAAAATTTAAATGCAATATCAATTGTTATCTACTGTCCTCTTGATCACCCTTCTATTGTTCTCACTTGTTAATGCTTCCCTTTTTTCTTATTCTTTCACACTCTGTAACCTCTTGTGCCTTAGTGGCTTTACTACCTTGCATGGGTTGATATGATTTTAAAAAAGTAATAATGACTCATTTTTATCAATTACATAAAATGTGAATTTTTTTATTTATGTAGAGAATATCAAATTACGCAAATTCTTTGGTTGGTTATTGAAAATGTAGTTCCACCCAAAAAACCAAGATTAGAATGTCATTTAAAACTACTTTTTTCTTCAGAATGAATAAGATTTAAATCAAAGACAGTTATAGGAAGCTCTGTTAGAAAACTGGATTCTGTTAGAAATTTGGATTGGGTAACATAGCAGGAATTTTGCATATTTTCATTATTGTTGGATCTAAAATTTTATTCAGTACGCTAATATACTTGATAAGAATAAAAATTTAAATATTTAATTTGTTGTAAATGTTGCTTCTAATGCAGCAAAGCATCCAAAGACATTAAAATAGAAGATATTTCAAGTCTTACATTCTCAAATTTTGCAAACTACTTTTTAATTCATTTTATATATTTGTGATATTCAGTCGGTAAAGAAAAACTCTTTTCCATTTTTTCTCCAATTTGGTTTTAAATAAACTTTTATTGAACATGTGTCAACTTAAATAGCAGCTATAATAACTAAATAAATACTAACTTTGATAAAATTTTAATAAAGGACCAAGTAAAAAAACTGTCAAAAGTACTCTTGACATCACTATTAGTGTATACTCCTTCAGTAATTTTTATTGTTTTAAAAAGCTATTTTTAGAATTTCAATAAAATCATATCATGGATTTATATTTTTTCTTGAGAATTTACAACAAATATGTTAAGCACTATATATTTATTAATTATTTATTAACAAGATTTTAAAATAAATATGCAAAAGCAATAACAATATTTTTATAAGATTATACAATTTAATTTGTGAACTATAACAATAAATTTTCTTTCATTTGCACTTGCATATTTTCCTTCATTTTTTATTTTCTCTTGCCACAAAAAATTTGCTAAAATAGGTTGAGATTATCTCTTCTTCTTAAACAAACATTCCTTTAAATTTTAGATTTTTGGCAAAAGCACAAACACTCTATATTTTGAGTGTGTATCTCCCTATTCATTGGGAAAGCAAAATTTACTTTGTGCATAATTACAGAATGTCTGTAATTTTAATGGGAGATACCACTGTATGGTGGCCAACTATATGAAATTGCTTGATTTTCTGGTAAAATAAAAAAAATTCTACAAATTACTTTTTTTCAATTTTATGCAGATGATTCAATTATAATAATAATAGAATAATAGCCAACTAAACAGCCATCCTTGGAAAATTAAAACAAGAAATATTTTGAGGCAGTTATGATTCATTACAGCAAGAAAAAATGTATAAATTCAGTTTCATATGTTATAGCTGCATTATAATTCTAAAAATAACTTTTTAAAACAATATAAATTATTATGGGAGCATATGATAATAGTGGCGTCAAGAAAAAAACATCCTTTTGACACACTGTTTTTTGTTTGATTCTATGTAAAGCTTTGCTGTAACATATTTTTTTAATGTCATGTTCCTTCAATTTTTCATATTGCTTTCTCTTCCCTTTGGAATTCAGACTTTTCCTTCTCTTAGACTAGATGCTACTCAAAATTCTAGACAGTGTAGTCTACCCTGCTATCTAATACAAACCTGGGGGTGGAGGAGAAGATACAGATTCATACACTTCCAAAGGATATTTATATGAAAGTGAATGCAACAGACTATCTCAGAATCTGAAAGTGGCTCATCAATTCCACCCTATTTATTGCACAACTAAATAATAATAATCATCATTAAAAAATTATCATTTCCTGGTAAGTGCAAAATGTTTTACTTTACAGGGAAAAATATCTATCATCTTCAACACAGGAATTTTCCTTTATAAAAATGGAAAATTGCTAAGATATACACAAGCACACCCAAATTAAGTTTACACCTTAATGGTGTGATGATGTCAAAAGCATTTATTTTTTATGATAGTCTTTTTCCTTGTTAATGCACTTAATTCTGTGGTGAATATTAATCACATGAATTGAAAAATATAAAGTGCAAATTTCATATCAAAATTCAATTAGTATTTCTGTCAGGCTACAGACTTAATGACCCAACCTCATATACAACCACACACACATACATATGCTCATATACATATATATAGTAGTCAGCTAAGAGAATCAACTATTAATTGTTTTATCATCAACCATTCTTGAGCTACATTGTTTTCTTTACCATTTCTCTCTCTCTCCTTGTAATCAAAATCTGCCATTTCAACTGCTCAGGTTTTTTAAATTCCTACACCCACATACTTGGAATAGCTATAGCTACTTGTGGACCTGCACACACGCAGGCTCACATAGGTTCACACCTATGCAAATATCTGTACACACACATATGTATTGTTAAATGCATTTGGGAATACACACATATTTTGACATGTATTTTGTCATTCATATATATTTCCGTTTTATATACACAGAAGAAACCATAATGATTATTATGGGGTTACCATTTGAAATTATGGCTTGGGTTTGCATATGAAGATTGTTAAGAGTCTCCAGTGACTATTGCAAGAATATGGGATAGTCCTCAGGGCAACTCTAATGAATTTTTTTAAGGTTGCAATAAATTAAAATTCTTTTTGGATATGTTCAGAGTTCAAATTCTGGCCATGTTCATTACACAAATTGCACATTTGCACAAATACTCTTAGGAAAGGTATATTAATCCATCTTTTCTTCCTACAGCTATAGGTTAAATAACAATGCAGACTGGACACTCTAACCTTGGTTGAATACTAGTTTAGGAAAAGGACAAATCTAAATTCAAAACCAGTCAGGAATTGGACCGGCATTGCCTCTCTCATAAAAAACTATTTGCTACAGAGACCACAGTAGCAGCAAAGAGCATTGGGAGCCTGTGGCTCTATACTTTACAGAGGAATCTGATGGCACCCAGTACAAGAAGGTGAAGGTGGAAAATTATTTATGGAGAGAAAGATAGGAATTAGAAAAATAAAAGAAAGGATGTAGCAGTAAATATTTGTGCATTCTTCATTTGTTTTTTGCATAATTTTGTATAAGATTTATATAAAAATAGATGAGCAATCAAGATTGAAATGGATAAGGTAGAAACTCAGAAGATACAAGCAAAGGAAGATTATTCATTATTCACTTCTGGCATGAGATAATGGATAATCCAAGTTATCAACACTCATGGAATTTCCATTTGATACAATATTACTTTGATGACCTATCATCTGTTGACTTTTTCACACAGTTTCAAATGACTTCATTACACAGTAGACTTAATTTGGCATCAATTCACTCCAATGTCAGTTCCATGGGAGGACATTTTAATGTCAGCAGAACTTAAACAAGCTGAATTAAAAAAGAAGTACAAAACTTCTGACCTGAGTCATCTGGATATGTGGGCATTTAGAGCAGGAAATGGATCAAAAAGTAAATACTAGTCAGGCAAATTTGAGTCCTAAGTTTTCCCCATTTCAGCTATTAGAGCAGCCAAAATTAGGATAGACGCATTCAGATACACAATTTTAACAGTCATTCAATATTCATTCACTCTTACTCTCATAGTTTTTATAACTGTATAACTAGTGGGATCACCATTTTATGTAGTGAATATTACTAATGTTGAAGGGATATTAGTGATAGGAGAATATTATGTAAGAGAGATAATGTAGTAATGGTATAGTGGTTGTATGGGATGTTTCCTCAAACAGGAGATAGAAGTGAAATTACAAACACTGGTTGGTTGGTTGTTTTTGTTTAGTGCTGTATCAACCTCTATGATTTATTTAATACCAAAATTTAAATATTTTGTATGCAATTGTTTTTTGAGAGAGATCATAATGGTTTTAGGGATATAAGTTTTACTAATTAACCCATAGCTGGGGGAAAAGGTGTATTCATAACTTTCCCAAGGGTATTTGCCTGTAAGTGAATACAATGAACCAAACTGGAATTGGAACTTAGTTCTCTGATTAACAATTAACAATTATCCATTACACCACTCACACATCCAAACTTACAGCACCTGGTATTACCAAGTGGTACAATTAATTGTACAATTAACAACATTTTATTACCTCAACAAGCTAAATAAGAAGAATATAAAAAAAAATAAATGTGTGATTACTGAGGTGTCCTTATTTGTATGTACATGTTATGGGTTATCTCACTTGGCTTCCCCAAACACCCATTAGGTGATGTTGTTTAAGTTCTATAAAAAGACAAACATTTCCTTCTACTTCTACTTTCTTCCTCCTGTTCCAAGATGTAGCAGGTGAAGATTAGGATGTCCCTGCTGGGACACATTCATTTACCATTCAACTGACAACTAAACTCTTACACATAAGCATGTATCACATACACAATCAAGTACATTCTTAATAGCAAAGTTTTTAATGTTTTTTCCTTTCCTTTTAACTGTATACACATTAATGTAATTTCTTTTTGTTAATACAAGAATTAATTGTTTGTTTAAAAATTCATGTTTTGTTTCTTATTTTTACCCAGATGCATATGAGTCCGCCAAATATTGTTTATGTAGCAGAAGCCATTAAATATTTACTGAAGAACATCCACACATTGCAACACAGTGGTGATTTCTGCAAGAATGTTTTTAAAAATAGTTTATTGTTGGTTTGGTAGAGTTATCAGCTTTAGGCATTTGTATATTTTGTTGTGTACAATGTGACATATGGATCACTGTGAAGTTTCCACAGAGAAGAAATGAAATTTGTCTTGTGCCTATGGCATCCTTTGAGTGAGAAAAGAAAAAATGGGAGAGAGTTTACACCCTTTCTTTTCTAGTGCTTTTTTGCAATGGCATCTAGTTGTTGTTAGGAAAAGTTCCTTAGTAGACAAGTGGAATTATCCTACATAATCACTACTACAACAAATTTAATTTACCAATATGAGAAAAGAATCACTAAATAACCTGATTATTCTTTATTGATTGATTGATTTGTCTTCTACAGCTTATCAACTGTTTGCTGGTTATTTAAAACCAGAAAATATTTTTAGATTCTAAGAATGTTTTTGGGGATAATAATGATTTAATGATAAAAGTCTTACTAATTAAGCATTAGCTGGGGAAAGAGGTGGATTTATGCCTTTCCCAATGGTATTTGCATGTAAATGAATATAAGAAACCTAATTGCAATTAGAACTCAGCTCTCAAATTCATTATCCATTACACCACTTGCACATCAAATCTTACAGCATCTGATATTCCCAAGTTGTCACCTATCTAGGTACTGAACAAGCTTTATGTTGCTTAACTTCACTGATCATAGGAGAACTGCATTTCAACGTGATATGACCATGAGCCCTGATTATTCCCATATCTTAGAAAACTGAGATAGTTGCTAGATGTTAAGATTAGCTTAATTTGGCAGATATATAGTAGTAAGGCACTTGTAAGGATTGAACTCACTTCATTAGTGAATGGATTTACAGAATATGCTTGCTGACCATCACGCTAAAGTAGATGCATTTAATGTTTATTAAATTTAATTCAGTAAGACACAAGGTCACAGAAGTAGGATACCTTCACTTTACTAGCGAATTGATTTGCAAGATATACTTGCTAGCAATAGTATATGCCCTTAAGATTTTATCATGTATAACATAAGAACATTTATTCTCTATTCTGCAGCCTCTTTCTCACAGTTGTAACATTGCAAGGCTGTTATGAGTCTATGACTATGTCCATAGTAAATATTTAGATTACTCCATTCTTTAGTTCTATTAGTTCAGACTTTTACAGCTAGAACATGCCATGCTATTTCTATAGAATCAAATCATCCTCATATTCTCCATATTCCAAATGTAAGAAGACAGTTCCATACAGACAGGTTTTCCCTAAGAATTGCCACTTTGTGGAATAGATTCCCACATGGTTACTTCCCTATATACCATAATCTTGACCTCTTCAAATCAAAGGTCAATTGTTACCTATCCTCATTGTTCTCATAATCTTTGGATATGTAGGTAGGGTAATAGCAGCTTGGAATAAGAAATCTATCTCTTCATCTCCCAGCTATGGGTTAAATTGTAAAACTTGTATCTGGAAAAATCATTGTTAATATAATATTCAATTGCAAAATACAATTATCCTTACAATTCAAAAAAATATGTTTTTAGCTTTAAATAATCCATAAACTGTTGATAACCCATATGAAATGAATCCATCAACATGTCCTCATAATCTTTACTTCTTACAACCATCTCTTTCATTCAAAATGGACACATCATTCATTCATCATTATCATTTTAAAAGTAATCCTCTAACTTGAGTGGCTCATTGGAATTTTAGTAATTTACTAATTTTAGTATTAAAAAAATCATTATATTAAAAATAATCTAGGAATATTTGAGACAGTACTGTTTTATAATGACAATAAATTTAAACATTAATAAATTGGGGATAAAGAAAGGAAGAGGTGGTCAAATTCATTGACCTTAGTTTAAGGATTTTACAAGAATTTGAACTATGTCAATTTTATTGACCATTCTGTTATAATGCCGATTTCATTGTCTTTTTTATCTGAAACAAAATGAATGTAATTTATTTCAAGCAATCACCGTATCTTTATTTCATGATTGCATATATACATGTATATCAAACCTGTGACCCATCTGTTGGAATATATGCCAACAGTTTTATCACATTAGGTGTTGCAGCTGTGATTTCTTATTTCTATAAAGATTATTTTTAACGAGTACATATATTTGAACTGACATCTCTGTTATTTTAAACAGTGAAATTAATATCAACTGGCCTAGAATTGGCACTGTTTAAAATAATAGGGATGTCTGCTCAAACAGTTACAGTTGTATCACATTGAAACACCAGTTTTTGTCCAATACTCAAAGCTAAGTAATGTAGAATCTGGTCAGTAACTAAATGGGTGACCGCTGATGAATACTAGGTACTGTAAGCTATGTGATATGCCTAGTAAGCTAGCAATGAATACAATCTTGCTGCTTATACTAGCAGAAAACCTTGAAGTAATTTGAGTCATGTTAGTACTCAGATGGTTGACCAGTGGTGAATACCAGCTACTGTAAGCTATGTGACAGGCCTTGCAAGCCAGCAATGGATAAAATTTTGCTATTTACTCTAACAGAAGACCTCAATATGTGGAGGCACTTCTGAACTGACAGGTTGCAAGACTTATCAGGAGTTGGTTGAGTGTGAGTGGTGAGTATGAGAATCTGCTCAAACATGTGTACTGATTAAATACAACATTTATAATAAGTAATATGTATAAGTAATAAGAAATAATGTTGGATTAAAAAATCTGCATAAAACATATATATTAAATTGAATAAAGTGTTTACTTTTAAATTCTTAGAAGATTATTGAATATAACAGACACCTAAAGAAAGCTGGAGAGTAAAGACACCAAAATGTTATCAGTAAAACAACCAAGATGAAGATATTAGTTCAAATAATAATAAAGATAATTCTTCTTCTCAGAAATCCAAACAGAAAAAAAGCAATCATTACAAACAAATTTTACAAGAAAAAAAAGGAATTAAATTATTTGTTTTTTGTAATTATTATAATTTTATGAGGAGGTGCTGAAAAGTCTTCAGCCTAACCGAGAAAGGAAGCATGAAGCATGTTCTTCCATATATTCACCCTGAAATTCAACATGCTCAGCATATCATTTTACAAATATCTTTAACCATTCTAAAAAAATTCTGAGTTTTGGTCATTGAAATATTGCTGCTGCTGTCACTGAATCATTCAAAATCTTTTTCCATTTTAAACTCATTTTAAGATCTGGAAACAGGATAGAGTCAAACAGAATGAGATCTAATTAGTAGACTGAATTTTCTACTCATTTAAATATCAAATTCTCCAAAATATCCATCATCTTACCAGCTCTGTGAGTAGAGGCTTTATCCTGCAAAAAGAGAACACCATTCTGTAATTTCTCTTGCTGTTTTCCTTTTAATGGCTCAGCACAGCAAATTAGAGTAGTATTTTGCATAAACTATTTTGCTCTTTTGAAGATTATCAGGCATGAAAATAGCTTCCCTATCTCAAAAAAGTGTGACCATAACCTTTCTTGTCAGCATTTGAGCTCAGAGTTTTTCCGAGCTGTGGAGGTCCTGAGTCCCACATTGTACAGACTGTTTGGTCTCCAGATCGTAATGGTATAATCATGTTATATCAACAGTGACATGTTATCCTAAAAGATTATCATTAGATCACTGAAGATGCTGCAAAGTCAATTTGCAGATGTCCACACAATATAATTTCTAGCCTATATTCAAATATTTTTTTAGCATTCACTTGTCTGACAACTTCTATATTCACTTAATTGCTCATTAATTATAAACCCAGTGCAATCACTGGATATCTCTAGTTTTTCAACTATTTTTTTTTTGGTTGAGATTTGTCAATCAGCCAAAATTAGATCATGAATGGGATCAACAATTTCAAGAGTTGACACTGTTGAAGACCAGACCTCCTTGACTGTGCTGCATCTTGGGTCTCAAAATCTACTTGCTAAAAGTTGGCCTACCACTTCTGCACAGATGAATATAACAGGCACTTGTCATCTAATGTTTGCATCATGCACTCAGTTTTCATTTGAAGTTTTTCTATGCAGAAAAAAATGAACTTGGTGGTGGTCCAAAGGTGAACACTTGAAAATCCCAGATTTTCTGTTGACAAAACTCAGTAAATGATTTGAAACAAATTAAAAAATAAGCACAAAGGTCCTACAAATTGGCTTTTTACAATATAAATTAATTCTCTTTACATTGACAAAATAACAATCATATTTTCAGGAGTGGCTTGAGATAAAACTCTTCTGAACATCCTCAATTTCCTCATGTGATATTAATAGCAGATAATAGCATAGTGTAGGGACATTATTATTATAAATAAAAATAAAAATGAAAATTATAAGTAAAATAAAACAGTATAATAAAATCTTTGTATAAAATAAATTAAATAAAAAATAAAAATAATAAAAATGCAACATGCAACAGAAACTGTTCCTGTCGGAAAATGGAAATCATGCAAAAAATGTTGAATTCAATCATTTCACTGGGAACCTTTGGATGGGCAACACGTGTCCCAACTTCTCTTTCTGTGACATTGTATGTAATAATATGGAGTGACTTCTTCCTTTTAACACATGCAACCATGAAACATTTGTAACCAAATATACACACATCAGTACACAAAAAAAAAATGTATGACATTAATGTACAATTTAACATGCCTTTACTGTTATCTCTATATATTTTATTCCCTGTGAAGTATGTTTTTATTTCCCATGAACACAAGACTATTTCTGCTGCTATGATGTGACTGACCCCCACAATAGTCATAAACTATTTTTTTTTAAATCAGTTCACCCTAAGCAAGGTGATAATGCCACCATGATGCAAGAGACTTTAGAGGGAACTGGAAACCTAATCCTAAACAGGAAAGAAGGGATAAACCACTACTCCTGTTCAAAAGAATAGAGAGGAGTGTGAGTCAGATGATAGGTTAATACAAAAGTTTCTAATTATTTACCTGTTTTTTACAACTTTATGCTATCTGATAAGTAAATCATATCATCTGGTCTGGTGCTTCTGCTATGTATCTAGAGATTGTTGACAAAATCCAAAGAAGAATCTGTAATATTGTCAGTCCTGATCTGGCATCTCAGCTTCAGCCACTTTCCCACCACTGTAATATAGCTTCCCTGTGCCTTTTGTATAAAGACTGACAAATCTCAAACAAACAAATTGTTGAAAAAATAGAGATATCCAGTGAAGACACTGGATTTATAATTAACAAACATAAATATTTTCATGGCGATTGTTCTGAGAGCTTTCCTATTTGGTACTTGAACTTCATGAATTTAAATGTAGTACTTAATTGACAACTAGGTCTCTTCATTTCACTGTTGACATTTCTAAGGGTAAATGTAAGTTTTATATTAACAGTTTTTTCCCTTGCATTTCTTCCAGCATCTTGCTTTCCTATCTACTATGATCTTCAAAAATTTAAATGAAATATCAATTGTTGTCATTTGTCTCCTTGAATCCTGTTCTGTTATAGTTCTCCCTCTTCTGAATAATGATTTTTCATTTTTATTTCACTCTGAGTATCCTTTTGTGGCTTTATTGCCTTTCTTGGAATAAAATGATAAAAAAAAAAAGAATGGATCTTGTTTTGGCTTGAGGAATTTTTGAGGAATCTTTCAATGTCTTTTTTTGGAACTGCTGACCAGATAACTGCTGCATAAAATAAAACATGTAGTAGGCTTAAGGTGAATGGTCTGGGGAATACACTGTATATAGAAAAAAAGTTCCCATACTAGCTTCATGATTGCTGCAATGCATTTTTAACTTGAATATAAGTATTGTCATACAACAAAATCACCAATCAATTTCCTTACCAAGAAAAAACATTTTTTTATCTTCCAGAACATCATTTAAACAAGCCAATAACTTACTGTAACAGTGTCCATTAACAGCTTTTTCATATTTCACAAAAAATTCCATTTGAATTGCACAAAAGGAAAAAAATGTCAAAGGCTTTCCTGGATCTTGCTATAATTTACTTTATTTTAGATTCCTATAATAAATTCATTTTTTGTCACCAGTGGGCTTATGGCCACATCATGTTGAAAAACTGGTTCCTTTATGATCACTGAAGTTAAGCAACATTGAGCCTGGTCAGTACTTAGATGCATGACTGCTTGAGAATATCAGGTGCTGTAAGCTTGGATGTGTGGGTAGTGTAATGGATAATGGCTTGGAATTGCTAATCACACAGCCAAGTTCAAATTAATGCTGAGTTTGTTATATTCACTTAATTGCAAATGCCCTCAGGAAAGATATGAATCCACCTCTTCTTCCCTCAGCTATAGGTTAATTAATAAAATTTTTATCACTAAACCATTATCACTAAACCATAAGTTCTGGCTTTAAATAACCTGCAATGAGTTGATAAGCCATAGAAAATGAATGAATGAGTGAATCAATCATCTCCAGTGACTCTGAAAAGGAGTCTTTCTGTGTCAAGCAAAAATAGAAAGACAAGTGATTAAATGCTGACCCATGTTCTTTCACATAAGTTGATGTAAAACCAATTTTCTTGGTTTCTGTTCTTTGAGCTTGTAAAATATATACTATAGTTGACCCATTTATTACTAATATTTTTTTGAAAGTTTTTGTTGCATCTTCTTTCAAATGTTTCTACAATTCATTCATTTTTGAAGTCTTAAATTATTCCAGAACATTCTTTATCTTTGAGCTCATGATTTCTTTTTTAAACTTTTCAAACCATTCTTAAAATAAATGCTTGCACCTACTGCATTATAATTTCCATTTCTTAGCTTTTGCTGCATGTTTATCACCAAATTAAAATAAAATTATCACATGATAACAAAGAAGTGAGTAAATTTTAAAAAATACTTCAGTGATTTCTTTAGTATTGTACAAACGTTAATGCTGGGAATTTTTGTATCACCATAAATAACTGACTACAAATAAACTGAATTAATTTGAAGTATTTGACATTGAAAAAAATGACTTTAGCTAACACTTAGTTCTGACTCCTTTAAAATGGTTTTATTTCTGATATTTATACTCTGATTCATAAAGAGTATCAGAAAATGATTTACATCTGGTTTCAGCTTATTCAAATTTCTTAATTCTTTATGCAACAGTTCATATATCAATAATTGTCCATATTATGATAAGCAATATAAAACAGAAAAGCAGTGTAGTTTTAGAACTTTTGATATTAGTAGTTGTACCTTTTATTAGAATAAAAAGTAATTTATCTTGGAATAACTGAATTTATTTATTTCTTCTGATATATAAATGTCATGGTTTCCATAAACAGCAATATCTGTATATTTACTTTCTTTTTAAGCATCTTCTACTTAGCTTTTCCAGTATTCACAAAACTGTTAAGCAATATTGCTGGATTTCATCTTTGCTGTCTGAGATGCATTCTGGGTATCAATTGGTCCAACCAGGTCACTAATGTAGGTCTCACCTGTGCCTAGTTACCTACCTTATACACCCTTCTCCAACAATGCAAGTTCTGCTAGCTTGGACATGTATACCATATGTCAGATGGAAGATTCTAAAGGTCCTTCTGTACAGGGAAGTAGCTGTCAGCAAGAGGGCAACCTCGTCTTCACTTCAAGGATGTCTGCAAAAGAGACATAAAGGTGATGGACATGGATATTGAGAGTTAGGAAGACATTGCCAGTGATTGCTCATGTTGGAGATGCAATTTACACTGAAGGCTGGAGTGAGGAGAGGAGAAATGGACGCTTGAAAGAAAACAACATGGCAACATCAGGGAAGAGCATCTTCACATGCATTCATTATAATCTAGACTGTCACTCCTGTGTAGACCTGTACAATCATAACAGATACTGCACTGCCATGAATAGCTGATGTATAACTCTTTGGGTGCAGATCCATGCTTTCTCGGGACAGATTTTTCTTTATTATTTATGAATTGTCATACATTCTTGGGAAAGATAATGAAGTAGCTTCTTGTTACTTATTCCATAATTTGGAATTCAGAGTTTTCTTTCTCTTAGATTGGTTGCCAGCCAAGGTTAGAAAGCCAAGTCTATCCAGTGATTTAATCCATAGCTCTAAAGTAAAAAAGATGAATTAATGCCTTTTCCAAGTGCATTTTCATGAAAATGAATGCAACAGACTAACCCGGAATTTGAAATCAGCTTTCCAATTACAATTTTTGCAACAATGTCCATTAGATTACTCACATATTCTAGAATTAGGATACTAATTTTAACAAAACAAGAAAAAATGTTGCAACTGCTTGCTCATCAAATTTGAAATCAAATAATTCAATCACTAATCTATCTGAATTTTCTTTCCAATATTTTATTTTTAATTTTTTAATAAAAATTGTAAAATTAGCAATACAAAAAAATTCAAAATTAAACTTCTATTTAAAGCTGTAATTTTTAGCTACTTCTTCTGTTAACAAACGTAAATTTTTAATCAATCTCACTAAGAAATCCTTAAAAGTAGCTTCGTACTTGAAAAGTCCAATCTTTATGCATTAATAATTAATAGAATTGATTGATCAGTCAAAAGTCTTTATTGTACTCATTGTTTCAGCTGCATTTAATTTTTTTTTTTTAATCTGCAATAAACATTTAAGTCAAATAATTCTTGTTCAAACTCCAAGATAAAAATTGTTCTCTCTGACATTCTTCTCAAATGTTCTTTTTAGCAATATTGATTAAAAATTTATTTTCAGCTCAATGTTGTTTTTGGTTATTTAAATTCTGATTTCTGAAAATTGGCTATTTTCTTTTCAAAACACTCAAAATTTTTAATGTTTATAAAGCAAGTATTATTTCAGGGAAATATATATCTAATGAGCAAAATAATGTTTTTAAACTATTCAACACCTAACCTAACTAATTAACATTTTCAGTGTTGCATTGTTATTGTCTGGCTGTGATGGCCCATTTTGAGAAAAGTTGGCAATTGCAATTTGAGTGAAATACATGACTATAAAGACACTGATGATAAGTTCTCATCAGTGCCATTGTTTTAGTTTTAGAACAGATACTCTATAGTACAGACTAAGCTAAATGACACCACTAACACATAAGATGATGAAAATATATCACAAAACAGGTTGTATTGTATGCTGTTATATTGTTTTGTTTTTAATCAGTATCACCCCAATCAAGGCAGTAATGCCACTAAAATGCATTGAGTGTGGAAGATTTAAGAACGGAAGCATTAATGATGAGCAGAAAGAGAAAAGAGTAATCAGGTGGACAGTAGATAGCGATTGACATTGCATTTAAACTTTTGCAGATTAAAGTTGGTTGGAATGCATGGAGCCAGAAGGGAGTTTCATAAGCAAGAAATGCAAGAGAAGAAACTGTTAGTATAAAATTTATGACTACATCTAGCCAGTTTAGCTGTAAATTGATGAGATCTTGACGCCAGTCTAGTGCTGCACTTAAATTCAAAAAGGCTAGGTATAATAGTGAAGAGCTCATCCAAACAATTACCATGAAAGTATTTATAGAAAAGACATAGAGAATCAAGTTTACAGCAGTAGGAAAGTGACTAGAGCCAAGCTGCCAGATCAGGACCAATAATATTGCTGATTCTTTTTTGGATCTTATCAAGGAACTCAAGGTAAATAGAAGGGGCACCAAACCATATGTGAAAGTAATATTCTAAGCATTGACAAATGGTAGACTTATTGATATTGTAGACTGATTCTGGAGAGAAAAATTGTCTTGTCCAACATAGTGAATCAACTTTCTTAGCAGCTAATCTTACAATGGATTCAATATAGTCTTTTGCTTCATATCAGCTTTGAATGTGAGTCTGAGATGGCACAACAAGTCACTTTCCTGGAAGTTAGCATCAGCCATGATGATGAAAAGCAAAAAAGGGGCCTCTCAGATGATTAATGAAGAGAAGTTTAGTTTTGGAGGCATTAAAATTAACAAGCCATCTTTTGCCCCCTGAGGTCATTTTGGACATTGGCTGCAATTTTGACCTTGTTGGACTTATAAGCCTTACTATTGAAGCAGGTGTAAATTTTTGTGTAATCAGTGTAGATACCAAGTTTAGAGCTGATGTCATCAGGAAGGTCATTAGTGAAAATTAAAAACAGAGTAGATGAAAGATGGAGCCCTGGAGGACATCTGTGTTAGTACGAAAGGATCTAAATCAGTGGCCATTCAGGATAACTTTCATTTCAGTTTTTGATAGGAAAGACTAGATCAGTTCAAAAAAGTGTCTGGAGCCAGTAATTTTTCAGCTTGTGGAGAAGACCTGAATGCCAGACCTTGTCAAAGGCTTTAGAGATGTCCAATGCTATTGCCTGGGCTTCACCTTTTTATGTAGAGCATGATAGGCTCTTTCTGCAAGTATCATTAGTACATCAGTGATTGACCAGGAAAAACAAAAGACATATTGCTCATCTGAGAAAAGGCCCTGTGATGAGAGATGATGAACCAATTCAATATTGATTAGGTCTTCCAGGAGTTTCCCAAAAAGATGTAGAAAGTTGATAGGTCAATCTAGAACTAAATTAATTTATAACACAAAAGTTGTAGTCTAATATTTCTGTGTCTTGAAAATGTATATGTATTTTATTTGTCCAAAAGGTTTGTTCAGCTTATAAACAAATCTTTTACTTAGTAAAATGAACAAACATTTTGGCCAACCCAATATTCTTACAGCAGGTAATATCAGTTTTACAAAGACATATCTTAAAAATGTTTGGAAATAGCACTAAGCACTAGTTAGTTTATAACACAAGAGCTAGAGACTAGCATTTTACTGTGTCTTGAAATTGTATATATACTTCAACAAGCAATATTAGTTTCATAAAGACATTGCTAAGATCAATTATAGCAATAAGGAACACTAAGAAAAGGATTTACTGATCATACAGTACATCATTATTGTTCTCTTCTTTCTTTCAATAATTGTGGCTCCAGCAAAGCTCTATAGACTTTATTATTACTAAAATTACTTCAATACCTTCATTCTTCTCAATAATCCAGTACTAAATGGATGGCAAGACCTCATCATTTTACTGCTGAAATGGCTAGATGTATCTGTAAGTTCTATGCTAACAATTTCTTCTGTTGCACTTCTCATTTGTAGAACAATTTTCTGGCTTTCCAGTCAACTTTGATCTTCAAAAATTTAAATGCAATGTCAATCATTTTCTTAATTCCTGTTCTTTTATTGTTTTCTCTTCTTAATTTTTTTCCTATTCCCTCACATTCAGTAACCCTCTTGAATCTTAGTGGCTTTATTGCCTTGCTTGAAAGTGAAATGAAAAATAATCTAATGTTTTTCATTATTTTATTTCTATCCAGACTTTCTCTTTTAATTATTTATTTTGTTGCTTTAAATTTAAATATTATTATTTAAATAACTAGCTGTTTACATAGGATTCAGGTATGTTTCTGTTAATATGCATTAAAAATATACAAAAAAAACTCTATTCACTTTAATGATTACATATAGAAGAATGCAGGTAGTGAAGTAATTTTAGTAATAATAAAGTCTATGGAGCTTTGATGGAGCCACAATTATTGAAAGAAAGAAGAAAACAATAATGACATTGAACATTTTAGTGACAGACTGGAAAATGAAACTTATAATTGCGATTGTATTTTAGCACCAAGTGTATATGAATCTGGTATATGTAGAAAAGCAGTGGCAGCACTAGGCCAGAGCAAGCCTGGTCATCACCCTGGCTCATAGCAGCCTCACCCAAGCTTTGCCCAGGCTCCCAGAATTTATTGTTTAAAAAAATTTGCTTTTGCTCTTATTTTTACTTTGCATTGTCATGATTTTATTTTTTACCATGTGCTTTATGAATACAATGTGCAATTGTCGCTACAGCAGTTTATATCTATTGCTAAGCCCATCATCTGAACTTGGTAGTAGGTGACTGTGTGAAAAATGTCAGATTGCAGGTAGATTTTTGCCTCACTGCAGAAACTGTACTTTTTTATGGTTTGATCTGCTGTTCATTCATATTTTAAGCAGTTGAAAGACCCCAACAGAGTTGAAAAGCTTATCAGATATGTCCGTAATCATCATGCTACACTATGCACTGTATGTTTAAGTTTATTTTAGACACATTCTCAAAATTTAGCAAAGGTCTGACATCATCAAAGAGACATACCAAG
Source organism: Acanthosepion lycidas (assembly GCA_963932145.1). Classification (NCBI taxonomy): domain Eukaryota; kingdom Metazoa; phylum Mollusca; class Cephalopoda; order Sepiida; family Sepiidae; genus Acanthosepion; species Acanthosepion lycidas. Next base: position 99,290,463 of record OZ010577.1, on the reverse strand, counting down.
GTGAAATCTTTATTGGCACTATTGTCTGTAAATTTCTGTGTTCTTGTCCTTTTTTTTTTTGTTTTCTTTCGAATTAAGCTGCTATCAAATATGCTGCAATCTTCTTCATTTGGTCTGGATGCTGCAATAAAATTTATATATAACTGCATTGATGATTTCACTAATGAAAGACAAAGGCTAGATGGGGAAAGTATGTGGCACAAAATAAAAGAACAAGTCACTTAATTAATGACAACCAGCTGGAATGGGACAAACTAAAGAGGCAAAGCATATTGCTGTAGTACTTAGGAAACTCCATTGTAACTGAAATTGTTGGAAGCAGGCTGACAGGTAGTGTAGATAAGATTGCTGATATATGTCAAGAGACCTTTATTCCTGTTTTGAATGGAATTGTATCAGATCTCCAATGTTGTTTTTTGTAAAAAAAAAAACAACAAAATCATGAAATGCCTGTTTTCTTTGAAACAGTGCAACCAGTTTTTGAATACTGATGTCTCAAATTTATGGCTGAGACATACTCACTAAATGTACAGGATTTAAAAGTAGACATATATGTATCACATGTATACGTGTATCAAACACAATTCATAACACTGTGTAACATGATTTTTATCCTTAGGTAGCAACTGTTAATTTCTATTTGCCTAGAAAGTTTGAAAAATGCCTAATATGTCCTTCAAACAATGCTTTTGTGACCAGGATAATGATATTATCTATTCCCATTGGGAAAACTGGTGAATATGAACATTCTCATTCATGAAAAGTAAGAACAAAACAGTGTATGATCCAAAAGTAGCATTTATTTATTCTAGGATTATACAAAAGAGACCACAAAAAATTTAGAAGGGAGTTATTTTTCATGATTTACACTTATTTATACTGTAAATTATTTTCATGAGTCAGCTCCCAAATATAATATCCCATCATGTTTTCATTATACAATCCTTCATAGTTGTGTTCAAAGTCCTGTATATCCTAGTGGAAGCACTTGCCTTCCTCCTCTGTGTACGTCCCCATGTTCTCCTTGAATTTATCAATGTTTGAGTAGCATAACAGTTATCATCACAGAAAGTGAAATCAAGGAGCCAAATTCAAATTCTAGCCTGGTCTGTTGAATTCATTTTGCAATATTGCCCCTGGGAAAGTCATGAATCCATCATTTCCCCTCCTAGCTATAGATAAATAGCAGGATAGACTGATATCTTTAGCTTTTATTGGCAATGTGTCTAGGAGAATGACAACTCTAAATTCAAAAGAAGCCAGCAGAAAGCCACTTAGCTAACTTTCCCAAAAAGTCCTGGCAATTTACAGATAATAAAGAAAAGGAATCTGTGGCAATAAGTGATCACTTACAATCCTGATGGGATAAAACATTTTTAATGAAGAATCACCAGTTGAGCACTATTTAAATAGATTGGTCCACTCATAAAAAAATAAGGTAAAATTTTTTTAGGAAATAATTTTTGTAGATTACCATTTTTCAGGCCTTCTTTAGACTGTGACATTTGTTAAAATCAAAAAATATTGATTTGTTATCAGTTTAAAAGGGGGAGGTCCTGTTTATAATATAGATACATTATCAATCTCTGACTCTTATACAATTATTTTATCTAAAATTATTCCCTGAAACAACTTTCCCTATTTTTTTTATGAGTGGGCCAGTCTATTTAAATATAATTACTTGAATATAATTATTTATTTTTTCTTAAATACTCCTTGCCAAATTTTAGGTGCATGTAATATGATAGGAAATATGATACTTGTATACATTACTGTGTTTTATATAAGTGGATACTGTCTAACATATCATTATGAAATATAAAAATTAACCTTGGAAGTGAAAATGTAATAAAAAGAAACAAATTTTATTATGTTATTGTTTATGTTACTCAGCTATAAAAGAGAAAAAAATGCAGACAGATAAAAACTACTGAAGTGGCTTAAACAGACCAGAATTTCAAGTTTCATATAGTCAGTGAATACTTGGCTTAATTCTAAATCACTGACAAACTATTTCTTCCTCTTTTTTTATACATTTCTAAAGTAAACTCATTAGTAATGTATGTATAGCGACTTAGTAAGCATAGCTTACATGTGGTACAAGGTCAAAAGTATGGAGTGCCCAGTGGGGATCAAACTCACTACTAAATTATAATTGATTTAGCAAAACAAGCTTCCTAACCATTACCCCTATGTTGAAGTGCTTAGCACTGGATTTATATTATCTATATAATAACCCTATTCTCTCAGTAACATAAATTCTAGACACTTTCTTCATGATTTTCAATGCACCATTTAGTAAAATTATTGCAATACATTTACATTATACAAATAAAAATGCTATTCTTTAATTAGCAATGCATATACAAAAGGTGTTGAAAAGTTCCAAGCCCAACAAAGAACAGATTTAAAAAATTCAAATATTTAATCATTTGTGACACTGGGATCTCCGGGGATTGATCAGAAAAAAAAAAAAAAAAATGAAGAGAAAGAAAGAAGAAAGAGAAAAGTGTCTACTAACTGAATGATAACTGTTGAAATTTGTAGGATGATGGACTGAAAAGTTAAGAAAAAAAATTAAAAACAAAATGCATTGAAAAATCATCTTTTAAAATAATTTCAAGGAGAATTGAACCCAAATTAACTACACTAAATTCAGTAAAATTGAGCAAAACCAGGACTACCTGTCTTTCCCCACTTTACGTTGATGAGAAAGAGACCACTAATACATCTGTGAATGTTGTAAATGAAGAGAGATCTATGTGGATGCAGAAATAACATTTAAAGATTGCTCTGAACAAAGAAGCTAGGAAAAAGAAACATTTTGTTTGAATCAGCTACCCAGAAGAGAAGTGTCCCCACAGAAATAGGGGCCAGCTTGAAACATTCATTCATTATAATGTCCAGAAAAATTTTATATCCAAACATTAATTTGGATTCCTCTGGATACAAGTGATAAAGAAAAATTAATTACTATTCTGGAGTGACCATGAAAAAAAGGCTGTGTGGTCTTGTTGATCATAAAAAAATGCATAAACAGAGGAAAGATGAACTTTTATTTCTAAGGAAATTGGGAATAATTTTCTTTCCCAATTTTTGAGTGTTCTGGTCAATTAAAAAATCACAACATGGGACAAGCTGATAAAGAAAGATTAATGACCATCGTATACTATACTCCAGGCCTGTTCTTGTTTAACTGAGAGCCAGATCTGGAAGCCTATTGAAAAATGTTTGAGTTTCAGAAATTTTGAAAGAAAATTAAGTTAACTATTTTTGAAAGTACTCAGAATAAGATTTTGACCCATACCTGAGGATAACAGGATTTGCTAAAAGTTAATTAAATAAAAAAAATATATTTTTGTTGTGGACACTGATAAGTATTAAACAAAACAAAGAGGTAAATGTATGGAAAAGGCTGAAACAAAAAAATAACCATTGGCAAGTGTGGTCAGAAGGAATTTTTAGTTTTCCACAGTCAATTGAATTGGTATATTTTCCATACATTTTATAATAAAAATGGGTTTCATATTCAATGGGTTGTAATATATCCAGCTAAGCTATGTATACGAGAGCCATTTTCTTTACTCAGAAAGAGATGCTTCTAAGTTTTCCAGATTGCCAAATATTTCTTAACCTTCTTCACAAAATTTATAATCACAAAATGTACATTGGTGACCTGGCTTAACATCAAAAGCATCAATATTTATATTCTGATTTAAAAGTAAAGATTTCTGCTTAATATGCAGCTTTTCAATACACTGTTGGACATTTATAAAATAGGTGCCACCTGATCCTTGATGATGTTTTCTAAATTCTTTTTCTAATGGATTAGTTGTAAATTGCCCAAGTAGAACATATTTACAGCTTGTAGCTAAAAGGTGTCGACATAGACTAACAATTCCAGTGTAAGTATGGTGTATGGTAGTAGCAATGTGTTTGAATAATTGTTTTATATGATTACCTTGACTGCCAGCCATATTAAGAGCCATTTGACCAAACTCAATGATAAAATCAAGTCAGCAGTCATTTGAAGATCTGATTTCAGTTTGTAGAGGGTCGTTGTGTAGTTTAGCAATTTGAAGGGTTTTAACATTTAAAATTTTCCACCATATCAAAACTTTGTTTATGAAGATGACAGTATAATTCTTATCCATACATATTTCAGACTGAGTGAGAAGCCTTTTAAAAATGTTCAAATTTTTATCACACATTTTAAAAATGTTCAAATTATTTTCCCACCTTTTGCTCTCGTCTTGTAAATGGGGTTTATCCACACCAGCTGACAGTGTATTTTGGAGAAAATTTTCTTTTACTGCTGGCTTTAAGCCAGCCATATCAAAGACAAATTGGTTTCATTTGAACCCTATCTTCTTCCTTATCACTGCTTTTTTTTACGAAAATTATTGAAATTATGTTATTGTTTTTTTCTTTTCTGAAAACTCACTACAGACCAAAAGTGCCGTCAGGGACAGACCACCCCCCCTCCACCCCCCTAGCTACACCACTGCTTACATTCTTGTTGGATTAATTTCTGCTATATTTCAAACAAATTCCATTGTTCCAGAACATTATATCTTTTTGAGAAATGAACTGCTTTAGTGTGACATTAGGATTGGGACACCCACATAGAGGAGAAAAGTGTGATCATATCTCGATCTGAAGTGTTTCTGTTTTATGGTCAATAGAGGAGTTTTTTAAGTCAAGCTTTATAAGTGACACCCACTTGATTGAAGAGGAAGAAAAGAACAAATAAGTGAAAAAAAGTCATTTGGGATCAAGCGACAATAAACTGGACATTGATCATTTCCAGTTGTTAGACTATATTAACAGCCATGCTTGGGATCAGGAGAACCAATTCTGGTTTACCCTTGGCAGTGAACAGACTGTCTTTTACATAGTTTTGATGCTGCCCATTTGTATTGCTAGTCACAGATGGTCGGAGAGTTGATGTGGCTAGAAGAATTAAGCTATTAGACTGATATGGCAGAAGTTGTCCCCAGGGGTCACCTACCTACCCACTCACCCAAAACAGAGCAAGTAAATCCCTCAATAAATACAACCATTTTATAGTAGAAACAGGGATGTGTTATTATTTCTTGATGTGTCAGTTTTCATTTTCTGTGAGTTTGGGAATATGCAGTGAACTTTTCTCACAGTCTTTATTGCCCATCAATGTGAATGAGAATCAAGACACAACATAGAGTAATGATTGACTGGTTAGTGGAAAGCTGGATGAAGGTCCCGTTATGTTTACACAAGATCTTTTTGCAGTTTTCCAGGGAACAGAATTTGTTGGCAAAAAAATGGCTTGTCAAAAGGACAGTTTTTCCTCTAACAAAGCTATTATTATCTACTTTCACTCATCTGCAATGTTTGTTATTTTTTAAAAAGCAAGGATTAGAATTTTAAAGTCTAAAAATATGAAAGTGAATTTAGACATTTTCTTTGTTCTTGAGAATTTACAACAAAAATATTAATGTTGGACAATTTTTTCACAGATGAAGATGAGACTTGAGACAACAGAAATGTAGTTCTACAGAAGGATTTGGGAATATCACGAACATAGAATTTGAGAAAGTTTTAAAGAAAATGGAAAAAGAAAGGATTATACTTAGAATCAGAAAGAGGCAGATGAAATTTCTAGGACACATAATGAGGAAAGATGGCTAGGAGAACTTGACACTCACAAAACATAGTGGGACAGAGGGGAAACAGCAAGTAACCTACCTAACTTGTATAAATGGATGACAGGTCAGGGCATGGAAAGGATAGTAAAAGAACAAACATTGCTAAGAGCTACAAAGAATATGATATTGTAGAGAGCCATGATCATCCTCATGAGATATTTTTATTTCTTAGGAAATGAAACATTTAACTGAAAATTATTACACAATTCTGAATCATTTCTTTCCGAATATCTAGAATGGGGAGTTATTGTTAGTTGCATTATTATATTTAGGCTAACATCTTCATTTTTGTTGTTGTTATCACAATGTTTGTCTCCCAAGTTTGTGAAGCAATAACTGAGCAGTACTAATAAAAAGAAGACATGAACAGTGGAATGAGAATAATCTACCCACTTAGATTAAATAAAGGGTTTGGAATTTCCTGATATTTATACAAACTGACAGACATCCAAAAAAAGTTGAAAGGCACAACTGAAATGTTGAGATAATAACAGCAAAGATGAGGATATACTAATTGTTGTGGTGTCCTCCCTCTAAAGAGTCTATGTTGGACTCTTCCACCTACTATAAAATTAGTAGGAGAGAAGGCCTTGGGGTAACAGTCGAACAGATTGAACACTGGGTCAACCGACACACTCACTAGTCGTGTAATACTCTTCTGTTGAACTTACTGTTAATATATGATATATCTGCAACACTTGTTTTGTTATTTCTTTAACCATTTACTTGGTCACAACACTAATGAATGTAAATAATATAAGTGATTCTGAATCAATTTTATTGTGTTAATTTTAATCATGTTATTACAAGGGAGAGGAGTTTGATATTATGACCTGTCTCATGTGACAAGTAAGCTTTGGCATCTAAGCTGAAAATGACCCCAGGAAAAACCCTCAGCACTGATCAAGCCTGGATTAGAAATGACCTGGATGTCATTCAAATGAACTTAATAGGAACTTGTAGCAATGGGCATTTTGTATCAGATGCAAAACAATATTAATCTGATTTTCTGATAGGTTTCTACATACAAGCAGAAAGAGAGGATAAATGAAAAAAGATAGAGATTTGAACATTGAGACATATGGAGGGAGGATCCACTCTTCAGAGATATGCAATAAGTTAGATTTGGAAGTTAAATAAAATTTCTCAGCCAAATGATCTGAAAGCCATGATCATAACATATCTACAACAAAAATAGAAAGAAATAGTCTTTAAACAACTGCTAAAAATATAGTTTTATGCCAATGTTTCATTGCTCACTCTATACCTGTTTATATCAATAGGCCTCTTCCTCAATATGCAGCTTTGGAACATGTACAATTTGGTTCTGTGACCAGGGATTATATTTGTATAACAAAGAGTTATTGGAGCCTAACTGGCTAAGAAGTCAAGGTTCAATTTATCATGCCCTAAGAAAGGTCTCAAGAATGCTAAAAAAATTATTTCCAAAATATTTTTTACAAGTGGAACAATCTACTTATGTAGTGCCAGGTCTTGGGAGATGGAAGCCAAACCAGCCCTAACCATGGATTTGACTCCACTAGCCCTAGCTGTTAGCTGGCCTATTACAAGCACAACAAAACTAGAAGAGTCTGATAGGCATTTTGGTCTTTTTGGGATGGAACTCCAGAAGCCTTCTTCACTGGGCAAGAGGTGGCAAGGTGACCCATTTTGCTACACTTAGTTAGTTTTTAGCTGGTCACTATGACTGGTAACTTCTGCCTCTCAACATCTAAACATTTAGGAATACAGGTGAAGGTTTAGCAATACAATGTTATATTGAACACTCATTCTCCATGCATATGGTCTGAAGAAACATTGAGTATACTACCAAATTACATATCTGGCCCTAGTGTTCTTCTTTAACAAACCTTGGTAACTCAAATACAGCTACAGGTCTGTCACTTGCCAAAACACTCTGTTCTTATGATATGTTTTTTTGTTAAGGTTTAGCACTCTTCAGATCTGGGTAATAGTATGCACTGCATGATAATGCCAGTTCTTTTTATAATTTGTTGGGACTTAGCTCCCAAGAAAGTTAGTGATTAACTCACTGTGTACTTTGTGGAGTGATAAATCTTAGTTTTCTTGTCCATCGCATGTTGTTTGTTCTTCAATTCACTGTAGTTTGAGATGATCAACCAAAAGTTAATCCAGCATTGCTGTCAAAGTTAACCTGGCCGTTTGTCTCAAAAATGACCTCCAATCTGAGGTTGACTGGGGTAGGAAATGGCTCATGAATTTTAATGTAACCAAAACAAAACTGCTGTCATTTATTCACCATAGAGAAATGTCCGTGCTTCCTATAAGGCTTGGTTGATGGTAAACTCCGTGAGAGCAACTCACTGCACCTTCTTGGTCTCGTGTTCTCCACTGACCTGAGGTGGAACAACTACATTGAATCAATTGCTGCATCTACTGCAAGGAAAATTGTTTCTCTGTGTTGCACCAGAAGGTTTTTCTCGTCTGAGTCCATCCTTCACATCTACAAATCGACCATTCATCCATGCATGGAATACTGTTACCATATATGGTCTAGTGATCCCACTGCTCATCTTGAGGTTCTTGACAAAATCCAAAGACAGATAGACAATGTGATTGGTCCTGACTTGGGATTTTGACTACAGTCACTTTGTCACTGATGTAATGTGGCTTCTCTCTGTCTTTTCTATAAATATTTTCATGGCATCTGCTCTAACAAGCTATTTTCACTGGTGCCCCAACTGCATGAATTTAAGCATGCTACTAGGTTGGCATCTCAGTCCCACCCTTTTACTGTCAAAACAGTTAAATGTAACTGCCTCTTCTACTCCAACAGCTTCTTCTCTTGCACTTCCCAACAGTAGAATTCTCTTCTTACTTGCTTCCCTGAATTTAAATGTAATGTCAATTGACATCTTCTGTTGCCTTGATCCTCATTCTTCTTTTTATCCTCCTCTGGTTTTCTTATTAGCCTTTCCTCAACCCCCCCATATACCCAGTATTTTCCTTTACTTACACTCTCTGTTGTCCCTTGCATACCAGTGGCACTCTCACCTTGTTGGGGTGAATAGCTTAAAAGAAAAGAAAAACCCTTTAGCTCCCTTACTGAAGAAAATATTTGGTGGTAGGATATCCATGTAGGAGGAGATTCCCCAGATACTGTATGGCATTCATTATTCTCTTTTTCATTCCTTGTTTTACTGACTTTGTTTTGGAGAAGAAAATTTGTATTGGAAGTCTATTTTTGGTAGATCTACTTTAGCAGCAAACATCAGAAGGTCATTTTTAATGGTGTGACCTTTACTGGCCATTTGTAATTTTTCTTTTCAGTTTTTTTCTTTTTACTTCCAAATAAAATAAAAGGGAATGATTAAATGGAAATGTAAAAATCAAATAACAAATCAATCAAAAATATAAACAGAATAATAAGTTCATTAAAAAAATTCAAGTTTGACATAACAACACAGAGAATAAAAAACAAGTTTGACTTAGTAGTGTACAGAGGGTGCAACACCCTGGGTATCCACATTGAGAGGATATCCAATCAAAGTGAAAATTTTAGTTTTTGAAATTTGAAATTGTCTCTGTTAATTTCATTGTACTGTTAATTTCATTGTTGCCCTAAAGTCCAACAAGCTGGTCTGAATGTGGCTTTGTGTTTTGATAGATTAAACTGGAGTAGGCTCTTCTACTTGAGTTAGTGGCATACAATTAAGGAGTTGGCCCTGGGCATCACTAAACCTCTGCACATCACTGGTTTGACTTAATAAAACAGTGAATAAAAAAAAACAATTTTGGCATAACAAGTAATTATGTTGATAAAACAAAAACTGCAAATGAAAATAAAAAGCTACAAATAGAAACAAAATTTAAAATGAAGCAACAAAATCAAATTTAAATCAAATTAAACTCAAGTCAAGCTAAACAAAATGTGCAACTTTCAAAAATGATAGCATAAAAAAAAACAATCCCAGTAGCACACCTGATAAAACAATCAACAACAGGAAATCACATGATAAAACAGCAAACTGCTGTATGCAGACACTATGACTTCAGCCTGTTTATATAGAAAATATATTTTAAAAAGTGCAGGATTTTATATTTAATTTGCATACATAATAGAAAACATATATACTTTACTGGAAATTAAAGTTCAAATAGTACTTTATCTTCTCATATAATTTGTTAATGTATTATTAAACAATTTAAATATTGCAAATTTTTCAAATATAAAGTAGCAACTGTAGCATGTGATTATTTTTAGAGTATTTCAATACATGATTTTTAAAAATTCTCAATTATAAAGAAAAGATTTTTAAGATCTTTTTAAAAAAAATTTAAAGATCCACTTTCGCAAATCCAAGACATCAATTATTATTGATAGCATAAAACTGCACAGCAAAAATAAATTTGTATTTTGTAAAATTTTAGTGTTCATTAGAGTTTCTCACTGCTAAAATATGTTACTAATTATGCTTGCAAAAATCATAGGAAATGCTCAAAAGAAAGAAAAGAAAGCTTAGAAGAACCAAAAAAAAAAATGAGTAGAAAACCTAATTTTTTAAGTAGAGAGGCAACTAAATTATCACCTACTCTTTGCTATTGCTTTTCAATTGAGGGTTGAAAGTTCTGTTTTCCAGCTAAAGAGGTGAATTTTAAATCAGAGAATTTTTTTCTCAAGTACTAAGTCTTGTATATAAAAAAAACTACAACATTCCATTAATATGGACTGGGACTTTCTCCAAGACTCTCTCCAGAAACAACAAAATCCTACTGATGCTATTTTAGTAACTTTGCAAGTAACTCTTTCAATGATTACTAAAGTAGATGCCTATCTACAGTTATATTAGGTTTGCACCAACCTAATATTAATACAGGCATTAATTTGGTGTTAAATAAAAGGAAATGTGTGGTAAGAATATTGTTTTGCTTTGGAATAAGAAAGACCTGTCTGATTTTAAAATCACCATTCTGGCTCATTTATATGTATATTTGGTTAAAAACCAATGAAAGTTACCTGTTGATTATTTTTTATTTACTCTTTCAGTATTTCTAATAAATTTTTTTTTTATTTCTGGTTAGTACTTGTACATAAAACTAAATTGGGAAGTTTATCTACAAATACCAACAAGAAATTCCTAAAATTATTAGAATTATTAAAGAAGCAAATAAAAAATCACCAACAAGGAATTTTTGTTTTTTAATCAAATGTGATTATATATATTATTCCACCCCAAGCAAGGCAATAAAGCCACTAAGATGCAAGGGGTTACTGAGTATGAAAGAATATAAGAAAACGAAAAACATTATTAAGGAGCAAGAACAATAAAAAAAAAGGAATTAAGTTACTTTCTCCTAGACCAGTTGCCACCCAAGTCTAGAGCACTTTTGTGATGTCAACGTACACTCGTTGCCAATTTTGTAATGTCAACGAATACTTGTTGTCATTTTCATAATGCTCGTTGTAGTAGAGACTTTGCAATTTCAGATACAACTATAGTAATGCTGTTGAACAATACTGGTGTCAGACAACTTAGAATAACACTCACACTAATAGTACTTGCTCAAAAAAGTAACCACTGAATAGTGATCTGAATAGTAATCTGTATAGTGATCATTTAGATGCCAAGCTAATTCTCATATATACATTTCTTTTACCATCATATGATCTACTTATTCAAAATGGGATTGCCTGTGTTTGCTCTCGGGTGATCTGTGTTCAAATTCCAGTGTCAGCAGTGACACTTTATTCCTATATAACAAGAACCCAGTGTGTCCTGCTATTTTACCCACAATTGGGAGGGAGAAGAAGTGAATGTAATGGATTTGACTGGAATTCAAACTCAGCTCTCTGATTCCTCAATCCCTCCTGTTTCAATAAAGTCAACAAAAAAGAAATAAATGTCCATGGCAGAAACTCAAGTATTTTTTGTATGAGTCTTCTATTTTCTTTGTTTATATATTGAACATGCACCTTCACCTAAAGAATACACACAAAACCCACAACTTCATTAACATCCACACCTTCAATTATTGAAATTTCAGTTTATAACTTGGTTGTGTAGTCATAACAGTAATCATCAACAGTAATCATCATCATCGTCTTCTTCTCATAATAATAATAACAGGTGTGTGCAAATGTTCCCAGAATATTTTTTGAAAACTAGGGTCTGAATACACAGTTTTTTTTCATTAGGAACATTTATGTACATCTGATAAAATAATTTTTCCCTAATTTGCAGCTCCCATATATTGAGCCCAGCAAGTGTGTTGCTTTTGTCAAGCATCTTATTTTTTTAATGTTGCTATCTGTCTATTATTTTAACTTTCATAAAGGTTAGTGTGCTCCTAATTTTTAAAAAGCACTTCACATGCAATGTATTAGGTTGATGCAAAAATAATATCGTTTTTTGACGTATTTTTTAACGTCAAAAAACGATAATAACGATGATATTATTTTTGCACCAACCTAATAAAAGTTCAACTGGTAGGGAGATAAAGAGCTGACATTTTGTGGCCATGACACGAATAGTTACCTCCCTTGAAGTATTGTTCTAATGGATTCTTACTAAAACTAATGTTCTCTTTTGTTCTTTGTCCAAGAGACAACCAAAGGAACATAACATCTTTACAATACATTAGGAATCATACAGGAAATATTAAAAGCATTGAATAACAATATACACCATATGCAGTTCATAGTTAAAAGTACTACTGGGAAGAAGAAGGCTTATTGAAAAATTTTTACTTAGACGTCTGTAATTGCCTATTAAATTGATTCATTAAAATGCAAATATGATAAAAAAAATTACTATATAAAAAAGAATTCTATGGATGGATCATTTAAATCTGAAATATAATTTAAACATTCAGAGAAAAGTGTAATTACTATGATATACTAACACCTTAATATACAGATGGAACAGAATAGCTAAAAGAAAAGGGATGACAAACATGCTTTGTTTTCAAAGAGATTTTTATACCACTAAGTCGTACACAAATTATATATAAACATTTACACTTGTCCTACATAGAAAAATTATAATAATATGTATACAACAACAAGCAGTGTGAAAATGGCAAAGAGACATAGAGTCTTAATTGGTTTAATTTACAATGGGAATTTGAGCTGCTGGAGGATTTTTCTGTGTTTCTGGAGAAGCCATGTTGTGAGGCCATATTTATATTTCCTAACAGAAATTTGTGTGGGCCAAATGTGGTTAAGACATCTGGTCCAGGCAGACAGATTTAGTTTTGACTTCAGCAGGCAAATTTAGCCTTTGCTCATGCTAAAAAAGCAAATTTGCCAGACTCCAGGTGGCTAATTAAACGACTGAATGCTTTCATCAATCTATGAACTGATGTCACTAAACAGCTGTCATATGATTCTTGTGACTTCATCTCAACCAAAGGCTGATAATTGCTGTTTGTATACCTACAAGTGTATCAACCTGCTCCACCAACAGGATAGGTTGGTACAATCTGATAGGGCAAATTAGTTGACACAAATGGGTAAGTTAATTGAAAAATACAAAATTTTAAACCAAGCATTAATAGAAAATGTATTTGATTAAGAAGTAATATTTTAGAAATATATTGATCATCTGGTAAGACAAGTGGGAGCATACATAAATATACCTTACTGAGGCATTTTAATAAGGTGGATGATGGGAAAAAGAACAATAAAAAAGAATAACATTAAATAGAATTTTATTGATATCCCAACCCCAATAAAAGGCTATATCTAATAATCAGGTGTACAATTTTGACAAAGTAATCTTTGTTTTTTTTTTCTGAAATGCACTCAATGCATACTTATATTTGACAGGATGTGTTCTTTATCCAATTCTCATCAGGTCTTGAATTGGAATATGTTTCTATGTATATCAAACAAAAGGTTTCATTAACTGTATGTTCATCAGTGTTTTTAGTTTTTTCTTTTGTTTATGGCTTCTTTCCCACTTTTCCCTCCTTTGAAGACTTGACTTGGTTGAAGTTTGTTTTGTTATTTTGCAAACTTTATTATTATTTTTTTCTCTGCTTCAATTACCTTCTTTTTTGGCCTTCACTAGGCAAGATTTAGCTGATGCTTTGATAGAAAGGGCAAACCTTTTCAGAGATAATCTGCAGTTGATGAATACTTCTTCATGGAAAGTACAATACTTTGACCTTCTTAGACTTAATGACAGTACTGTAATGTCTATTTGTCCAAAGATATTGAAGTAACAATGAAGTATTTTGTGTAGAATAATTCCTAGTGGATCAGCTTGTGTACAAATGTAAAGATTCCATTGGGAACCTAATATAAAGTTTCAGTCAATACCATTAGCATTTAGAATCATGTCTGATGTATTAGTGTTGTAATTGTTGTTATGTACATTTTCAAATCAGTGAAAATGTTACTTCTTTCAGCAGATAATACTCAATAAAACTGATGGTTGTCTAAAATCTCACTGCATAGTGTGTAATTTAGCTACTCAGCTGTTATCATATCATCAAGTGTATATAGAGCATAGGAGGTATTATTTTTGTAGTTTTAAACCATGTTTGAAAGCTCTGTAAAATAATATGTAACATGGGTGCCAATCATGGTTCAGTTGCCTACTGATACAAATTCTAATGCTTGGGGTTATTAAAACTATACCATAACTCCATTTATTTAGTTACTGTTATTTGCTCTTCCATCAAAACAAAATAAATGGTCATAATTGTAGTCTTCTATCTTCTAAATAAATAAAGAGCAAATTCTGTTTGGCAGTCTGTGTGTCTGAAATCCCTCTAACTCAGTCCACACTTGATCTACATATACTTTTTTGGAATCAGGTTGAAAATCTGCCTTTCATCTGGTGTGTCAAACCTGCCCTCCATCTTGTGATTCAAAGAACTCAAATTTCGGCCGGAATTGGAATTTTGACCCAAGTCAGAGTTTCAGACCAACTCGGTCTTTTGGCCAGAATTGGACTTATAGCCTTAATCAGAGTTAAAGTGAGGTTTTGAAGTTCCATAGAGTGAATTGAGGAATTCAAACTTATTTCTTCAAAATTATCATTGCTGTTTTCTAAGCTGGCCTAGAGGTCCCTTTAGTTTTAGACCAGAGGCCCAATTAAGCCTCCACGGGAACTAGTTTAAAAGTCTGCATGGAGTGTGGTTTTTAAGCTAGTTCTTTATATTTTGTAGATGTTGCCATTTTGTAGATGTTTTGGAATGTTGTTTAGAGGGGCATCAAATTCTAGGTATGCCATTCTGTATTGAAATGATGGAGAACTATCTATGTTCCAATTGTAAGCAGCATTTGTAGAGGTAATAATAGGTAAAATATAATTTCTATAGATAAAATATACTTCAAATATAGTTTTAAAATGGTATGTAAATTTCCTAAAAACATGAATGGTATGTCAGGTGCTGGGTGGTAAATAAGTGGAAACTAATTGCACTTCAGCACTAATTTTGTGATCTGTAAAACCATTTTGTCAATGTAAAGGCTATTAGCCTGAATGAGAAGTAGTTCTCTTTCATTTCATGCACAATGTACATCAATCATTGAAATAATATTGAAGCTATGATCATTTGAATTTGAACTATTTGCTCATGTCAGTAAGTGTATTTTGATTTGTATGCATAAATCAATACAATATGTTAACCAGTGTTACTCTTTATCAAAGAGATCGAAGCAGATACTTTCAAAATATTTGCCACGTTCTAATCAATGACACAAAAGTAAAAACTATTGATCCACTTTGATCCACAATAAGTACATTATAGCAAAAAAAAAAAATTTTTTAACTTATTGTCACTATCAATGCTTGCAATCAGTTTCTCCTTTCTCGTCTGCGACACTTGTATCCAGTTCAATACAGCAGTCAACCGTCTTTTTTCGTCACTTATTTGTTACCTCATTCTTCCCGTTTTTATGTATCATTGACAGCCAAAATTTATATATGTGCAAAGATAATCTTGCGAGAGAATATCTTACTCCAAGATCTAACTATTTTAAATATGTGACCTGCAAAGCTGCCATTTCTTTCTCCTTTGGACAGTTTACATCACAAGGCACGTTTGAATCTTTACTTGTGCTGAAGGTAAGTTATTTTATTCTTGATTTCATTCTAGGATTGCAAAAAAAGACATGCAACCCCAGATCTCTTTGACCTCTGCAGTAGTTAACTGCACTTTCCCCCAATCTCATGATGTCAGCAAATGGAACCAGGACAGGCCTCTTCTGTACTCTACTTATGTTGCTCACCCTCCTCCAAAGGTGAGCAACATAAGTTTTGTCTTCAGATGAATCACCACTGGATGTGTAATTGGACTTTCCTGCACCAGACCCCACAATGTTGGTATCGAGAGAATCGTCTGGCAAAGTCGATCTCAAGGTGACTAACAGCTCGCTTTCTGTTGAATCACCTTCATCTTCAGATAGATAATATGACCTCTGAAAGGGATGCAAGTCTTCCCATGCCAGAAAATTCTATCAACCTGAACTGACTGTGACCTGTTAACTTTGGTTATGCAGCTGATCTTAAACTTGGTCATGCACCTCCCTTGTGGAGTCTTAACCCAGACAATGTCTCCCATCTTTTATGCTCCTTCAGTATTCCATGGTTCAGATGGAGACATCACATTGATGCCCCATATGCGGATGTGATACTTATGTAGCACATCTGCCAGTGCCATAGTTGGTGAGAGGTTGTCCTTAGGTGTGACGTTATGCCAGTAGACTACCTCTGGTATGGAGCACTGATTTCTAGCAGCAATGGTTTTAATACTTCTGTGACTCATTTTGACAATACCATTCCCAGTAGATGCATAAGCATATCAGAATTGAAACTGCACACCCCAGTCACTGAGGAATTTTCTGAAGTGCCTACATTTGAAAGTCATATCATTTTCAGTTAAGTTTTCGGTTAGTGGACCCTGCTCAGAAAAAATTGATGTCAATAGGTTAATGATATTTGTGGAGTCTTGTCAACAAAGTGGTTGCCATATTGCAAATTGAGATGGACCACAATCAATAAGGGTTAGGAAGTGTTCACTGCTGTAGTATGTGATATCCATTGCTAACCTGCACCAGATGTTTTTCACTCCCAGCTTTCCTTTCTGCCAGTGTACTGGCACCAGGTCAATAGATTGGCAAGCTTCACATTTCTTGACAAATGCCTTTGCAACTGTTATTGATACTGAAGGGTCAACAGACCTGGCAAAATACAGCATCTGCTTCATACCCAGGTGCCCATTTTCTTGCTGGATTTTAGCTACCTGACTCTCACTCAACTTTTTTGTAAAGGCACACACTAATTGTACAGGTTTGACTCCTTTCTTGTAAGGCTCCAACCATCTCTGGGGCACCCTGGTTAGGCAGTGTGCCTGATTTAGTGCTGATTTGACCAGCTTCACATCTATTGTTAATACATACTCATCAACCAGTGAGTGAAATGTTTCCAGCTGCCATCTTATCAACATCGCATTGGCTGCCCTTATTTTTACACATACCCTCCCAGTCAAAGTGTCTGATATCTAGTGATGAATGCATGCAGAGTTGATGACCAGGTGCAAAACAGTCATCTGCCACTGAAGCACCAGATTGATGCCTTTTATCATTTCATCGAGTTCTGCTAAATTGACATGTTTAGCATCTCCTGCTGGACGAAACCATCAACAATGACTCCATTCACTTCTGATGCCACTCCTGTGGTCATTGAACTGGCATCCACCCATACCTTCATTTCATGACCACTCACTCACAATTTCCCACCAACAGGATCCATTTCTTATACCCTGGTTACTATGTCAGTTAACATGCAGTGAATGGAAGCATTTTTGATTGTGTCATCCCATTCCTTGGATCTGCACTTGCTTGTCACTTGATATAGGTGGTTGCTATTCTTAACCAGCCACACATGGGAAAGTGTCCCACAAGTTGTCCACACAGAGAAAACGTATTTTGCCGAGTGACGACATTTGGGAAGTTCAGGACTTTACTTCCTTGCTTCCATTCAAGAGTACCATTCTTCCCCCAGACATACAGGCCCAATACTCTGGTCCTGTCTTTCAGTCTCACTGGGTCTTTGCAAGTATAATTGGATAGATGGTCCCTCATCTATGTGGTAAAATCCAAAGCTTTGTTGACAAATATTTTGTCTATATAAGCTGATGTAACCTTTTTGATTGACATGTTCTAGGACATAGACTAAGTCTATGATAGCCCTTATAATGAGAGGTGCAACATTTAAGCTAAATTCCAATCATAAAAGGCAATACTTCTTGCCCTCGATCAACACAGTTTGAAAGGGGCACAATGCCTTGTCAGTGTGTATCTGTAGGAAAGATTTTTGCGAATCCAACAGGGATATGTTCACTCCCTGCTGCTGCCATTCTCTCAACTTCTGGGTACACACATCTGCATCAGCAGTGAACACTTCCACAAAATCATTCAATTCCCTGTAATGAAGCACTGGCCAAACCTGTTTGTTCTCTTGAACCACTTCCATCAATGGAATCAGGCCCTTGGGTGGACCGAGCTCACTTTCAGAATATGGCAACAGCTATTCATTGTCTAGCCACAGCTGCAGTTCATTTTGCATTTGCCCTGGACAACTTCAGGCATGGTGTACTCTGGTACACTGTTTTTTACTCTTTTGGGTGTTTAACCACTGGTCCATTTTCACAAGGCAGTCCAAACCTTCTTCTGGTGGTCAAATTGCACACTAAAGTCAGGTTTGTTGATAGAAATGGCAGCACATTGGGGTATATCTTCCTCAGAGAAGTAGACTTCTCCTCATTTAGTGATACACATTCTCTCAAGCTCCCGGACTGCATTAATCCCTAAAAGCAGATCAAATCCTAGCAATGTCTGATCCACAACTAGGACTTCAATGTTCATGGGTTGAGAATGACCAACATCCAATTTGACTGTGCCATAGCCATGATACTTAAGTGATTTCCCACCAACTGTCAGCACCTTCACCTCCAGGCATCACCAAAGGTGGCATACAGATCTGCTCACCAGTGTCTGTGAACAGCAAGAGTCTACAAGGGCTATGCTCTTCTGTTCATCTATGATCACTTCGATGACTTGTAGTGCATCGTCCTTTACTTTTTGGGAGAGGATACTGGCATTGACATGTCCTCCCTTGAACTGTTTCCCTGGCACTCAGACAAGATGTGTCCTACCTTGTTGCAGTGAAAGCAATGCACTTCATGGTGCAATCTGCACACCCAGTTATCTGTTCTCTCCAGGCATCTTTCTTTACAGTCCTTAGCAAGGTGTTTGGGACCAGGGCACTTAAAACAAATTATGTCATCCTTGCACATACCAGTGTTACAAGGATGCATTTCTATAGTAGCGGATTCTACTGAGTCCTACTTGTTAATACAAAAAAGTTTTCATTCATGAAGTAGTTGTAAAATAGAGAAATTAGAAATAGAATGTTTGGAAGATTCTAGATAATTCCAGTATATTCAAGAAAAATCTAGATGATTTGAGAAACATCTAAAAATATGCTAATCAGGTGTTAGCCCTTATAAAAATAGGTTTTTGGAAAAGGGTTGTCAGTTGGTGAAAGGAAATTTCTGCCAGTATCAACTCTGGCTTTTTTTGATTCAAGGATTATTATATCCAGCCAAAAGAATCTCTATGAAAAGTTGCCGACCAACAAAAACCCCAAAAGAGAACCATATGGAACAAATCTGGTAAATAGAGTTTTGACTATTTTCATTGACCAAACTACCAATTATTCAATATATTCTCACATTTATGGATTTCCAGTTATTAGCAATTAGATTACTTGACTAGCCCTAAAGTGGTAATAAGACTTGACTCCCTTTCCTTCTCCCTCGTAACACTTTGCCCGTAAATTCTGTGCTTTCTGTTTTTTGTAAGCCACAATTGTATATCTTGTATATATTTTATGTTGTGTTTTAGTAAATTAAATATTTGTTTGTGATTTAGCTCTGTGTTTTGGTAAATCATTTTTTTTTCTTTGTTACAATTTCCAACACGTAACACCAGAAAGAGGTGTCACAGCACGTGTTTGCTGAATGGATGCTGTGACTGACTCTTCAGGTTTTTGGTTATCAGTCATAATGGCCCTTGGCCAGGTTAGAAGTTACTCCAAGGTCATAGTCTCTATTCTGGACAATGCTCTAAGAAGCCATCTAAAATCCTGTGGGAGGGTAGACATGAATGCGCATACCATCCATCGCTCTGGAAACTGTCTGTCAACCAGCTGAGACAAGTGCTGTAGCTCCATCAAAAATTCATTGACAGTTTCCCAGTATGAAGTCACCTCGTCATGAACTGGTCAAACTCATTGAAGGAATCTGTTGTGTACATAGACGCAAGTGCTTGTTTTATCTGCTCTGTGTCGGACCTTTGCTCCTTACTTAGTTGCCAGTATACCTTTCAATCATAACAGCAGGACACACTTGAACCTCTTCATGTTGTGACACTATTTAGCTATGGTAATTGGCTAACTAATTAACCATAGAAATTAAAAACGGGGAATACTTAAGGCAAGGAGCTATACCGACATTAAAAAGAAGAATTTATTTGATTTACAAAAGAAAGATACTTTGCGCAAGAGACAGAAAATCAGTAAGAAGGAGTGAGACTGTGATTCTGTCAAATTAATTAATGTCACGATAAGGGAGTGACATGTCAAACGAAACAGAATTCTAAAAGATAAACAGAGCTGGCCGATGCATGCAACCATGGAGGAAATTTGGTTTGCAACCACCCTGGAGAGTGGCCATTGATTATCTTTCAGAGATATCATTTAATTTTAATTCCTGATTCCAGTGAGGGAAGCCATCTGGTCTATGTACGAATCTTGACATGAGAAAGAGAGAGTCGAGAAGGGGATCATTATTATTACTTATTCAAACGGTTGAATCAAAAATGAGCATCTGGTGATAAGAGAATTTTAAGATATGAGAAAAATAAAGAATTTAATTGTTGGGTGGGCACGGCCACCCAGTTGAAGGCTGACTAGCGAAGAACCCAGATGTCGGGTTTTTTGACAGTGATTAATGAGTTGATAGAGGTCCGGGTTAAGTGGATTTGGGTGTCCCCAAAATTACGAGGTGATAAGAATTATTCGGCAATCTGGGATTTGTAAATGCTTTGGACCGAAAGAAAAGGAAAAAGAAAAAAAGGATTTTGTAAACAAAATTTTTAATAATAATTCTAAGAGGGTCAGTCTAGCCACGCCCACACTGCCAAGAGATCATTGGCTAACTGGTAGCATGGGTGATAGGTGGAGGTGAATGTACGAGAAAGACGGAGAAGTTGTTAACACCCACTGAGAGGATTGGTATGAGATACCAATGTGAGAGAGGAAGAGTCTAGGAGGATAACTCTCCTCCTAGACTCCCTCACGGACTAGGGAGAAACCCCCGAAACGGAAAGTGATTAGTCTTCGAAAAATGGGAAGTAATTAATTTTCCTGGCCTAAGAACAAAGGGAATTCTTGTTGGGAATTGGGAATTGTCAAAGAACCCAAACCACATCAGGCCCCACCCCGGAGTTGGTTGGTGTCCATATAAACAAACGTCTCGAGGCAGCAGCAGAGAGTTTTGGCAGAACCAGACATGGTCGGAGTTACAGAGTCAGAGTGTTGATTGCAGAAGCTGACCGAAAGATTTCCACATCCTTTTTGACTTAGTCTTCCTAAGTAAGTTTTTTATTGATGAATGACTTAAGATACCATAACTTGCTTAAGAAACACAAAAAGTGTCATGAACCAATAGAAACGGGCCAGGAGAGAAACACACTCCTGTATTCAACAGATAGATAAAGTTAATTGTTATTTCTCAACATATTTGAACCTCATGAGTTTGTTTTATTATTTTTCTTTCACTTATGCTTGTGCGATATCACCTTTACTCCGGATTCAGCTTGCACTACAGCCTAACACCTGATTGATTTCATCTACCTAAGATCAAAGTCACAATGTGGGTAGGTTAGACTTGAGATCAAAGCAGTTACTTTGGTGACCAAGCGTTGGAGTCGAGCTGAGAACGACAAAGCTGGTATCGAACCGGAAACGACCAGATCAACCGAGACACAGGCTGGTGGCAGTGACAAGGAGTCAACCCCAAAACACTGGTGGAAGAAACCTTACCTTTCAAGAATCAGAGAAAAGTTTGCATTTAAAAGCACTATTGAACTTTGCTTGTTCATCAGCAAAGCTGTGAGAGATAAAGAAAAGGAAATCCATCTTGTTACCTGCTAGTCTAGAACTGAATGCAGCTGGTTTTATTTTTCCACTTGTGCAGGGCTTTAAAGTGACTTTATATGTAATGGTGGATAATTATTTTTGTATGAGTCTATATGAACATAAAATTGTGGATTTGAATTAAGGCATATTTTTTACTTTATAATAACTGAAGATTTTTTGTAAATCTTTTTTATTTTTGATCTTCAAAATATTTTTATAGTATCTTATTAGTCCATTTAAAAAATTACATATATTATTCTTTCTTTGTCATATCAGCTACATTATTTGTTAAATGTTCTGTAATTTTGTAACAAGAGTAAACTAGCTTCACACTTTCAAATATCTAAAATATTGAAAAAATTCAATGAATTTAAGATAAACCTTTCCTTCATAATTCACAAACCACAGCCTTCTGCTATACACTGTCTTGTTTTCAATTGCTTAACTTAATTTGTCTTAATATCAATTAAATAGATTAAATGACTGTCTGTATTGGATGAGGTTGCTGTTTGTAGTGGGAGGAGTTACAAATTGTTGCTGATGAAGATGACAACTTTCAAAGTAAATGAATTCAGCATTTTCAAAAGAAATGGATTCAACATGTGGAGGAATTTTACATATATATATGTTTATATAAAAAACAAAGGGAGAGAACTAAAAGATTATATGTGAGAGAGAGAGAGTGTCCGTGTAGTTTATTTACATTATTTGGACTATTCTCCTCATCTTTTCGGCAGTTGTACACTCCGGCCTTCTTCAGGTAGTTGGAATGTCGAACTGAACCCTTTATTTTGCTCACTGGGGTAGACTGTTCTAGTTCCACGTGCCAGATTTAATGGATGTCATTTATCAGTATTCCATTTGCTGGAAGCCTACCCTGGTAGAGACAAGTCCTGATATTATTGCTACTGGAACAAAAAGAGAAAGAATGTTTATGCCCTTTGCTTTTATAGTCCTGAATAGAATGACACCTAGCAGGCTTTCTGGCAGTCAAGGTGAGGTAATCTCAACAATTTAATAGAGTAAGAATACTTCAATTATAAAATATTCTTGGTTATGTTTCAATTTGAGATCACTGATGTCCAACTGAAAAAGGGTGTTTTAAATTGCTTCAGTCAAAAAAAAAAAAAAATAACATTGTTATAAACTGTTCATAACATTTGTTATAATATTTCATCAAAAGATCACAGTCAGATTTTCTGTCATTACATAGATTTTGGTGCTAACAATTTTCACTTTTGTTGTAATCTATCCATTTCCTAAATATTTAACTTCAGTTGTTTGGGCATATCATTAAAATAGATTAAAGGACTTATTCTCAATAATAAAATAAAGTGATTCAACTGAATAAGAATATTTCATGTATAAAATATTCATGGGCATATTTCAATTCAACATTACTGTTTTATTAATGTATGATGGAAGAACAAAGAAGAAACAATGGAGGTTTAGGAAATAAACAATTGTATTAACATAAAAATACAATAAATGGTAAATCAGTGTAAATGTCTCTCATCAAAAGAAAGAGAAAAGTGGAATTGTAAAAGTCATCCACAAAGGCATATGGTAGGAGAGGGAGGGTATGTGGTGACCCACTATGGTGATGGCCTTTGGTGAGTTGTCTTTTGGAGATGGGAGGTTGCATTCTGATAATCGTTGTGAATCTGGGCTGTTGTGCTGTCCCACTTTCAAAGATGTCCCTTTGATGGGCTTTTATGTCCTTTTCTTAGGCTCAAATCAGCTCCAAATTTTATTTTGTTTCTTTACACAGAAGTGGGTGCTATTGAGTGGAAATTCTGGATTTTATTTTTCTTTAAGCATGTGAGTAAAAACGGAAGCTATGTGTGGAGCCTATTTACAGTTGATGGAGTTTTTAGTTCAAAGTGTTCACATCTGGCCAGTAGTGGAAATTGGTGTGGTATGAATCAGAAGAAGATCTGGTTTTAGGAAGAATGTAACATTACTGACATAAATTGAATCCTTAGATTCGATTTAACGTAGATTTTACTACACCTACAATGGAGATAAAATTGATTATGTTTATCCTGTTTTCTTCTTGTTGGACACACAAGTAAACAAATATAGTGGGAGCATGTAAAGCAGAGAGATTCTGTATTGTCAATTTTGCAGTTAGGTATTAAGTGTCTGTAATGAAATCAAAAACTGAGATTTACTTGTATCTAAAGACTAGTTGTAAGTGTGGCAGTCAGATATCGTATTGTCAAAGCTATAATGCATAACACTATAGTTAGTCTAGGTGAGTTTATCACTCTTGCTCTCTCAAGCAATAAGAGGAAAGTGTTACTCTGGTGGTTAGATCATCACCTTATCACTTGTTTGTGAAATTGTATAATATAAAAGTTTTAGAAGCTAATATCTTGAAAGAAGTAAAAAGAAAGATGAAGTTTTATGTTTTACTTTGGAAATCAATGGCAGTAATGATTTTTGACAAATGATACAGCTCAGCTCAATGGCATTGTCATAGACTGAGGCCAAGAAGACAAATTTAGTCTTCTGTTTAGTTCTTAGTTCAATCAAAAATGATACAGCTCAGTTCAATAGCATTGTCATTGATTGAAGCCAAGAAGATATAATCTTCTATTTAGTCCTCAGTTCTGCTTATATATTTCTTGCCAATGATGTCATTGGCTCTTGGTAGATGTGATGAAAAAATGTAAGATCTTGTCTCTTTTGTACTACTCAGAAACAGCAGCAAATCTGAGAAAGAATGAAAAACAATCGTAAGTTTGTTTTTCTTTTTTATTGGAAATTCACTAACTTATAGTTCAACAAGAAAATGCTCTTATCTCTTACAGGGAAACTCAATATGTATACACATACGTACATGTTTTAAGGTACACAAAAACACAATGGCCTGGTACTGTCTCCACCTCCTTGGCGATGTATATACAATTAGGTATGTGCTTCCAGAACATGCCTGTCTCATCTATATTAAACACTTATTCAGTACTGTAAGTCCTCTTCCTAATTATCTCAGCTAACAGAGTTTGTATCGTAACCAGGAATTGTTGTAGCTCGGAATTGTCATAACCCAGGGACTTACCTTATTGAGAATTTGTTTATAGGTATAAATAGGTTCACCTCTCATCTGGTTCACACTCCTCCCCAGTCTTGAACAGTAGTAGAGGTTTATCCCTTGTTTCCTGTTTAGGATTGGGTTTAAAAAAAGACAAAACAAAGGAGAAACAGACCACCAGTACTTAAAACCTTTCAAAAGTGCTTATATGATTAAAAGAATTTATGCAGGATATTACATAAGTTCCAAAAATATTCCAGAGATCTTGGGATGTTCCCCATTGATTAAAAGAAAAAAATGAAAATACGTTGAATAAAGTCTAACATGATAAATTCAGATATGGAACTTTAATAAAGAATGAATTTTTCTGAGTATTATTAATACAACTTTTGTTAGAAAACAAAGTTACAAGTTATTGACAACAACTTAAGAAGTTGGTGCATAAACTGAATAAAAAGCATAAAAGCTCTTTAAATAAAAATTGCACAGAAATTTGACAAACTATGTACTCATCTTTGATTATTATAGACACAGAATTTCAGCCAAGTACTCTCTGGCCATCTTCAGTGGTGCATTCACTGTATATCAACTGCTTAGTGATAAGGAGAAAGAAGATCCAGCTAGAATCAAGGCAGTACTCTACAAGGCATTTGCCATTAACCCCTTCATTGCCTATGAACAATTTGTGTAATGGATTTTGTGGATGGGTGAAACTGTAGACACTTATTTGGTTGCAATGGAGAAGCTGGCAATCCTCTTTGGCAGACTATCTGAACAAGCGTTAGTGTATGTATTCTTAGCTAGAGTAAAGCAATTTTTATGGGTAAACTCTAGTGTGGACTCACTAGCACTTGATGAATTATTGACCAGGCAAGGACTATACTGAAGGATGACTCTGCCTATCATTCCAACCACGCAAGCAAATCAAAATAGTGTTAGAGCTACCCCGGGGTTGGGCCCACACACTGGAGTTGTCTGCTATAAATGCATAGCCATGTAGCAAGAAATTGCATAGGTAGAAACACATATGTGCTGTTACCAATGCAATGAGGCCAGACACATGGCTTGGAATTGCCTGGGAAATGAGGCCAGAGACATAATGGCATTGACCTCTTCCCCAGACAACATATAAATGAGGCACTGTCAGTCATCCAAGTCCATGTCAATGAGACAACATGTTTAGCACTCCTTAATTTTGGCTGCTCCCATACTATAGTGTGTGCAGGACTTTGCCACACTTGGAAGAGTAGCGTCAGAGTGACCACCATAAGTGGTGAAAGACATGTATGTCACGGAATGGGGGTAGTGAGGATCCATGCAGACACTGGAAATTCTGCTGATGCCGAAGCACTGGTGGTGCATGAGAAGCTATTAAATTTTAACCTGCTGCTGGGTTATGACACCATCAAAGCCTTGAGTGGTGATCTCATGCTGACTGGAACAGTGAAGTTTTGAAACGAGGCCCCCATGTGTGCAGCACTGAAGATTGACAAACCTGATTTTAGTGTTGAATTCAACCAGTATCAGTTGGTATGATGGCATAAAAATGAATGTTGATCCTGTACCACCGATATGCACTGCTTCTGTGGAGGAGCTGAACAAGATAATGAAAATACACCACTGCAGCAGGCACCCTGGTGTAAGAAGGACATGCTATTTCGTACAGTTGATCAATCTGTCAGTGTCCACAAGTGCTGTAAGGGCCGTAGTCAAGGTAGGCCAAATATGCCAGTCAATAGACCCTGCACCACTCAAATAGCAAAAAGGGAAGCTGGGTGTAAGCAGCACTTGGAGCAGGCTGGGTATAGATATAATCCATTACGATGACCAGCATTTCCTCATGCTTATAGATTACAGACCCACCAAATTTGCAGTCTGGCAACTATTTCTGCACAGGACTCTTTGAGTGTCATCCATCAATTAGAGTCAGTGTTTTATGAATGAGGACCACCAGAGGAAATCCTCACTGACAGTGACACTGCCTTCTGCAGCAGACAGTTCTAACACTTCCTGGACAAATGGGGGATCCACCGTTGACTGTGATGCTCGCATGTGCCAAGTGGCAATGGCATAGCAGAAAAGTGCCACTAAAGTGTACAGATGATTGCCGCCAGAAAACAGTGTACAGTCATGAAAGCAGTGTACAGATATAACACAACACCAAAAGATGATGTGTCTGCTACAAGTGCACCTGCCAATGCAATCTACAGCTATCAAGTATAAGTTAAAGGGATTGCCGGTGTGTATCTACCTGATTGAAGATAAGTGCTCAGACCACACAGGATGGGGTACCTCATCTGGGTAAAGCTTCCCAATAGCTGGAGTACCACCAAAAAAGGCATGTCACCAATATCGTCAGTGATCATTCCATATTGGTTGATGGAATCCCACACCATGTGAGAGATCTCTGCACTGCCCTCGAAACAACCCCATTGGTGAGTGACAGTGAGAATGAATCATCTGAAAGTGAGTTGCTGACTGAGTTCATATCACATGAGATCGACAATTCACCAGAGAACTAACTCAACTAACAACCTTGACAACTCTTCTGAGAGCTCCTCCTCCTCTGAAGAAGTTCAGAAAATCCCCCTTCAAAGGAGTACCTGAAACAAAAGACTGCATCCACACTATTATTTGTATGATTATGAGACCATGGTGAAGTGTAGCAGACATAGTGAACCAGAGCTGGAGTCGAATGGAGGAAATGGTGAATAAGACTTATTTTTGATGAAAGAGAGTTTGTCTTTGTCTGGCATGCAGGACTTTGATTTGAGAGAAAGTGAGTACATACTGAAACTAGGATATTTAGGCATATAGATCAAGTGCGTCCAGCATGCTTTGCAATCTATTAAAGACAAGCTCAGCAGAAGTCAGCAACTGATCATTTGACAGTCAAATTGCCACTAGCATTATAGTGTCAGCTGAGGGAATGCACCATGTAAAAGAGTTCCAGTGGCTAGTATGTCGCCCCATCACAAGAGACCTTTCTTCTTTGTTGTATAACAAGAGGCATAGAATGATAATACTTTCCATTCTTACAATAATTATTATAGATGTTATTGTAGACATAACATTTTTTTCAAGTACTCTCTGGCCATCTTCTCAAAGTAAATATACAAATATACTTACTTTTGTTAGATATTTGATTTTAGATATAAAAACATTTTACAACCTTCTTTTTATATTACCTATACTATAATATATTTAATGGAATGGATTTGACATCAAATGTATTATGAAAATGAAGCACCAGTTAGATCACATGATATATATGTTCTTGTGTAACAAAGATATCTTTGGACATGTATGTATATAAAAAGAGTAACCAACTAACCACCATTATGGATTTAGAGATACCAGGGAGTCAGTTGTAAGTGGGGATTTGACATCCACCCACTCAGGCAATTAACAGTCAGATAAAGAAAACAAAATTGGGCAGTGCCAAATTGGCATCAGTACCAGGAAAAATGTGAGTGCCAGATTTCATTTGGTTTTGCTGAACTGAAATAAGACACCTTATTCACCATTCGACTTCTTATCCTCTCTTTAACTGAAATTCTAAATAAAGTTAAAACAATCAAAAAATAAAAATATTCGAGTTGTATCTTGGCATTCTTACTACTAGGACAACAAACATTGGTTTCTGAAGAAATACAAAGATGAGGTATACTAGATTGGTATTTTGAAAATTAAAACAATAGAAGTTTAAGGATCTGTCTACATTTCTAAGATGAGGTATTGTAACTACACAATCTTCAGAAATGCCAACATACAGATTTACTATTCTGGATTTGGTTTGAAATTCAAACAAATATCACCTGAAGAAGGCTGGAGTGTACAACACCCAAAATATTGTGATGTGACAATAAAGATGAGGACAATAGTCTGAATGATGTAAATAGTGTAAAAAGTTTAAGGATGTTGAAAATGATGTATTTTAAAAATTGTTTATTGGTATATACTTGTCATTTTGTTACAATACCTTAGTTGAAAAAAAAATGTTTTTTATAACATCTTCTATACTTTTTGGCCTAAAGACCACAAACATTTAAGTAGTTCCTGTAGTATTATGTCAGTATGGCTTTATGAATGAAGATTTAGGAAAGCATTCCACTACTTAAAATCAAATATTTTTGAGCTCTTTGAGTTGTTTGTATACATAATTGTGACTGCAGATTCCAATGATATCTTCCATTTTTTTGCTTTGCTTTCATTACTGTAATAAAGAAGAAAGCCTTTCATATCTGTACAAGGAAATTTTAAGGTGGATAACAACATCTGCTTAATTGCCTTTAACATTTAAGCTAAAAGGTTTGCTTAGTACATCAAAGCAGGGTGATAGCAACATCCCTGGATGGTAGGTTTTCTCTCCTAGTTTGATGTTATTTGCCTACCTGTCCATGGCGGCAGGATGTAACATAAGGTTGGCTTAAATTGTACATAGAGGCCAAGGACAAAAATTGTAAGGTCCCACCACCAATCCTCCATCAAAAATGTTACTGCAGAGTTGTAATCCTCATGACTAAGCATCCCTTATAAACATTAAGAGGAAAGGAGTACAAATACAACACTTTTATCCCAGCTCAAAGGCCAGATAGAGGCAGTTGGTATTTATTTACCTCTTGTGTGGTGCCTACATCTATACATATGGGCCAAAGACAAAAACTGCCCAGTACCTTTGATCACCAATGCTCCCTCTCTAGTGCAATAAGAAAGGAGTTGCTGCAAGGTTGGAATCCCTGGAACTAGGCTTCTCTTAATTTAGAGAGAATATATACTACACTTTGATCACAGCTCAAAGGCTGGGGAAATAAGTGCAAATTCTAGGCTGAAGAAGCATAGATTTAAACAGATACTACAACCTGATTCCTGATGTTTCAGACTTCTGTTAATCCATCCTTTATAGTTTAGTGTTAATGATCTGTCATTTGGTTCTATCTATAAACTGTTACTCTACTATTTGTAATACAGGGATATCATGAATAAATAAAATAAAATTATGCTCTTGTATTAATTTCAGTTATAAAATCTATGCTAACAGTACTTCTGTTTAGAATTATATGTAAGAACATTATTATTTTTTTTAAAATCAATATCAGCCCATGCAAGGGAGTAAAGCCACTAAGACACAAGGGTGTTACAGGGTGTGGAAAAATTAGAAATAAGAAACATTAATAATGAGCAGAAAGAGAAAAGAGTAATTAGGAGGACAGTTGATAGCAAATCTTTGCAGATTAAAGTTGGCTGGAAAGCCAGAAAGGAGTTCCACAAGCAAGAAATGCAAGAAAAGAAACTGTTAGCATTGAATTTATGGCTATATCTGGCCAACTAAACTGTAAATTGATGAGATCTTGATGCCAGTCTAGCATTGCGCTTAAATTCAAAAAGTCTAGTTACCATGTTTGCTGATTTATTTTAAAAAGTTACTTTTAAAAAGTAAACTTTTCCCATGATTTTTGTTGTTTCTGATGAGTGAAAAAGTTTCAGATTCATTTTTATTATGCTTTTTTTTATCTTAAAATTTAAAAAACAATGCACGAGATGATAAAAACACAATTCTTTACTAACATGTTACATTTTAATGAAATTACCATATTTCTTTGTTATAAATACATGTATGGTAGCACATAGAAACAAACAAAGCAACAGTACCACTGGTGAGATGAAAGGAAATGAAGACAAGAATTATAAATATAAAATTCTTTTGTATTGTTCATACAGTGAATGCAAGCAGAATGTCTCTAAATGTGGGCAAGGGAGGCAGCTTTGAAGTAAGGGTAGAGTCTGTTTGGCTTGAAGGTGATGTGTTTTTTGGGTTGATTGACCAAGGTCAGTGTGGTGATATCCAGAGAGGCATGAAGTGGATTAGTGAAGTTTAATGCTCACCGTGAATCTGACTCACTCATTTATGAGTGGCTTCCTTAAAGCAAATGTGGCAGCTCCCAGACTCATCTTTTTTCATATTTTTTCTTTGATTGCAACATTCATGATTGGCTTCTCTTATGTTGTGTTTTATATTATTTTTAGATTTGTTTTGTGGGCCAGATGTGATACTTGAAGGATGATTTTTTTGGTTTTGCTTTCTTAGCATTCACAACTGGCCAATGTGTTGAGTGAACCAGAAAAACATCTAATTTGAAGTGGAGTATAACATTTCCATTTGAAGATCACTTAAAATAAAATGTTAAATCCTAATGGCTGGAATTGAGAAAACATTAGTGTAAATGTTATGGTTTGAGGCACTAGTCCCGTGATGATTACTTAATGATTATAAATGATTAAATTAGGATTACTAATCAATATCTAAATGTAAAAACATTGATATATAAATGCAGATGGATCATCTGTTAGATAGTTTTAGTTTCTTTCCTAAATATTCTTTACTAAATTATAGGCATATACTATATGCCAGGGAATATATATGCACTGGTTGAGAGAATGCAATGCATTGTATATTATAGCAATTAGTTTTATGGAGAAACTGGCAACAGAGTATGTCATGTTTTAGCAACTAACAAAAAACAACATTGCTGTTGAAGTTGATAGGTCCTTGGTCACATGACATTTTTTCAGTCACAGAAACTTCACTGATATGGATATTGCTGTTTATGGCTGCCAAAGTTTGATTCCAAAAACAAATCTGTTATATTTACAATAAAACTGGAATGTAAATTATAACTGAATATTTATCAGACAACTCTATTTCTGAGAGAAAAAAAAATGTTTTGTCTACATATAATCTCTATACTAGGCAATTACATTGGCCTCAAAAAGAATAAACTTGGAAATTTATGTATAAAGCAATTACAATATTGTAAATAATTTTCATGATAATAATAAACCAATTGCTTAAATGAGTCAATCATTCATATCAAATCACAAAATGAAAGTGATCTTGAATGGCCACTCTTCTAGATTTTTTATATTAATGCAGGTGTTCCCAGGGTGCTAACCTTGGATCTACTTTGTTCCTAATATTTATCAACAATCTTTCTGATATCATTAACTTGGTATCTATGCTGATGACACAACTATTTACTTCTGTCTTAATGGCAAGTCTGATAGGTTTGATAAAGTCAAATTGGAAACTGATCTTGAAAATGAACTCCAATCAGTTGTTAAATAGGGCAAGAAATGGCTTGTTAATTTTAATGCTTACAAAATAAAACTGTACTCCTTTAATCATATAAGAGTACCTTTTTTTGCCTTCCATCAGTATGGCCTTCTTGGTCTAATGTTTTCTATTGGTATGGCCATTATTCTATTTGCAAGACAATGGGGCTTTGATAAGATTACCCTATTTGTCAGACCCCACCCTCCGCTTGATAAAGTTACATTCTGCTTCAACATAGATCTCTTTCTGATTCTCTCTACATATTGGGGCTGGATGTGAATGCTAAGAAAGTAAAACCAAAAATAAAAATGTTATCCTTTGCAAAGCCCACAGAAAATATAAATACAATGTAAAAGAAGCCAATCACAAATGTTGCTGCCAAGGAAAAAACTTGAAAAAAATATGAGTTTATGAGCCAAAACATTTGCTTTTAAGAATGCTGCTCATAATGACTGAAACAGAATTGCAACAAACGGGCAAACTTTAACTAATTTGTCATTGGTAAACTCTATGTCACCACCTCGATCAACTGACCCAACAAATATATTAACACCAGACCCTACCAACTCTACCCTTCCACCAAGTCACTTCTCTTGACCACAAGGAGACATTCCACTCACATCCTCTGTATCGGTAATACAAAGAATTTTATATTAACAATCTTTGTCTTCTGTTCTTTTGCCACACTGACAGTACTTGTTCCATTTGTTCTCTCATGCTACTGTATGCGTGTTTATAACAATTGGCATCAGTATGCATCATGAGAACTAATGAAATGAATTGCACTCACACAGAAATTCTCAACTTCATTAAGCAACAACAGACAAAAGTGGTCATTGATGGACTTTAATTGGACATACAAGATATTCCTAAAATCTACCACTACTACAACCACAGACACAGCCCACAACCCTACAGACTATAAACTAATAATGCAGCAACAATCACTACATAATGCAATGCAAGACATCAGAAAATTTGAACCAGGCAACAATGTCAACC
Organism: Acanthosepion lycidas; assembly: GCA_963932145.1. Classification (NCBI taxonomy): domain Eukaryota; kingdom Metazoa; phylum Mollusca; class Cephalopoda; order Sepiida; family Sepiidae; genus Acanthosepion; species Acanthosepion lycidas. The sequence continues at coordinate 99,257,424 of OZ010577.1, read as the reverse complement.
ACTTCATTATGGATCTGAATGAAGCAGAATTTGTAAAGTACCCACAAGTGGAGCATGAATTCATCAAAACTGCCAAACAACTACTTAATGAAGGCATATTCAAACAGATGGAAAACTGACAACAGGAATATCTATTCACCATCTAAATCACATTGAGATCTGTCAGAGCCATTATACACTGCTTCAAATTAGATCTCTTTCTGATTCACTCTACATGTTGGCTGAATGTGAATGCTAAAAAAAACAAAAATAAAAAGTTACTGTGTAGAGACCCTAAATCCCCTAAAAAAAAATATATATATATATAAATGCAATATAAAAGGAGCTAATCACAAACATTGCTGCCAAAGAAAAAACATGAAAAACAATAAGTCCTGATCCACCTCATATGCTTTTAAGAATACTGATGAGGACACCGTAGGAGATTCATGGCAAACAGGCAAGATGTTAATGTCACCTCCTGTGACCTTGTTTAACTGAACCAACATACACATAAACTCTAGACCTTATAAACTCTACTCTTCCTTAAAGTTGATTCCCTTGCCCACAAAGAGACATTCCACTGATATCCTCTGTATCAGCAATACAGAGAATTTTATATTAACAATTCTTGTTTTCTTTCTCTTTTGTCTCACTGGCAGTATTTGTTGTTTTGTTTGTTCTCTTGTGCTGCCATACATAACAATAAGATTACTCTATTTGTGAGAACCCCGACTTTGATAAGATGACTCTATTTGTAAGATACCCCGGGCTTTAAAAATAAATAACTAAAAAAATATGAGGAGATATTTTTAGCCTTCTATGCAAAGTTTAGTTATCTGGTTGGTTAGTGTTTAACAAAATACAGTGAACTACCAATATTTATACTTAATCTAACTGTAATATAAAATGTAAATAGAAGGATTTAAATGTTATCAAATATTTAATTTCATGTAAAATATAATGGGATAATCTAAGAATTTGACACAGCTTTGATAGTGCCATTTACTGTCATTGTTTTTAACAAACAACAAAACAAATACCCAAGTCAAAAAATACAATAAAACAAAATTAAAACAGATAATGAATCACAAATAATTCTCCATCTATATTGTTTATTGAAGCAACTATTAAAATAGGACTAGACAAATGATAAGAATTGTTAATAGCATTTTTGCTTATGTGACAAACTTTTTCTTTAAATGAATATTTAATAACAAAATGAGATTATCACATATCACAAAACAATAAAAATAAACTGGAGTCATTACAGTTTAATACCATTTGTTTGATCATGAAATTGAGTGTCGTCAACAGCTCTCAATCAAATGTACAATAGAGGAAAGAGGCTCTTGACTACTGTTAACCTCTTGCTGCTAAAACAAAATCCAAGAGATGAACCTTTTAGCATAGCAGACACCCCTGGATTTGAACACATATCAACTGAAGTATATCTAATAATCTGTCTTTATAACTTTCTTTTTGAATGCTTTATATAATAGACCATATTTCATTCATTTGAAGAAATAAGATGATACTAAACATTTATTATACTTGAAACTTTCGGTAGCAAGGATATTATTCCATGTTTTCAGGAAATTGCATTTATTCAGATACAGATGATTATTAGAACAATTTTTTCTTGCTGGCAATTTGCCAAGATAGTGAGTTTGATTTTTATTGCACAAGATTAGAATAAAGTTAACTTAAAAACCTATTTAGCCTACTAGATTTTTATTGTACAAAATAAGAATATGGCAAGCATAATAAAAACCTATTTAGATACAGATAAGATTAAAGTTTTCTTTTTCAGTTAATATATTATTAAGTCACAAACTCTTTCAAATTTTCAATAAGAATAGATTTAAAATATTTGAAAATCAAAATTCTTTTGTCTTTTTGTAACTAGTTTCATGATATCTAATGCTATGGTCCTTGAGGTGTGTTTGCCATCAAGAGCCTCACTATGTTAGTGATGGCAGTTAGGACGTTGGCAGTGGATCAGGCTGACCAAAACCCATACTGCTTGTCGCTGGACAGGTTGTTCTTCTCTAGGTGCTCAATGACCTTCTTAGTGATTATGGTCTCAAGAAACATCTTCCACAGGCTTTGATTTCTCCTTCAAGCATCAGTTGAATAATGCTTACTTGAACCATTAAAAAAATGACAGCCATATTTAAGTAATTTTTCAATTGCATTGTACTTATAAATATCAAAAACTTTATATTGCTCTGTGTTTTCTTGCTTATGTTCAGGTCTTTCTGAATATTAAATTAAACAAATTTTAAAATTTTAATGTAAAATGGGTGACTAGACCACCAGAAGAGTGCAATCTTCTTATGTAGGAAAGTATTACATAAGATTTTTTTTTTTACAGTAAGGTTCATCCTTGATAAGGCCTGGGGGCCACTCAGATAGTTACATTAAGAGGCAATTTATGTGGATAGGACTGGAAAATAACAGTTAACTCTTGCCATAAGCAGGTTGAGATTATAGTGATTGGGGAAACATCCTCTTGGGAGTCAGTTCCACAGAGAAGTGGTTCGCTGGAAGAAGCTGTTTGAGTGGAACTTACATCTCACCAATGGAATACAGATGGAATGTGGGTGGCTTGCTAGTATAAAAGTGACATGGTGTGTCCTTGTGATGAAGGTTTGAATTGGCAGAAACAGAGAATGTAGTTTGTCCGAGCACTTTACATGGAAGTACCAATAGTGTAGCATGAAGCTTGCCACATCCTGCCTGTGGGAGAGAGGTTGAAGGGTGGAGAATAATTTGTCACATATAAGGGATTGGAGAAGCTTTTTGATTCTATCAAGACTGGAGAATGAGGTCTGGGCAGCTCCTGCCCAAACAGGACAACAGTACTCCATTTTTGTCCTGAGCTGGCTCTTGTAAAGTTAGAGAATAGCAGGAATAGTCAAGTACTTGCTGGAGTGGCATTTTATCTGCATCCTTAACAATGAATCATATGTAAGAGTTCCACTTGAGGTCACTTGTGAATTTGAGGCCCAATAGTCTTTCAAGGCACACTGCCTCCCAAAGTGACATCTGTTCTTCCTGACTAGTGGTAGTTCGAGGTCTGTTCAGTGATGATAGAATGTAACTAGTTTTGAGATATCTAATGCTATGGTCCTTGAGGTGTGTTTGCCATCAAGAGCCTCACTATGTTAGTGATGGCAGTTAGGACGTTGGCAGTGGATCAGGCTGACCAAAACCCATACTGCTTGTCGCTGGACAGGTTGTTCTTCTCTAGGTGCTCAATGACCTTCTTAGTGATTATGGTCTCAAGAAACATCTTCCACAGGCTTTGATTTCTCCTTCAAGCATCAGTTGAATAACTTCGCTAGGATTGGAGATAATTCCAGGTTGATATTTGAAGCTAGAATCAAGTTGGAAAAGATCAGTTGAGAAACAAAGGCAACCTGACCAACATGGATCAAGCTGCAAGAAACTTCCTTGAACAGTGTTTTTCAAACTTTTATTTACTGGGACCCGCAGCAAGAACCACATTTTCGCATTACAACCCTATATACCTACATGTAATAAATCTAAGACAAACTCTGTTCAATAGGTTCATTTATTTAGCATTGATAATTTATATATTTTTTATGATCTGCACATATTGGAATTGCATGTATCTATTTGTATTATTTATTTCTATTAATATAAAATTATTACTTTTAGAAAAACAAATTTAAAGGAAATTCTGACACAAAGGAAAAATAAATAATAAATTTGCCAGTCTTAAATTTTGCTGAAACAGCAGCCAACTCACTGAAAATTCCAAGGCTTCAAATGAACACATCATCCAACTACCATAGGAAAAATGGTCTGGTACTCAACTTTGACATTGAGTTGGGAAATTCGCTTTTAGTCCTGACATCAGATACAACTGAACAATCTTAATGGCTTTCACTGGCCACAAAAACGAATATACTTCATTTCTTCGTAGCTAAGTTTTGGTGCAAGGTCTCTTTGTGAGAGAAAACTGACATCACTCAGTTGCTCAAGTTTGATGAACAAGATACATAAACTCAATGAGAACAGACTATATATATATATATATATATATATATATAATTATATCTAAAAAAGTAAAATGAACTTACCTCAGTGACAAATTAGTAATAATTTATGAGTGCTGTGCAACATTTAGAGTTGTTTATATTTTGCACTTTGCTTTCACTTGCATATTTTTTTCTTTCTTTTTTGTGTGACCGATTTTATTTATCTCGCAACCCACAGTTTGAAAAACCCTGGCCTAGAACATAGTGTGGTTGTGGCCCCATGCACCACAAGAAGTTTGAAGAATTGAGAAAATGTTTCAGGAAGCTTAAACAGCCTTTGTCTTGTGGATATTAATTAGTCTACTCTACCAGACAGCCCACCATGTTTGTATTAATGATTATAAAAGGAAGTAACATAAACCCTCTTCCTCTCTTTCTGCTCCAGAATGTAGTTGGTAGAAGATGTATCCAGTTTTTCCCTCTCTGGAGATTTAGTCACATGGCAAACCAACTACTTAATTTCAAATAAACCACATGACCATCACAAACTACTAAATCCCATAAATGCTTTTCCTTCCTTTTTTTTTTTTTTTGAGTTATTTGTATACATGTAAATATAATTTTCTCTTTCACTTCTTTTGTGAGATATGTTCTATATATATATATATATATATATATATATATATATATATGTATGTATGTGTAAAAATCCTCCAATTCATTTCTTTTGAAAATGTCAAATTCATTTCTTCAACAGCATTCTTTACAAAATGGTAGCACCATCCTGCTACAGTATAAACCTAAAAAAAGTATTGTTTCTGATGAAATTTGAATTCACAAAATGTTACTTCTTTAGTTAGTTGGGGATTTTTAAAAATAATAAAATAAAAATAATCAAATTTCAGTGAAATAGTAACTTGACAGTAAGTATTCATTAAATGTCTTAATCAAGTACAGTGAGAAGCCTTAGGTACAAATTCAACTAATGTCTATTCATTTGCTAAAATATCTTTTTTTTTCTTAAAATAAAATTAATGTTACATTTTTCATAATCTGTTTGTTATATATTAAATCAATTAATATTTATCTTAGAAATAAAGCCTTATTAAGGAAATCTATCAAAGGAAAATTTTTTAATAGAATATTTTAAATTATTAATTGGAAACTGGGTTAATTTTGTGACTTTGTAATGGACAAAGATAATAATTAATATAGGCAGAGTGTGAAAATTTTAAAGGTATATTAAAAAGTAGTTCAGCAAGCTCAAAGCTTTTTGCACCACACAAGATTCACAGTTTTTGATACATTAATAAAAAAAATAATTATACTGTTAATGTGTTATATCCATAAAAAAATAAATGAAAATTAATTATGAGGTCAAAAATAATTATAAAAAAATAATTTTAACAATTATAATTATCATTACTTATCTCTTTCTAAACCAATGAGAATTAACCCCACTTTTCTTCTCAGTTCCTTTTCCTTTTTCAGATCATAATAGTAATATTTATCTCTAAGTATTCAACAAAAATTTGAGGTAAGAAAACCCAAGACACTGCTTGTATTTTCCAACTAAATTATCTGGACACTTATTACCTACATCTATAAAAATCACACAAGACTGTATACACTTTACTTATTCGTTATCTTATCTGTTGGATTCCAATCCATATTTGATCTACATTTGACCCCAAACTCACAATTTTACTCAGTCTCTCATGTCTCCAACACCACATAACTAGATAATAAATAATACTTGTTTTGTTGTTTCCATGTCTTGCTGTTTCTCATTTTTACAAGTATTTTTATATATATAAATGTAAGGAGGTTTATAATTATTTACTCCCCTACAAGACAAAGGTAAAAGAGTTTGTTACTCACCAAAAGGATATATAGTTTGCATAGGTTTGAAAGTAGACAAAGAGAGATATTTTGAAATACTTAGCTTTTTTTGATTGTTGATAGATAATTCTTTGCAGTGCTGCGTGCTGTTTAGAGGTCGATAATATAAATTGGCAAGTAATTTTACACTGGCAAATACTTCAATGCTGGTCACGAGGAACTGAAATGAATCCTTTCACATGACTTCAGACACTCTTCTTAGTCTTCTGATTAATTTAATTTTCTCATCATTTTATATCAGATAGAATTTCGTGTAGGCTTACTACTTTCCTTCTTTCTTTTTCTCAGCTCACCAGTTAATTTCTGTGAAAGGCAAGGTATTCTCATTGATCCTAAAACAATTTCACATAGGCTTGTGAATTTATTTCCTTCTTTTTCTTGGCTCACCGGAATTTCTTACATAGGCCCGCGAATTTCATTCCTTCTTCTTCAGTCCTCTGAATTGGAAGGGAGCCGGTGAACGGAATTATTATTTCGCACTCACTGCAGAGTTACCACATCTCATTTATTAGATTGGTGCAAAAATAATATCGTTTTCTCACATAGTAACATATGTGAGAAAACGACATTATTTTTGTACCAACCTAATAGTTGAGTTGAGTTTAATTACCACTACTTTCACACAATGCAATTCAGAACATAACATAAAAAAAAAAAATAATAAATAAATAAAAAACACATACTGAGAACGAGCCTCTTGAAAATGGCTAATGAATTGCTTGACTGAAAGTGGTCGGGACAATAATCACAGTGGACATTTTTTTAATTTTAAACTCTCTTGCTCCACTCATCAAAAGAAAAATTCTATGAACATGAGAAAAACAAAAAACTAATAAAAAAAAACTTGTCTGTCATTCTTAGAAATAAAAGTCAGGTTGCAGCCCAAATGTTCAACTATCTTTTTTATAAGAATTTTAAAATGCATGAACTTTCTCTACGACAGATGTCAATTACCATTCTCATACGAATATATTTTTTCAAATAAGACTTTTTTCCTACGAAAAATACACACGTAAAAATTTTACGTGTCAGTAGAATTTTATACGGTAAAATTCTACTGCTGACACATGTTTTTTTTTATCATTACATACAAAAACTGTTGCAAATAAATAAATTGCAATTTTAAATTTTCATTATTCATTAATGTCTAATCAACTCAAATACTAACACCGCTATGAAATTCAGATGTCTTTTTTTTAGTTTTAATTTTACGTACCGTCACTGTTAGAATTATTAAATTTATATTTCTAAGTCTTTTTTTTTAGGAAAAATAAATTTCAAATAAAAAAAAAATGAATCTGCAAAAAAAAAAAAAAAAAAAAATTGAAATGTTACAATTGCAACATAAAAAAGAAGCAAACAAAAACATTCATTCAACACTTTTAAGGTTTACTTTAACGCTTAGTCGGAGAATAACAACTCTTGTTGGTATCTCTTATTAAAAAAGGAAAAGTTCTCTTGTGGGTAAAATTTCCCTTAACGTTCCTAATGACACTTTTCCATGTTAACTTAGTTTCCCCGCTGGTCTGCTTGAAACTCTCCCTTTACAACTTACCCCTCGATTTCAATTTCATGTATTTTTAGTGTTCTTGCAACAACCAATCAATGGCTACGATAGTAATCACATGATATTTGACGTCATCAGCAGAAGCCTCAACCTCGGAAAAAAAAAAAGAAAAAAAAAGAAAAGACAATCGCACCAAAACATCAACAAACTATCGTGACAGTAAGCATCACAGTGCAGCTCTTCTGTATTCAACAAATATACTGCGACGTTTCTTTGCATAACTTTATTATTAAACAAAAAGATAAGAGAAAAACAAAGCTTTTGAATCCACTCTCCGGCTGCGTCGCGATGGCTGACAACGAAGCCGTAGATTTATCTGATGATTTGAATGGTAAGTAATGGAAGAAAGAAAGAAAATTGTTGTTCACTCACGTCACACGATTGTTGTCAACATATTCAATATTCATTTTTATTTCTTATAAATCAAATAGGGACTTATCAAGTTATCATCATCTATGTACATATTAGTTCCAGTAGATAGCATCATTGATTGCAATTTGTTTTCACGAAGAAAAAAGTGTTCCCAATTGTTGAGCATAAAAAAGCAACAGCAGTTTTACTTTTAAGTTTTAACTTAAAAATTAAATACCATTTTTTGTTTTATTTAGATTTATTTATTTGTTTTGTTTGCATTTTTATTTATTTATTTTCAACTGGTTGACTTTTTTCTTCATTAATGCTTTTTTTACTTTGTTGAAGAAATAAAAAGGAGCAGGCCTTTATTTACTTAATTCCAAATCCAATTGTCATACGACTCTAATTGTTTTAAAAGAAAATAAATTATGATCCTTAAAGAATGTGTTCATTAAAAAAAATGGTTGATTTTAGTGCCACTTGCCAGCCATTTTATCATAATTTTTATTTTGCTTGTAAAGACGGAAACTTTTTTTTTTATCATGTGCTTTGTTATTCTTATTACTGCATGAAATGTCGACAACCTTTATTAATAAACAAAGAAAGCTAATAAAACGAATTGTTTTATACCAACTTTTCACGGAACTTTTATCAAAAGCAAAGACAAATAAAAAATAAAAAAAATGTTTTCGACCGAGTCATTCTTTTCTCCGTCTCCAAAGTTTGATTGTTTGGGTTTTTGTTTCTTTCCTTTTTTTGTGTATTGTTTGGATTTTTTGTTTTTTACTTTATAGATTTCGTGGCTTGATAATTTTTTTTCAGTAATGAGAAAATTTTCCTCCAACTTTAGTTTTTCAATTTTTTTAGTAAATAACTTGCCACAATGTTTGTTTGTTTTTTTTTTGTTTTTTTTTTAACTGTATATTTTGATTTTGTATTGTCTTAAAAAATGTTGGGAAACACGACTCCATGAAACTTAAATCACTGTGAACTGGCCTGAATTGATTAACTTTTTCTTTTTAAAAAATGTTTTTATAAACGATCAAAATCTTAGATAATTTTTTAAGCCGTTCTCTATTTTTCTTCCTTATATTCAATTCAATATGGCGATTTCACTAAATCTTTGAGTATTGCGGACAGAATTATGATGAAAAAAAGTCTCAGTTTAGAGACCAAAAATAACTAAACTACTTAGACGACTTACTAATAGGTACTGTAGTAGTACTGCTACTAGTAATAGTACTTACCGATATCTAGTCCGTTTGCCTTGAACTTCGCTATCTAATTATTATGGACTTTGTCGGAATTGAATAGATGCTTGTTTTGTTTACAACACTATTTTGTTTATTTAATAATGGCCTTGAGCGTCGGTATCAACTTTCTTTTTGCAAATTGTCAAATTTCTTGATTGATGGACTTTTTTTAAATAAAAGTTTAATTGTGCGAATGGCTCATTCATTACTATTCAAAATTTAAAAAAATGACTTGACGATTTCATTTAAAAACAAATTACCTTGTTTTTATTTTCAATGAATCAATAAATCCTCTCAGATATGGAATAAATTTTGAGAACTTAAAAATAAAAATATTTATTAGAGATATCATAACGGTTTGTCAGGAAATTTATTACATACAAGAAGAATGTAACTAACAAATTATAAGAAAATATCAATTTAGATCTTTATCTGCGTTATTTTAATTAATCTTTAATTTTACGGAAAAAATTTTACCCCTTGCCTTCAATTGTTGTGTAGTAAAAATATGCCAATCTGTTTTTTATGCATTATTCCATCTGTACAACGGTGGCATAAATGTTTGCGCTTATCAAGAATTATTTCGTCGGACAGTGTCCCGATTCACTTCTCTTAACTGGAGTGTGAATCTATTGTTCCACGTTGTGATCATCTCAATAAATCACATCCAAACTAATGCAATATGTTTGTTGGTAAACAATTCTGATACTAAAAGACAAATGCTGCTAACTCAACAGTGTTTCCAAAGAATCCCTTTATTTTTAATTTCTTTGTTTTGCACATGAAATTATCGATCACTGAAATCCTGAAAGAATAACCATGGCAACACCTGCATGATTATGACGTCAATGCAAAGCGCTCGGCATTCTTGGTAATAAACATGACCGCGCTCGTATTAATTACGACTAGTAGTAACACTCAAACAGTAAGAAGAGGGTTACTTGTTTGTTGTCTAATGAAATGTCTCTACGACATCTCTGACAGCAACGTGACATTAAAAAGAATTTTTTTAACCAAACTACTTGAAGTACCCGACCAAAACAAAGCAACGTTGCTGCCCAAAAATGTCTTTTCACACAAAATGATAAAAAAGCCATTTGTTTATTGTTGACATTGAATCAACAATTGACTTCGCTATCAGTGATTGATTCATTTGGCGGAATTTATTTACTGTTTGTAGTTTCATGTGACCACATTTTGTAAATAAATGAGCATCTGAACCATTTTTATCACGAAATATACTAAGCTGAGCGCATTATTTTTAGCAATGACTCAAGTTTTGGTCGTCTAGCCAGATTATCATTTGGCATTTAGCTGAACGAGAGATGTGTTGTTGGTATACGACTGTACAAAATATCTGGGTGACTGACTAATAAGCTAGTCTTTTTAAACACAGCCTTCTGTTTCTTTTAGACTAGAAGAGATTATATTTATTATTAGTTTTTAAATTAAAAAGTTTTTCTCTTTAAAATCTGGAGGAAGAAACTGTCTCAATTTACATTTTACAATAATACATTTATTTCGATATACAATATTGTGTTGTAATGTAATGTTATTCATTTGCTTATCAATGTAATGTTTACCTTCAACGATACAAGTTGCTTGTGTTTTACAGTGTTGTAACAACAGTATTTTCTACCATTATTTCGTTTGTTTGTTTTTTCGTTAATCGCTCTCTTAAGTTATAGCGATGGCTATGCGATGTGCCAGTTGTCACGTATCCAGAACAAGTAGTAGTAATAACAGTATGTGTCAATTTATTACTTTGAAATAATTTTTTGAGCTTTTCCTAATTACTTCAAATAAATGTGAATAACCCAACCAAAGAGATGTTTTTAAGAAAATATTCTTTAATTTCATAGATTCATAGAGTGAATAAGGTAACGGTCTATGTAATGTAGCCAATCAAAATGTAAACACTTAACAATCGGTAATGGTGATACGGGGATTGTGCACGTCAGTTGTGATTTTTTTTATTTCATTAATTTTAAAGATATTTTGATAAATGCATTTAAAAAGTTATTAAAAATATCTTGAATTTTCTTCATCCATGTTATTTACGTGGTTGTGCGTGTTTTCACTCTTTATTTTTTTTAACAAAAACAATTTTTACTGTTCTTAAAAGTTACTTTGTGAGTGTTTACATTTTTCAGGTAAACAAATGTAAATATTATTTTTCGTGCTATATGTTCGTTAATAATTGTCACTAATTTATTTTTACCACGATCTCCTTCCCCTTTAAACTTCAAACCATCGTTAATTAATTTTAAATTTTTCTGTCGAACTCTGGACAAGGCCAACAACGGAATTAAATGTACCGAAATAATTTTATCTTTTCATTTTTGTTCTTTAAGCCTTGGAATCTGGCGTCTCAGGACAGAATGGTGATATTGTTTATGATTATTAATTATGGTTATTCATTATTTTTGCTATAATGAAATAAATTAAAGTAAAAAGAAAAACACAAAGATTATTTGAATTAATTTGAAGAGAAGAAATTGAGTTTTACTTTTATTTCAACGGTAACAAAGCAATATGAGATTTATTACTGGAGATTTTTTTTGTTTTTTCTGTGGTGTCTCATTGTTTCTCCCAGACTTTTTTTTTTCTCACAAAATTACAAATTAGATATTTTATTTTTTTAAGATACCATATTTCGGTTTTTAAACTTTTAATTAAATTGTTACGTTTGTTTTCCAAGTGCGACCATTGGTTTAAAATTTTTTTTACAGCGTAGAAAGTATTTAAGTCATTGATAAGTTTGTTTTTTTTTTTGTTTAGTTCTTCTGTTCAGTGCTATATTGTCAACAAAGCAGTTATGTATGACATTTTTTTTTTTTTTATTCAAGTATGTGAGAATTTTTCGATGTGATATATTGAGCGGCTTTGATTTTTCTTTGCTTCATTTCAGTTTGTTTTTAATTTTTAAACAAGGAAATTTTCAATAAGTAAAAAAAAATTTGTTCGTATCATTTATCCTCATGTAGTTGATTGGAAATGAAATTGAGTCGATTGAAAAGTCGTAGGTACCTCCATGAAAACGCTAAAAAAAAAAAAATCAGAATGCCGTGATGAAAACATGATCCCCCCCAAAAATGTAATGAAAACTTAGTTTTATCATTAAAATCGTTATGTTATAAACTAAAGAGAGGAAGGATCAAAGTAATTTTTGATTATTTAAAACTTTTTACTCCGTTATAGAACATTTCAATTTTTTTTTTAAATAAACTTTTTCTTGCGTCAGCGCTTGTACTCTAACAGCAAAATTTTGGCCTCTTTTTTGTGGTGGCATACACATTGTGACATTAATTTGGAAATTCTTGTAAAAAAAAAAAAAAAAAAAAAAAAAATCGGTTATTTATGAACACGTTCGGCTGTCGATTAACATGTCAGGAAAACTACGTAAGAAATGTTTGTATAGTATACAACATTTTTTTGCTAAGTAATATTTGTTTCAAATCAGATTAATTTAACTTTAAATTTACTTTCCTCAAATTTCAAATAACATTTCAGAAATATATATTTTATTTTTGCAAGATTTTTAAAACAGAATTAACCTTTGTTTACAAATGTGTCAAAAATGGTTGTTTTGATCGATTTTACTGAACAAAAAAATGATTCCGATCAATTTCTGTTTGAAATACACCACTGGAAATAGTAAATTTTAAATCTTTGAGCTTTCAATGAAAGCTTCAAGAAAACTTTTTCATTTTTAAAATAATATACTGAATTAGTGGAAGTACCTAAATTATATACTATTGAATGTGACTGGAAATATCAATTCTATTTTCCATTCTACAGAACATTTTTTTAAAACTATATAAACAAATATTTTTGAGGATCCTTGAAAGACAAAGGTTAAAAATTTATAGAAAGAATATAAAATTAAGTTAGATTTTGTTCTAAAAATACCCTACTAATTTTTAAAGATTATTTTTTAATTTCCAATATCAGTTGCATTTTTAAAAATGCAATTATTGTAAAAAATTTTCTTATCCGCAGTAATTATAAATCACTAAGATAACACGACATTCCTCCATCAGAAAATTTAATTGAAAATTTCATAAAAAATAAAAACGAGTTAAAAAAAAAAAAAAAAAAAATGTTCATTTTAAGTCAAAATATTGTTATATTAACTATTCATTTCAATACTCAGTTTTGACTAAATGCAAGTATAAAATAAAATAAATTTTGTATATCTCTATAATCAGGATAAAACAATGTAATCATTGAAATAAAAAGCATAAAATAATTTAAAATTTATAAAATATTTACATTAATTCAATAGTTTTTTTTAAAAATTTATTCTCCTTAGATGAAACATTAAAAAGTTTATTAAAAATAATTGGTTTCTCGAAAGTTAATGACTCATTCAGTTTGAGATTTTTGTGGGAAAAGTTTAACTATTTATCAATACTCTCTTCAAGCATTTGTTTCGTAATTTAAATCAGTTCCCTATTTATTACAATATTATCAATGTATTGAAATAGAATGAAAATTTATGCACACTCTAAAGTTAGATTTTTTTTTTTTTATTCTTATTGGAAAATATTCAGTTTTTCATTTTCTTTCACTTTTTTTCTGAATAAAAAAAATTAAATAAAACCGTGCACAATTCTATTTTATACCTAAACCATATTTTAAATGAGCATTTGTAAATAAATTAGTAGGTATTTAATTACAAAATAATTAACCTTAAAATATTGTTTTCTTTAATTGTCTATAATTTTAGTGTATTTTCAGAAAAAGTTGTCATTTACTGAATTTTCCTACAGCTGACATTTATCAGGAGATAACCTTATCAAGATTTTGTTTGGACCACCAACATCCTATCTAAATATCGTAGATTCTAAATAATGTCTAGAGTCATTTGGTTGTGGGGATTACAATTCAGCTGAAATTTGGGTAATTTTTATGATGAATGGATGCCCATGTCGAACAAGACTACAATATCATATAAAAAAAGATGTGAAGCAATTCTCCTAACATGGACCCCATTGAATATGTCTTTCTAATAAAAGGGAATGTTTAGAAAACCTACAAAACAAAATTTACTTAATTCAATGTCAGTATTTTTTAAAAAAGCTAAATTTACTAATGTCAAATTCAACAAATCTTTACTTGCATAATAAAATATGGAACTTTTAAAAATGTTTGAAAATAGAAATTTCTATTGTAGTATATTCAGCAACATGACATATATAAAATGACCAGTAAGCATTCCAAAGGAGAATAAAAAGTGTATTTTAAATAAGTGTATTTATGAAGAGCTTTTCTTCCTGTCTTTTTGAGTACCTAATACTTGGGTATGTGGGTGGTGGTGAGGTACATTGCAACCTACACTGTTGAAAATGTTCAGTTTGAAATAAAAAAAAAACATTGTCCTTGGTTTGATCTTTCTTCATTCTACATCCAAATAAAGTGAAGATTCTCAACCATAAAATACCAAATTGTGTTGTTTATCTTTTTTTTTTTTTATTGTTTCATGTAGTAAAAATATTTTTCATTACAATGTATTCACTTTTCTATATAAATAACCTCAAATTAATAAAAAAAATAATTTTTTCAGTGTATATTATAATTTAAATTTCCCTTTATGCTTTTGTTAATAATGGCCTAGCAATGTTTTATCTTCATTTAAATTATTACTACCCAAATAAATAAGCTCAAGCTATTATAATCACTCTTTACTTTTTCTCTTTCCTCTTTTTTTCTGTCATTAGTAGCTTTTTGCTGCATCTGAAAGTTAGATGGCAAATAAGTATATACGTTAGCATGAACAAATGGAATGAAAATGAGGTGCTCATACATTTTTTTTTTTTTTTTTTTTTTTATGCTAACAGCTTAGTGTTAAGATTCTGGAGTGTGTGTTTTTGTGTGTGTGTGTGTGTATGTATATATATATATGTATATATATATATATATATATATATACCCAAGTATATGATTGGTGTATATGGAATGAATTCCAATAACCAACAATTACTATTCTTAAAAGAGTGCTCAATACAAATATATATATATATATATATAAAATACAAATACTCAATACAAATATATATATATATATATATAAAAGGAAGAACAGTAAGATATATAATAATGTGTGTTAAAAACTTGGTAAATTTAAAAATAAATATTCGCTTGAAGATGAAATGGAACCAAGTAAAACTTCATGGGTTTTGTGACCCCCCCCCATTTTTTTATTTTTTTTTTTTATTCTGATGTATAACATTTGTAACAATGCTTGTAGCTCAATGCAAATTTGTTTGGTTAAAAATGAATGTTATGAATATTTTTTATATAAAGTATATTTTTTCTCCTGGTAGATGTTAGCTTCACCGTATAACTGCAATTCTTTTTGGTGTGTAGGTGCTGGATGTGGTACATTCTCTTTTTTTATAAGATAAATAATGATGTTATAGTATTTGATGCTTTATAAGGTTTAAAATAAAGGTAGACCAGTCAGTTTGAATAAAGTTAAAAAAACTGAGGGATGTTCTTTTTTAAGGATCCTAAAATATTTGACCCTCTGTCCAGAAATTGTAGTAACACTGGAAAATGATTTTTTTTTTCTTTTGTTATGCTCAGATAATTATAGTTCACATGTAAGTGAAATGCAGAAATACTTCTTTTATTCAATTATTAATTGTCAAGCGAGTTTGGATTTGTAATAAAGCTCATTTCTTGATGCCTAGCAACTATAAAAACATTTTGTGAAATTTATGCTTTTCTGTAATTCTGATGAATTCCCATAAAATGTCAAAAGGTTCCTTTGTGTTAGGAAGTTTTTTAAATAAAACTTGATGAAACACAGATTCTTCTGAATTCTGTGAAGCCTTCTGGAAAAATCTTGGTTTGGCAAGAAAATGAAGATTTCTGAGCAGGAAAGATGACAAATTGTAACAAATGTTATAGAGAATCTATCAAATGGTATTAAGAAACTTACATGAGCCTGGTAGAATAAGTATTGAGATCTTCTGTTTACAATATATTGACTAGTAACTCTCGTATAGGACTGGTGCAAGCTGAGTTGAAAATGTAAACACCAAGAAATCCAGTTGCTAATGTACAAAGATGATTCTGATCTGCGGAATATGGTCAGTGCAGAAGTTTCACTATAACAGTTTTTCGTATATATAGCAAGAAGTACCAAAAAGGGTTGCTGATAGCTTTGGTGGTAGAAGAATTATGGTCTGAGATGGATTTACTGGTTCTGGGCTGCTATACTAATTACTATTAACAGAACTTTGACTACTCTCTAGTACCAAGAGATGCTATAACAGTTCCATCCAAACCTACCAATAAGAGAAAAAGGGGGTGGTGATTTGATCTTTCAGTGAAACACTTAAGTTGCCATTCTGTAAAGATGACTCTTTCATATTTCGTTGATCACTTCCTCTGCCATAAAGTAGCCTGCTTGTCTGAGTCCCTTAGAAAATGTTTGGAGAATGATGACAAAAGGTATACATTGGTAACACCCAATATTCAACTCTTGAGGAGCTGAAACAGACCATTATGGATGTATGGGAGAAAATCTTTCATTATAAATTTTCTAAGTTTGTAAACTCAGTGACAGATTGTAACATTCAGGTTTTGAAAACAAAAGATGCAGCTATTAATTTTTTAATGTTTTGCTCATAAAATTTATCCTTTTGTTTTTAGAATTACTGGAAATCAGTTTTCAGGGTTTTCTGAAAAAAAAAAAAAATCTGTTTAAAATGAAGAGTAACAAAACCAAAAAAATTTGAATAACTTAGAAACATTTGATAAAAAATATGTACTTACTTTCAATAAAATACACTAAAAATGTTAAAAAAAATTGCAATATTTAAAAAAAAATTTTGGCTGGAGAGTTAAAAATATTTAAAAATAATTTTCTTCAATATTAGATTTTTAAATATTTTAGTCTGAAATCTATCAACATAATTAAAATAACTTTTTTAATTGAGGAACTGAGCATTTTGAAGTTTATTTGGTTGATGCAAAAGTTCCTTATGTTACAATATTAGGAAAATCTTAGTCTTTGATATTTACTAAACTTTTTATTGCTCATTTTTGGTGAAAGTTATGGCTGAATATAAAAAAGATACATTTATTTTTTACTCTTCAGGATAAATTTGTTTAAAAAATACAATGGAAGTTTTAGTAATAGATCATTGAAGTTTAAGGAAATTGTTCAGTAGGTGTAAGAATGTATTAAAAATAGTTTGTAAAGTTTAAAAGTGACATTTTTGAACTGAATGACAAAAAACAGTCTGGAATAACTTGAAAACTGAAGTAATACAAACAACCCATGAACTTGCAGTAAATTTGAAGTGAATCCTTCAACTTGTTTGACTGATGCATTGGAACAGAAAAGGTGTTTTGCTGGGCAAGGAAGTTAACTAGTTGATTTTGTTGCATAATAATTTCTTTCCAAATATATTACAACAATCATGGAGCTGGAATAGGAAGTTTCTTGGTATGCAGCATATTTGCTAGTTTTAAATTATTTCTTTTTCTCTCCATTTGATATTCCTTATCTGGATACTGATCCCAGCAAGATGAAGATGCAAAAATTTCCTTGAATTTATCAAACCAAAACCATGTTTGTATGGTAGAATATACAATTTAATTAGGTGATTTAAGGCCTAAGAAAATCAGGGAAAATATTTTAATGTCTAAGAATTTTTATATGAATAAAATATTTTGCCAAAATTGAGCACTTTGGCATTACCTGAAAATGAATACAAGTTTAGAATATGAGTTGGTTTTGTTAGGTTGACTGTTTTTTTTTTTGTTTGTTTTTGTCTTATAATTTTAAAGAAAATGCTTGGATATCTATATTTCTCTTAACTGTGAAATAATCAATTACCCTGTTATTTTACTTTTAGAATTGACAACATATAAAAATTTTATGCAAACAAAAGCTTCCTAATATTTTTCTTTTCTTTCAGAGTTATTAAGCTTAATCTCTTTATTTTTCTTATGAAGTATATAATTGTTGATAAATCTTTTTCATGGGATCTATATTATTATAATTAACTTAAATTTCTCATCTGTTATTGTTTTCTGAGTATTTATGTTCAACAATAAAAACTCAAATGATATGGTCAATTTTGTTTACAAATATTAACTTCAATATCTTTTAAAAAAATAAGTTACTTTTGTTTGGGCATTTTAACTTATTTTAAATACAAATCAAATGAATTTAACCAATGATTTAATCTTCAGTTTTAAGTTACTTTCCTATCTGTGACAACTCTTGATACTGAGGCCATGTGTCCTGGTTGATCAAAACACCTAAAAAAACCCAAAAAAACCAGCATGAAACAAGCTGATAATGAAAGATTGATTCTGAAAGTTTGGATTCATCACAGGGATGGTGTGCTGGTCCTTAGAATGAGCTGAGGTTAGATGCTGAGAAAGGAGAAGGAAGAGAGAGATTAACACTGCCTGTATGGAGCAATAGTGTGAGATAAAGGATGGCTTAATTCCTCTGACCACTCTCAAAAGGATGTCCAACCCCTAAATTTAGAAAATCACTGAAGTAAGCATATTTTGAAAACATATGGAATTTTAAAAAACAGTTGATGCTAAGTGTGGAGGACAACCCCACCCCTACCAGACACGGGACTTCATATAAGCTTGAGATGATTGCTACTGGAATCCACATTGTTTGCCAAGACCTCCTGACAATCCTGAAGATGAAAACTTAGAAGTTTAAATTTCTACTAACACAAGCTGTAAACTTCAGAAGGGAATCCCAGTGTCATTTGATTTATAACTAATTGGGTAGGGTTAAAACTGGTGTATACAACAAATTATATATAAACCAAATTGTTACATTTTTAACCAGAGTTAATTCTTTATTCCAAAGAATTCTTTTTTGTGTAGCTCCTTGCCATCAACCAGTTCTTTGCTCCAGTTTACTTCACCAGCAATCCTTTCACACTCGGAGATCAAAAACATAACATGGCAGAGGAGTGAAGTAGAAAAACACTAGCTAGATTGAGTGGAACTGTGCTCTTCAACATGATACCAGCAATGCATTAACAAGTGAGGTGTCAGCTAGATGGTAACCATGGTTGTCTGAAGGGACCTAAAGACCAAATGCAGGGGATGTAGGGTTACACTATTGGTTACTATTGATTAGGATCAACCTAGGGCTACATTATTGGTTACTGTTGACTGTGATCAACTTGGGGCTGTGCCCTCATGATATCTCAATTCTATTTGATCATAAATCAATTTTATATGTTTTGTAATATTACATGTTATTTTTTTATTTTATTTTGTAAAATATGCAGTAAATATTATCTGTCAATATCTAAAATTACTTCTTTCTTTAATGTAGGTTCTTGGGTAGAACTCTACCACCAGTCAATACCTCCAGACACAGTCACAGAATCTATTCACAATGGCAATATGGAGAAGCTACTAATAGAGGCACAACAAGAGTCACGTACTCCTTCTCGACCAAACAGTACAGTATCATCCAACAGAGGGAGGTTGGTTATTCTTATTTGTCATATCTATTTATAATTTAGATCTCTTTATTCTGTCTTGTCAGTTTTTTGTAGAAATCTTTAAAACCTTTTTCATCAAAAACAAAAATGATTGAAGATTAAACTGGAGAACATGTTTGTAAATAATTAGTGTTTGATTATTTCATAAAGGAACTGAATTTTTTCAGTATTCCAGTTTCGCAAATAGAAAAATGTAAGTCAAGAATTATCTACACTTTCACTATAGCATATCTTTAGACAATAGTGTGGATAATTTTTTACTTTCCCTTGTA
>OZ010577.1:99167576-99232576 GCA_963932145.1 Acanthosepion lycidas | reverse complement strand
GTAGAACTTCAAGAGCATAAGATATATTGTTCACAATAATTTTACTGCAGAAAAAAAAGGCCACGTTGACCTGGCAGTTTTAATTTCTGCCTTGCAGAACTCAGAAAAGTTAAAATTGATCCTTAAATATTATTGCTAATTTGTGTCACTGACTGTAAATCTCTTTAAAGCAGTGAAATCATTAAAATTTGTCACAAAGAAATGACTGTTGTTTAAAATGGGTGGAATTAAAGTGTTCATTCATAATGGACAAATTTGTGTTTCAGTATCATGAAACCAACAGACAATTAGCAGATTGATTTACAAAGAATGTTACATCACATTTGATATTGTGCTTCAGTAAATTACATGATTGGGACATTAAGAATCATAACCCAATAATTGCTTATTTGAACTTAATTGCTTTTAATTACTTAAAGACTTCATACTATGTTTTTCAATCTAAAAAGAAAAAAAATTGGGTACTCCATTATTTCTGAACTTCAATGTATGTGAGGTGAAGTAGTCATATTCTAAAAATTGCAGGTTTCTTATCTACACTTATGAAGATATTGCATGTCATTTTCTTTTATAGTGCCATAGTTTGAGGGTTGTGTTGAATTAATCCTCTATCAGGCTAAAAAAATAAACTGGAAGGAATTGCCAAATCTTTTTATTCAGATGTACGTAGGTTTATTACTTTTCAAATATAAAAGTGCTCAAGTATAATTTCTCTTCTCAAAGATTCACTGCTTCTAGCAAGATGGAATGAATTCATGGTCCCTGAAGGAGTTTGGTTTTACATTCTTAGGGCATGACAGTCACTTTCTAGAAAGTCTAATAATTTCAAACAGGTATTGATTCTGTTCTTGTAGAAATTCAATTTGTGCTAATATTCAAGGATCAGTTTACCACACTAATTGGCAAAAGTCATGTGAAAACACAAAGTGATTTGGCTTGGTCAATTTGAGCTCCTAAATATATATTGATACCAGCGATCATTAATCACTGATCGAGAATGCATCATGATAGTGAATCTGTACCCAACCTTTGCAAAATTCAGTGTAATAAATTTTTTGCTGATCAGATTCTGTCAGCATTCTCCAAAAACATTTTCCTTTTCATCTGGAGGCAAACCAACAACACTTAACCAAAATAGCAATTTGAATTTCTACTAATGGTAGCCTTTTCTCAATAAATTTTGTGTATATAATGAAACACATTACCTATGTAAATACAAACAGGAACAGGAGTTCCTGATCTTCACAAGTGGCTAGAATGACACATAAGGTATTCAGATACTACTAGATCTTATTGACAAACTCTGGGTTAATTCCAGATTTGAATCTCTTGCTTGCCCTGTGCTGGTTATTTTATTCATGAAACTTATCTTGTTTCATTATTCCTTATTCTTCCATGTATTCCTATTGTATCACATCTGAATTGCCTTTGCTGGCATTAAAAGTTTAAGTTATTACAGATTGCTTATTTTGTAAATTTTTATTATTTTGTATGTTTCTGAAAACTAATACTTGAAAAATATATAACTTTTATATCCTCTATTGACAGTGAGTTTTGCAATGTTTTAGAAAACAACAAATTAGTAATTTATTAATATGATTATGTTAGTAAACAAGAAACCTCCTTAACATACCTAGTGTGCAACACCTAGAGAAAGAGTTAGGAAAAATAAAAAAAAAATTTTAAGTATTCATCTCACTTCCTGATTCAGCCATCATTGCTTTCTGAGAAGTGTTGTTTAGAGTATTTCAATTAGCTGATTAATTAGAAGGCAAAATTATGCAACTGACCTATTATAAAGCATTAAAAGAATTCTCTATACCATGATATTTTTAGCTATTATATTCTTTATTAATTTTGTCAATTGTTTATTCTTTTCAGGGATTTGAGTGGACAATACAAACATCCTCGGCGTTACCGGCTGAGTGTACGTAACACTAAAGTGATGCGAGGTGGAATATTTTGTATGGAAAATTTGCCAACATTATTAATATCTCATGCCTGTTCTTTTGTTCTTGGGGCTGCTGTGTAAGTATTATAAAAAAAAAAAGCTGTAAAAAATAGTTTTATTTCTGAAAATTTACTATCTTTTTATTCTTTGTTGAAACTAATAATGGCATTAAGATATCCTCATAAGATGAGTAAGCAGCTTGAAAGCCACTGATTAAAACTAAAAATAATTATACTGAGTTAGTAAGTTAACAAAAACCATTTTGTTTTTAATTTTTATAGTTATCAAATATTTTAGTATCTTGTTTTGTATTCCAAGGATGTGAAACTTGTTTAAAATTAAAAAATAAAAATATTATTGCACATTTGAGAAAGTAATAATTTAAAAAAACCCACAAAATTCTTAAGTGATCAGATCTGTCTCAATTTAATATCTGCAATTTTAAACTATTTACATGTTAGGTTTTAGTTCAATACTCCACATTTATTTTAACTAGCATTGCTGTTTTGTATTGACAGAAATAATATTTTAAAGTTCCTTTGACACTATTGGTCAAAAAACAGCACTAAATTTATAGTATTTCTAATATGCTTAACTTTGGCATATTGAGTGGAATTTGTTATATCAATCCTCCATATACAGGTTGTGATGGATAAATTGTTGTCTAAATTACACAAAAATGAAAATAACACTTGCATCTCATTTTAAGATATATTTACCAAAATTACACAAAAGTATCTTGTAATACTAAAGAATAAATTTAATCAATAAAATTGTCATTGCCTTCAGCCATGGCTTACAAACGACTTCAGAATCTTCTGCAACTCTCCTTGTTTAAGTTGGTGAATGCTGCCATAATCCTTACTTTCAGTGTATCTTTGGTGTTACAATAAGTTTTGTTTGTTTCTTGCTCAGCTATGCCCCACATATAATAATCAAGAGCGTTGCAGTTTAGGGAGTTAGATGGCCAGATTTAAGAGATGATGTGGTTGCAGAAATTGTCTGATGGCCATGACAAAGTTCTGCTTGTGTGGCATGGTGCAGGTTCCTGTTGCCAGACATAGGGTCTTCCAGTAGCCACCCTCTTGACTTAGAGCAGCACTACCTCCTCAAGGCACTTGATGCAGGCCTCTGTGTTGCATCTGATGCAGTTACCAACAAATTTGAGAGTTCTTTTCTTATCAGAACAATCAGTGAGTTTTCACAGTTGCTGTACCTTTTGAAATGTTTGTATTGGAGCTTCTGGCACAAATGTCAAGCAGTAAAGCATGGTGAAGTGAATTGCGTCATGGTGCTCTTTTTCTTGCAGACTGTGCCCAACTACTATACTGTGCAACCGACAAAAACAAACAACACGCATGCAATTAAAAATATAAAATGGCAACAATTTACCTATTTCACTCTGTGCCTTAAAAAACATTCAGAATCTTAATCTGGGTTTGAAGACTGACCACTGGTGCTTTAACAAACACACAATAACAATGAATTGGGCTGCCTGTAGCAGAAATATAATGTATGGAAATAATGCTATTTCGTATTAATCCTAATTTTAACTGAAAGAAAAGTCTTAAATATTTTTTTATGATTGTTTTCCACCTCTTCCTATTTCCCTCTTTTTTCCATTGAAGAAGACTAATCACTTACTACTCGGTTCTTTGCAGGATGTTTATGTACTTGAAAAAGTATTGCAACTGGGCTGCTGTTATCACCCAACATGCCTTGGACTGAAGTAATGAGGGTTTTTATCCCATGCCCCACATGTGTTCCTTTATAACAAAGGACACAAACAACAAACAAACAATGGATAAAACACCTCACTCTACTAGCCTCGTTCCAAAAAAACGTAATTTTAAAGCATCTGAAAAACAACAAATCAAACAATACCCAATAAAACAAAGCAAAAAGAAATACTTGATTTTCTTTTCCTGTCAACTTAAAGGGATATGTCCAAAGTACATTGAAGTGGACTTCTACAAAACTGTAGAAAGACAATGTAAAAGAATGTCATCAGCTGAAGCTGCTGTGAACAGTTACCTTGGCCATTATTTGAATATTTTTTTCTTCCTTTTCAATTCCTGTTTAACCAGATTTTTGTCTCTTGCCACAATCATACATTTGCTCGAGTCAGTTGCAGTACCATTTTTATTTAAGGCATTTTGACTTTTTTTTTTTTAATGTAATTTGTGCAACTGATATTAGTTAAATTAGTTTCTGTCAGGAGCAATAAATTCTTGGTATCATTATTGGCTATTTATAATTCTATTTCATATCAATTCTATTTTGTCTTTCTAGAAAAAACATTTTGGAATTTTTTCTTCCTACTGATTAATTCCAAGTACTGTACATGTCACTCTTTGTGCAATAGATAGAATAGTCATGTAACATTTTAAGTCTTTGTTCATTAGGTTTCTTGTAATGAATCTACTTCTAAATTCTTTTTTTCATTTTGGGCTGTTTTCTGAAGCCTTATATTAAAATTAGCTTTATGAATTGGATTGTTAAATTTGTTAAGAGAAGAAAGGCATAGCCTCCAAGTTGATCTGCTCTGCCAAACTGGATGAAATGTTTTTGTCGAATGTCACCAAAATATAAACATAATGTCCATTATGACATTGCCGATCTACAATTGATGCCTCCTACAAATAAAGTTATATAAGAGTTCATTAGGATTGTAATATTTTCTGAATTACAAATTGGACCATTTTTCTGAAATTCTGAACAGTAATAAATATATAATTTTTTTTTTTTTTTTTTTTTTGTAATTTATTTTCTTTTTTTTCTTCAAGGTATTGCTGAAGCATATGTTCATGTTGCTGAAATGATTGCATGTTTCTGTGTGTGAATGAGTAGTAATTGGGGTTTACTGAGATGTATAAAAGTGAGTTACTGGTAAATTTATAATAAGTTGTAAAGAAAGTATTGTGGGCAATTACAAGACCACTTCATAGTCTTTGTATATGAAATAACATTTTTACAAATACACATATATACCTTCTACATCCATATTGTCGAATTCTATTTTTATCTCTTGTAAATGATTTTGTAATCTTATAACCTTAATAGTCTTTTCGGAATCTTGTTTTGCAAAGTTTTAACATGTCAATCCTTTGCTCAGTATTTGATTGTATTTATCAGATTTTTCTACTTTTTTTTCAGTTGTATTTTAATTTTGTATGACAAGAGTCTTTGTAAAAACAATCTGAATTTCCTCTTTTAAAAGATTACATCTCTCACAACATTATTTATAATTTGTTGAGGATTTTTTCTTTTCTTAAAAGTACCTGTCCTTAATAAGTGAAGAGGAAAAGGGAGAACAAAAAATGGAAAAGATTTTTCCTTGTGTAAAGTTGCTGTGTTTTGATTTTAGAGAAAAAACCCTTTAACAAGCTTTTCTCTATTCCTTGTGGTTGGTTGCTAGTGATTCTAGTATCATATCTAACCATTTATCGGTGCATATGTCAACAATGAATAGAAAGCTTGTGTCATCTCTTCAGAGCCAAGCACTAATCTTTGCCTCTTTTTTCCTTTTAGCAGGCATTAAGAGTAACTCTTGCTTACGTACTATTGCCTTCTCCTTTTAGTGAATGTGAGCAGGATTCTCACTCATTCAGGAGACCTGCATTGTAACTCCTCTTGCAGTTAAATTAATCTCTTAGATAAACATTCTTCCTTAGAGTAGCTGAGTTATCCATATATGCAGGGTAAGATGCTAGTTTGGGATTAATATATCAACTCAATATTCTATTATTTTTCCAATTGGTTTATTAAATATTATATGCCTGGGTTGGTTTCACTGGTTAGGTTTATTTCTATTTTTGACTATGTATTTATAAATTTGAACATTTGATAATTTTTTTTTATTCAAATTTTAGAAATTCTTTTGCTTTAATTGAAAATAAGATGGTGATTCTTCAATAAAAATAATTGTCTTTAATTTTTTGTATTTGTTTTGTAACATTTTCAACTCTCTCAGTATTACCAATAATGAAACAAAAAAATATACCATTCTAGTGTCTGTTAGTTGGTCATTATTTTTATTTAGTTATTAAATTTAAGTAAACACATCTTCCATAATACCAGTCATTTGATAAGTGGCAGATCCAAAGTTTGTGAATCTTAAAGTTACATAATTTTTAAACATTTTATAGATAAAAAATAAATAACTTTATTTTACAAATAACATTTCAATACATTTTTGTTTCATATAGCATTTAATGCTTATTTTGCAGAATAATTATTTACATTGTGGAAAAATCAATAAAGGCTTTGGGAAATACCATTATCTCTGATCTTGCAAACTAACTTAAAAATTTTATCTTAAGTGTGATAAATTATGTTTTGAGGCCAGTTTTTCTTGCTTTATATTTAATACCAGTAATGAAAAATTCTCTGCTCAATTTGCTTCCCAAAATCTGACTTAAAATTCTGAAATATTTTGTAAAGGCTTCTTGGTCTAACCAAAAACTTTTCAGCATCTATTCTTATTTTGTTTTATTAACCACATAAATAAAATACAAATTAAGAAGTTGGAAGATCATTTCTAAATGTTTTTTTTTTTTTTTTTTTTTAAATATAAAACAAATTTGTAAATTTTAAGATATTCACATTTTGTAACTGCTTTAATTTTTGGTTCATAATTAGTTTTGTATTCATGTATATATTTATAAAAACTTTTGGACTATCACAGTTGGGATAAAGTTTTGGTACCTGCAGTCACAGATATTTAGAATAATTTTTGTATTTTATAAGTGAAAAAATATGCTCAATGTTAAAATTTTCTTTTTCAATATCATAACTGCAAAATAAGTTCAGTTTTTAAAAATCTCTGCAAAATGAAAGATGGCTTAATAGTTATTTTTAATCAAGTGCAATAGCAAACTGATTAAAAAAATTTAGAAACAAATCTCAAACAGCAAAATGTACTGACTTGTTTTCTTTTTAAACTAGTATTTACAAACAATACAAATAGAAATAAATTTCTATTCATACTTGAACTTATTGAACTTGGCTACAATAATACGTATTCATTATAATTTTTTAAATGCGATATTTAGAAAGTCTCTATATATAATGAGAGAGAATTGTTATTGGGAAGCAATTAAAGATACTCTAAAAGTTTAATTAGCATACATTGCTTTGTTTTTCTTGAATTGATATTAGAATTTATAAAATTTGACTTGTTTGAGATTCCAAATTCCATCTTTATAAGAAAGTTTATACAAAACAAAATTTCAAATGCACAGTGAGAATTGGTTAAATCCTTTAGGAGATACTTCATATTCTAGAGTGCAAAGTATTTTTAGTTTTTATTTTGCATTTGAAAGAAAATTTATATTACCTGACCAACATAACTATTTTCATAATCAAATTGTGTATGTGTAATATATATATATATATATATATATATATATATATATATATATATCTCAACATTCAAGTTATGAATTTGTTCATGTTGAAATTTAAAAAAAAAAAGTTGGCAATGTTCATAAATGCCATAATAATGAAAAATTGTAATTGCCAAGAAACAGAAAATAGGTTTTTGGATTAAATAGTAAATTGTTTATAAGTAATGTCCTTCATTTAAGCACACAAAGGTGCAGTAAAAAAAAAAGAAAAAAGTTAAGTAAAACATTAACTATTTTTATATTACTTGATTTGAGTAAGGATGAATGTTAGATTGGTGCAATTCCTTATCAGAAACATCTGATTTAAAAAAAAAAAAAAAATAAATGAAAATTTTTAGTCAATATTAAGCATAAGAACTTTTAGAAATGAAAACTTTGAGATTTACTCCATGAGTAATGTCTCCTATCTTACATTGATCCATGATAGCAGAAGTGGATGTTGGTAATATGGCAGTAAGGATTGAATCGTTTTACCTTCATGATTTTTTTCCACCTTGTTTCAGATAGCAGCTGAATGTCAATCTGGCAAAATGGTGCTTAACCTGAAAGTGTATACAATATAGCCCCTTTTTACTGCTGCCTACACCTGATGGTGTAACTATGTTTAATGGTCTGGTCCACAGGGTCTTAGGATGATGTTTTAACCACAGGGCTAACTCTGCACTGGTCAATGCTGATGATGGTTCAAGCTGGTTGTTGGCTGTTTTGATCCACAGCAACTCTGTCCACATTGTGTTCTTCATCTCAGAGCAATGGAAGATCAAATGTTGTAGTAATCATAGTGTTGGTTCAAGATAGGGCGGATAATACATTAAGGGAAGAACTATCTTCACAACGAAAAAATAAAATCAAAGATTCATTGTCTTAATCTTCAGTTGGTTTATAGTTTTTGGTACAACAAAAATTAACCTGTCCCACATCAATCTCTATAATAACACTGTACTTTGCCTAATAATTTGAGGTTCAAAATTTTTCAGAATCAGGAAATCTGGTGGCAGCTGATGTGGATTCCAGAGACACTCTATACAGGATTTGCAGCCCATAGCTTTGAGAGCTCAAAGACATCTGCTTATATGCACTTCAGCCCCAAACTGGTGTGGGACCCGAAGGGTTCTGAAGATTCGTTGATTCTTCAATTTTCACATTAATCTCAATAATGGTTTTTTGTTCCTTATTTCTGCTTTCATAATCAACTTTACAAATTTGGAGAATTATCCACCTTCTTGGTAGTAATTACAACCTGCTTTACTTTACATCTCACACCATCACTCCCCACAAGCAGTGCCAGATTCTCTCTCTTCCTCCTTAGCATTCAACCTCAGCCTACCTCCCAAGGCAGGCATAGATATCTGTGACAAATCTAATTTTTTAAAGTGTGTGTGTGTGCATGCAAAAGGGCATAGTTTTATTTAGTCATTAATTTTTCCCTTGATTCCTCAAGGAAAAGATAAAATCATTTCTCCAAATTTGTTTTTGTGTGCATGCAGACTTTTGAGATATATATATATATATATATTATATAAAAATAAAAAAAAAAAAAACTTTATGGAGAAAATATCCAGATTTCCCATTTCTACCAAGGAAAAGTTCTCCTCCCTCTCTATCTTCCAGCTTATATTCCATTTTAGGCTTAAACATTTGTTGCTCATAATTAATATTTAACCACTTCATTACCTTGGTGTCACACAAAGCATAGGTGTCATAGAATTCCTACACCTGGAATAAATGCACTTGTTGACTGTCTTTGATCAGAGACCAAACAGTGGATTTGAGCATAGACAGTAATATGTAGTAGTTTCTGTGAAAATAACTAAGTGGTATGACTTTTGGAGCATCACATATTTAATCTGTTTGCAGTGTCCACTTGTATAAACACCAATACGATGCATGAATTTGTTTTTGTCCTCTTGCTGTTGAAATCAGTTATCAGTCATCAAGAAAGATTTTAAAAAATAGTCTGGAATGTGTTTGTGTAGTACATGGAACAGCATTTTTACCACAAAATATTTTTTTCTTTTGTAATCAACAGCTTGATGTTTTAAAAGTAAATTGATCAATAATAGCTTTTTTTTTTTTTTTTTTTTTTTTTTTTTTTAAATTCAAATAATTTATTTTATACTCTTACATTTAGTGCCAACCATTTTTCTCTTTGATATTATGGCATCATGAGCCCTTCCACCTAATAAATCCTACAAGATTCTGTTTTGAGCAATCAGTTATGAAATAAAGTTCAAAAGTGATCTGATTGTACCATCTATGAAGATTTCAGCATGTACATTTTAAATTTCATGGATTGTTACACTAGACTTTCATTACTTCCCCACTTTCTTTTTTTCCACTAGTTGGAGTTTAATTTTACTATTAAGTCCTTTTCAAAACAACTTTGTTTTATCGTCAATTACCACTATTTTGGAGCTTGTAATTAATCCACTTATTCAAATCAATACAATTTTTATTTTACTTGATTCAATTTAATAACTCCTATTTCATTTGTCTTTTAATAAAGATTCTACATAAAAATAATTCATGAATAAATAAATAGTTAAGACTATCTTTTAAATGAAAGCAGGGCAAAGAATTTGTGTTGTAACAATGTTATATAGAAAAAACGTTTTGCTATGACCTAATATTAATAGAGAAGTCACAAACGCAATGAGATTGGGGAGTATATTTAAAAAAAAATAGTTTGCTTATTGTTGGTTCTGTATTAAAGCTAGCTGCCAGTTGATATATTGAAATACTTAGAAATGCCAACATTGAAAATGCATCTAAAAGTGGGGACATCTTCGCCCCCCCCCACTCTTAATAAAAAACACAACACTGAAGTTGTTACAGCAAAGCTACTGGAATTTTTGAGATGAAGAATTATTATATACATTTGGACTTGTATTCTTATCTTATATTTACAAAGATAGTTGAAGCAGAATTTTGCATATGCAAGTTGTTACAAAATAACTCAAATTAAAGCTGAAATTTAAATATTTAAAACAATTTCAATGGCAATTGTTTTGCTATTTGTATATACAAAAGATAATATGAAAAAAAAAAACAGTAGACATTTCAAGTGACTCACAAAAATTTATTGGGGATTCATTATAACTCATAGGATGATTATGATGACAGTTAAGACTTAATATTAAGTCCTGATGTGCAACATTAAATTTCTTCTAAGATTTTTATGTAATCATCCTTTATTGATGCTAAAATGTAGGTTAATGAAATGTCAAGTTGACAAAAAAAAAAATTAAACAGTATGAATGCTGGGAATTTACAAAAGTTCAAGTACATGGCAGATATTCACTAATAAATTTAAATTTCAAAATCTCTCCAATGAATATAGAATAAGCATGTAAACTGGGTGGTAAAACAAATAAATTTTATAAATCTTTATTTGAAACTTAACTTTTTCAACATTGGTCAGGAGTAAAATTCACATCAGATGTCAAAAATGGGTTCATTTGTTAAATTTATTCCACATTCATTTAGTGTAGTTTTTCTCTAACATTCACTAAATTATTGCAATATTAAAAACATAGTTTCACTTCTGATCTAAAAGCATTTCAATTTACTGAAAAGTGATTTGAATTTGTTAGACACTGGTCAAATTTTAAGAGACAGGTCAGGCTGAGAAAAATAGCTTCATTTTTCTTCATAAAACATGTTTCTGTTATGACAGCTTGCCCAAACAGCTCAGTTGGATGTATATTCCATTCATTTGACTGCTTTCTATGGCTGATTAGTTGAAAGAAGATTTGGTGACATCAATCTAATATGCACCTATATTATTATGATCTGGGTGAAGTAGGAACTGGCAACTGACTAGGCCAAAATGTCAGGAACAATGACTGCTGCTTACACCATGTTGGTCATTTTTTCTTTTTTTTATACTATGTGTACTGAAACATTATCTTGGAAAATGGTCCCTTGCCTTTTATTTCTACCACTAATTTGTCCAGGCTTGGTACCGCTTTTTTTTCTTAAATATATTTTAATATTCCTTTTGTTTTAATGGACTTTACATTGTACTGAGACATCAATGCCTAATCCAGAAAAAACTACCATAATTCCACAAATATACTTCACTGTATAATGGGTAGTGTGAGTTGAACCGTTTACCTGACCAGTCTGTTCACATGTAAGTAGCAATGGTCTCTCAGCTTCACAGGTCTCATTTAGCCTTAAAATTGTCTGAAATTTTAAATTCTTGTAGTAAGCTTCAGAACTGCAATTTTCAGCCTTCTGTCATCTCAGCTGGTTATCACTTTAGGTATACTAGAATTTACTTTCCATGTCACATAATCTTTCACTTGAAATTTGTAGCTAATTCTCTGAATTGTAGAAAATGGAATCTAGATAAGACATTTTTGTTTAACAAAGACTAACAATGAGGTTTTTGACTGGAGTTAAAAGAAATTTAGGCAATTTTTTTAAATTTTTTTTTTTATAGACATTTGGAAACAAACATTTTCACTTTTACCATTTTGTCATATTGTGACAATACAAAGATATGACATCAACTGGGTCAATATTTAAGAAAAGTACATGTCAACTATCCTGGTTAATTTGGTTTGAATTCAATTTAAATTTCTCTGAAATTACCAACCAATCTTGTAATTTGAATATAATTCTAAGATGAAACTCTTAAGAGCAAATCAAAATCAGGCCAACTTTAAATCCGATACAATTGAAGAACAGTTAAAAATGCTGATGCTAATAAAATATTATTAAAAAAAGAAAAGAAAAGGATAATCAACAATTTCAAATATTTATATTAATTTAATTTTTTAAGTTCAGATGCAAAAGTACAGATACTGTTCTTTGAAATTTGAATTTAAAATATAAAACCTACATACAAACTTAGCACATTTGTATATTAACATTAAATAATTTATCTATTCAATGAAGCAAAAAATTAATTGTACAAAATATAATGAAAAGTGCTTGCTTAATTTTTTTTTTTTTTTTTTGTGTACAGGAGTGCAAATGAAGGCCAATCACAGTTGGGATCAGATCATATTCCTTCCATTAGCTGCATAGTAAGTAGTATGTGCTTCAGTAGGCCTACATAGTTTTGAATTCAGGGTGGTCCTCTATCCAAGGATAAAGAGCCTAGTCTGTCCTACTGTTTAACCCATAGCTGAAGGATTCATACTTTTGTGAGGATATTTGCATGAATGTAATGAAACTTGAGTCTTTAATTTCTCTTTCCAAGTCGCTATCCATTACATCACCCACACATTGTAAAGAATGTACAGGTGGTATAATGGATAGCGACCTAAAATGAGAAATCAGAGCTTAGTTCAAATTCCAGTTGAGTTTTATTACATTCACTTTTGCACAAATATCCCTGGGGAAAGGTATGAATTCATCTATCTCTACCCAGCTATAGGTTAAATAGTAGAGCAGACTAGAGGCTTCAGCATTGGTTGACAATAAGTTTAAGAGAAGGAAAACTGAATTCTAAAAGTGTATGTAGCCCTGGTAAAGGACATACTATATGAAAGGATCATAGCATTCAAAATGAATATGATCTCTAATGTGTTAAATGAGAATAGAGATATAAAAATGTTGATGGTGCTTGCAGCAATTTTCTTATTTCTAGTGTTGGTACCTGATTTATTCCAGGTGACCAAAGAATGATAAAAGTATTAAAAGATGTATTAAAGGTTTTAAATTATTAATCTAGAAAACCAATTATTTACTTGTACAATCAAATTGGACGTTATTTCTATTTGTTCAGTTTTAGCATCAGACTTACTGTTAATTTAAAGCTCATATAAAAATTAACCACCAAAACTTGATTGTAAATGCAAAAGACGGGTGACTTGTCCTTTAGCACCAAATATTAAAAAGTTAAAATTCCAGTGAAAATATTTTTCTTTAAAATAAATTAAAAAATATAAACAGAAAATATTCAAATATAATAAATTCAAAATACATTTATTTATTATAATCAAAACTGAAAAAAATTCATAACATTTGTATTAATATTTACTTCCACTGAATATTAAAAAGTAGAATGTACAATTCCACTGAATTCAGTCTTTTGTTCAAAAGTAGAAATTTTCAAATCTATCGCTTTTTGACTTTGTTAAATGTAGAGAGAAATGTTTTCCAAAGGAAACCGAACAGGAAGCAAGGAAATGTGAAAATAAATTCCAAACCAAAAACCCATAATTCATTCAAATGTAGGCAAGAGAGAGAGCAACGGACATTTTACAAGTAGATTTTTGGCCATCTGCTTGAGGGCATGAGCTAAGAGATTAAAATCTATACACCCAAAATAAATGTCTTAAGAAAGAAAGAAATATTTTACTTTATTAGTGTACAAAAATATAATTTAATCATCAAAATATTTTCTGCTAACTGGTTCTTGGAGGAAATTGTTCTGACAATATATGGATCCCTTTTCCTTATTTAAAACTATTCATTAAAAAAAGCAAACAATTTCTTACAGCAACTAGTACTTTATTCTGAATAATATACATGTTCATGATTGAGTAGAATTTCTATTTGTATAGTGTCATTCACACATATACTATATGCTTATACACAAGAACTGTTGCATCTCTCTCATTCATATTATATATGTGAAATATAATTTTACACACACAATCAAATATTCTTATATCCTTAAAGTTGGTTGGTGAGTGAAGAAAGCAAATATATATTCATGAAATCATATTTAAAAATATACAGAATAGCAATCCCATGGAATAGCTGAAGAGAGCTACAAAGAGATCAGCCTTTCAGATGTTTCACATAGACTGCAGCAGAGATAAAGGCTCAAATATGGGTGTGGATTGTCGCATCGAGAGCAAATTGAGAGATTAAAATAAAAATAATCTCATCTCAAAAAGAGAAAATATTTCCAGTCATTAGTGAGATTTCAACTGTCAGTTAACATTGAAAAGAAACTAAAAGGTGGAAAAATACAATTAAAAAAATATCACCCAACATGGCTCAATTTTGTTATGCATATATTAAGAGTTGACGTTTCAAAAATACCACAAGCAATTTTATAGTTAAAACTAAAATTACCACTTAAATCTAACAAAATATATATTTCTAGTTAATGAAGGTTATCAAAGAAAAGCTTTTCACTGCTGACCATCATGAAACAAAGATGTTTTCTTAGATTCCTTATCTGAAAGAGCAGGAAACTAAGACCTTGAGAATTATTAACCCAAAGCAGTCAACAGCTTTCAATTTGTGTGGACACATTGACGAAGCAACAACACAAAGCTAAAGTAGAAAGCTTTGGGAAACTTTTACTTAATGACAGTCACAACAAGAATGTTACTTTAATCTGAGAGGCCATCATCAGCTCAGGTGTATTTGACAAGCCTCCAGAAAAAACTTCAACACTATCTGTTATTCCTGCAGGCATGAAATACACTCTGCAATTACAGTGAGCAAAAGGAAAAAAGTGACAATGTTGTAGATTCACCTTCAAATAAAAGTTATCTAATGCAAAAAAAAAAAACAACAGAAGAACTACACTGCCAACATTTTTTGTAGCTCATTGATGAAAGAAGAAAAAAAAAAAAAAAAAAAAACAACAAGCAGAGAAATAAACCTTAAAATCTAATTTCCTTAAAATTGGTATGTGATGAAAATGAAATCAACTTACTCATCATTAAAGCACTGATTAAGAATGTATCCATGCTGGTTAACAACCTGGAGGTACAAACTTTTTGAGCAAGGCTCTGTACACTTTGATATATTTTCAATATTTACTAAATATAACATGGGACCTCAGGCACTGGTGAGAAATGCCCATTTTAGCCACCAACAACCTTGGTTAATCATTTTAAACCATCAATGTTTATTTGAAAGAAAAATGGTTGCTGTTCCTATGAAAATGTTTGAAGAAAAAGGAAGATTGTTCCATTCAAAAAAAAAAAAAAAAAAATCAAAGGAGCAAAATACCTGGAAGCCATAAGAGAGCAATAGATGTAGCCATTGCTTACGTAATAAGCAATTGAAAAGCAATAAACTCATAAAATGAAGCATATGGTTATAACATATTCAATCACTAATATAATGATAGATATATAATTGTCATAATATCATTAATGAAAGAATAGGCATTTCAGTAAGCAATTTATTTTGTTCCAATGAAGAAGCACTTCAAATCTGGAATAGTTAAAGAAAGACTTTGTTAGCTTTAGTTGAGAATTGAAAAGATTCAAAATAAATGAAGAGCAAATTTCTCACTGACAGAAAAAAAAAATGAAAAGATTTGGGCTGATTCCAGGATTGACAAAAAAGGATCACATGACACAAATATTAGTTCTTATTCCTAATGAACATTGAGAAAAAAAGTGATTTATTTTTTTAATCAGTTCATTGATAAAATAAAAATGAACAAAAATGGGGAAAAATGATAAAAAAAAAAAAAAAAAAGAAAAACAAATTGACTATTTCTTTTTTTTAAATTTGGACAAATTTTCTTGCAAGAAAAATGTCTTCATTTAGAATGGTATTTCTTAGAAGAACCTTAAAGAAATTAAATTTTGCTTAAAAGTCACATATTCTTCATTTTTCTTGAACATCTATTGGAAAACTATGTAAAATGGAACCAATAGTTTAACTATTTATTTTTGTTTTTTATCTTATTAGAAAATATGAATTTTCTGAAAGAATCCAAGCAAAAATGTGTTTAGAAAAGAAGCAGAAAGTTAAAAAAAATAGAAAGAAAAGAGAGAGAAAAAAGAGATAGAAAAAAAAGAGAGAAAGAAAGAAAAAAAAGAAGAGAAAAAGAAAAAAAAAAGGAAAAGAAAAGGAAGTTTCATTGGATTGTTATATATTTTATTCTAGGACCCCATTTATAAGAAAGTTTCTAAGCCAAAAATCGGGTGCTCAGAATAAGACAGAAAGAGGTTCCTTGTCAAATGTAATCGTGTTGATAGTTTTCTCATTTACAATAGGGCAGGATATTTACAAGTGCAAATGAATGTCAAAAAGAACAATTGTTTAGTTCATCTCTAAATGACTGACACAATCAGTTTTGAATCAATTAGTACTCAGAATATTCCACTGGGTCTCTGTATTTATTTTGTAAATTGGCTTTTTCTAATTATTAGCTTTCAAACAAAGCCTAAGAAAGTGAACAGAAAGGTGCATTGAAAGTTGATTTTAAATCCAAATACTTTGACAAAATTTTTCCTAGAAACTGAATGAACAGAAGAGAATTTTTTTTTTAAATGCTTGTATTGACTGAAGTCGGAGAAAACAAAAGCAAATTGATTGGCACCGGAAGAATAGAAAACATATATACACACACAAATTAAATTCCTTGAAGTTTCAGGAGATAACAGATACTTGGTTGGACCCAAAACATAATAAATATAGTGTAAGTGAACACTACTGTGTGGTAATATCTTTATCACTGATCAAAGAAATAGGTGAGTGGCTACAAACTTATTCGACAACCTTACAATTCACACTGATGCATATGTAACAAACTCCTTTTCTACTAATCATCATTCAGGGAAATTAATTCTTCTGTTGTACTTTTTTGGTGGCTTCAAGTTCACTTGAGTGTAACTCTGCCTCCAGTGCCTCCTTTTCGGCTTGTGACACAGGCATTATTGTTGAATTTGACATTTCTGATTCATTCTCATTTGAATTTTCTTTGTCTTTTGTCAGTTTGTCTTTCTTTTCTGCTTCTTCTAACATTTCTTCCATTTTAAAGAGGTCCAGAACTTCAGTTATCTGGGCAGGGCTCAACTTAAGATTGTCACGGCTCAAATGTTCAATTGTCTGTAGAGAAAAGCAGAAATTTAATTTACAACTTTACAGCTTAAAACAAGGTATTTATTATTCAAATTAAAGAGGTAATTATTTTTATACTTCTTGATTTTCTAATAGAAGGAGATGTTGAAAAGTTCTTGACCACTTTGCAAAACTTGACCAAATATCAATTTATTTTGGAAGCATTTATTGGTTGGGGTAAGAAATTTTCAGCACCTTTTTTTTTTATAATTTTCATAAAATAAAGACACAAAACACTGCAAAATATTACATGTTTTAGCTTAACACAAAAACAAGATTAAATATTCCAATCTAAACATTACTGAGGAATAAGACAAGTGATTTCACCATTACTCTTCATATGAGTCAAGTGATATATATTTTTTTTAAACTGATTTGACTTTGAAATTGGAACCTAAAAATGGTTATGGATAACATCAAGAATAGAATAAAAGTAAATATATATATTTGCATCCAAGTTCCTACAACATTTTACCATTCTTGGCAGATTTTCTATTATCACAATGTGGGATATTTAATAACAAAGATGATGGAAACAAAAACAAAGAATCTAAAGGAAATTGTCTAGATTATATTCCTAAAACACATTATTAAACAAAAAAAAAAAAAAAGAAAAGAAAAAATATTTTTGTTCTAAATTAAAAATTCCCAGTATCTCTTGTTTATGCGCATATGTAGTCACATCAATGTAAACAAACCTAGCCCAATGAAGCCCTAAGAGATGAAACGCTTCAAACAAAGATTTTCCCCACTTTGTCATACATATTTCTTCCAAAACAGTTCTTGATATATAAAAATATATATTAATAAATATAATACCCCACACATCACATATAACATAAAATTTTATACCTGATGATTGCATAATGCATGAAACTCAGAGTTGTACTGTCAGCATCGGGTATTATTTATTAATATATACTTAATAGATCTGCTATTTTCCATTGAGCACTGTTCTATGAGATTATATATATATATATATACACACACATACAGGTAGTAATCTGTTGGTATAATTCAAGCGAGTCCTATTAACACAATATAGAATTTTAAATATTAAATGTTAAAACTGACTCACAAAGAGCGATCAATATTTATTTTCATACAATTGGAATTAAGATACCAATGATCATTCACTAATGGTATCTTAATTCCAATTGTATGAGATATATATGGCAGGGTATAATTGTTGTGCTATGGGAAGAGGGACAAGCAGAATTATTAAGGTATTTGTTCAACCAGTAAGAAGATAAGAATAAAGAAAACTTACCTTTAATGCCAAGGAAATATCTACTTTCCCATCCTTGTCTTCGTCTAAAACTTCAACAATCATTTGGGCTCGAGTTTCATCTGGAACCTTTTCCAGTTTTTTCAATGACATCACAATATCATTAATGCTGATCAAATTGTCTCTAAACAAATTGACAAATTTCATAAATCAGTCACACATTTGACACAAGTGTAATAGTTTCAGTTGGTATTGTTTGGAAAAGTAAGGACAATTTTTTTTTTTTTTTTAAGAGGAAATAAAAACATATTTAAAGTTAAATTATCAAGAATATCAGCAGCAATTACAGAAAATTACTATAAAATTAATTCATTTATCAAAAGAAACTGGAGTTTGGATATAAATGTGTTCACATCTAAACGAAATCTCCATTTTCTAACAACCACTATAAGGTCTTGGTGAACAGTTGGTAGAATTTTGTCTTAAAACAATATAAGACAATCACAGAATATATTTATTGTCAAGAACAAGTGAAGATTTATATAAAAATGCCTTTATTTGAACAAATAGTGTATAATTTTTGCTAATGAAAATGCAAGCCCACATTTGTAAAATAAACTCAAGAGAGGATAAAGTTATTAGGATGATCTCCCACAGGTAACTCTTAATCTCTGGATTTAACAACTTCAAATGTTCATTTATTTATATTACTGAAAAATTTTAGGAGAAAAACTTTTGAAAGCAGGATTCATTTAACATTACCAGAATTCTTTTTAAGCAGAATCCAAGACTCTTTCAACAAAGAAAAAAATGTTTCCTCCAATAGATTTTTGTCACTATTATTATTATTAATGATAACGCTCTTGACAAATTAATGTTTTTCTTTTTTTTGAATGAGTTTTTATTCACTCACAAAATTTCAAATCTATTTTCTTTTGAAGGCAAACAGTGAATGGCAAATTAACTTTATCATCCATAAAATATAATTCATTTCTGCTGATATAATTTCAAGATCATTCTCACATAATTATTTACTCTTTGTAAATAAACATTTGTGATACTGATTAAAACAAAGCAAATTCACCTTTCAAGATCACAAATAGTATTAAAGCATTTCTAAATAAGGTATTAAGTGGGATCAATTTCTGTGCTCATGGGCTTATTTTATATATATATATATATATATATATATATATATATATATATATGTGTGTGTATGTGTGTGTGTGAATTTTTCCTAATTTATATTTCCTGTTTAATCTTGCTAAGTGAAAA
Organism: Acanthosepion lycidas; assembly: GCA_963932145.1. Taxonomy (NCBI): domain Eukaryota; kingdom Metazoa; phylum Mollusca; class Cephalopoda; order Sepiida; family Sepiidae; genus Acanthosepion; species Acanthosepion lycidas. Next base: position 99,212,934 of record OZ010577.1, on the reverse strand, counting down.
AAAAAAATCTTTTAATGTTATTAAAATTCATATCTCACCTCATTAATTGAATTAGTTTTCAGATTAGTTTTTCTTTTCATTTTCGCTATTTTTTATCACAACTTTCAGGTCTTTTTTTATATTCTACAACCATTGACTAAGTAGCACAGAACAGGAATAAGTTTCCAATGAGCCTGTCTGACTGAGACATTGTTTTAAGTTTCACTACACATTTTCACTGGCAGACATTATTTCAATTCAGTCCTATAATTACATTTTTCCTTACCCAATTTTATTCCCACACTTTTTATTTTCCCCCCAAGCAAAGCAATAAAACCACTAAAACACAAGGGGATATTGAGTGTGGGAGAATATGAGAAAAAAATCAAGGAGAGAGGACAATAAAAGAACAGGAATTAAGAAGACAAAAGATAATGATTGACTGCATTTAAATTTTTGAAGATCAAAATTGAATGGAAAACATGAAGCCGAAAAAGAGTTCCACAAGTGAGAAGTGTGAGAGAAGAAACTGTTAGCATAGAACTTAACAGTTACATCTAGCTATTTCAAGTGTAAAATGGTGAGACCTTGCTACCAATATAGTACTGCATTTAAATTCATAAATTCTAGGTACCACAGAGGAAAGTTCATCAGAACAATTACTATAAAAATATTTATAGAAAAAGTGCAGGGAAATTATGTTAAGGCCTTGGGAAAGTGACTGAAGCTGAGATGTCAGGACCAATAACATTGTAATAATAAACATAATAGCTTAAATTATCCAAATTTCATGAGAATTTTATTCTTTATTACCAATCCACATTTAACAAGAACAGGATGTAAAAACAGTTGGAACATTTTAATAAAAAGCAACAAATATATGATGAAAGAAATAAAAGTCCAAAATTAATAATGATTATGCTTTGTTCAAGAAATACTGGCAACATAAGATTTATTTCACCATGCTTTCATATTTTGAGATTCTTAATGGACATTTCTTAGTAAAGGGAGTGAAAATTGTTTATCATGTTTTCCAAGTTTTTGAAATCTAGTGAAAAAATATGAAACTATTTGAACTTACTTTTGTTTAGAAATATCCTCAATGAGTTCTTCCCTCTTTTGGGTTTGGAGGTCAGGTGTATGCTGCATTTTCACCTCACTGACTTCAATCTCTTCCATGATCTTAGCCTTTTTCTTAAGCAGTAATTCACTCATCCGCTCAGCCTGAGACAACAATTTGTCTACACGTTTTGTTAGACGCTTAGCTGCTTTAGATTCTCTCATATCACGGGGATTTCCTCCTGTAGACAATATGACTTCCTTCAGATCTTCAAGGTCCTATAATAAAGGATCATAAAATGATGGGAAAAATAAAGACCAAAGCAAAATCTTTAAATACAAACAATGTCATCACATTTAAAATTCTTTATACATACCGAATATTATTGAAATAATTGGATCTCTTCTTCACATACTTGCTGCAGCAAATATATCAAGAAGAGATTCAATTGTCTGAACAAGATTTGATATATTAATGATTCTTCTTAAAGTTATCATCAGTTCTATGACTGGGTTGCTTTTCAGTTGAGCACCTGACCAGTTCCCTCCACATATCTGAGCTGAAAGCCAGAGTGGTATTCATTCATATGTAGCATGTCTTGGACAAGTCAACCTGGCAAAGCCCATATCTCTCCAGGTCAATCTACAGCTGATATTCTCAAAATTGAAAGCTCAACTTGGTTATGGACATATGGAGCCCTACACCTTACATGTTCATTTCAGTCTAAGAAACTCTCCACCCAGCAATGCTGTGTCATCATAACATTAGCTGTATATATATATATATATATATATCTTTAGAGCCCATTCTGTTGCATTGTGCTAGATGGGCATTTTCCCAGATTTATTTAATGCTGAAATTTAATTTTCTTGGAAGCATTAATAAGGTTGTGACACACAGTCATTTTTTAAGTTGGGGATCCAAATGTTTCCACTCGGTCTGCTGGTCTAAGCTGGTCATAGCTTGTCCAAGCGGGTCATAGCTGTGATACCCCCTGACCTGTGCCAGGGAAGTAGTAGGGCAGATTGTGAAGGTTCACAGAGCTGGAAAAATCTCACCCATTTATACAATCCTAGTAGAAGAGTCTATTTACAAAAAGTGAGATGAACTTACATTTTGGGAAAATTCTATAATACAAATTATATTTAACAGAAAAAATGCAATCATGCAGTTTAATAACAAAAATATTTAAATGTTAAAGTATATTCACTTAAAGGTTAATGTAGGTGGCCATTAAACACAAATATCATGTCACTTTGTGATTTATATTATAATTATTTGCAAAATAAATAAATAAAGGGGAGACTACTCTGTAATTAGCTAAACACCAACTCCATTTAAAATGTAAAGTTAACTTCTAATCCTTGACTTGCAATGATGTGGAAAACCACATACAATCTATTTGTAGTTGAACGTAGATTTGCAAATACGCTGACCATTTGAACATTTCTTGAATGTCCTTTCATTGTATACTAAGAGACAATTTTCACCTGTACTCATACAAAGTGCAACTGGTACAGAAAATGCAGAGCATCAACAATGCTGAAATTAATCGGTCCAAATTCAGAGGTTGGCTAATGAAGATAACGAATTAGTTCATAAGCTGATTATCAGTGACAAAGATTATTTCATTTTGAACAGCTTTCTTAATAAGCAGAACTGTCAAATCTTGGGATTAGAGAATCCTAGAAATATTTCATCCACATGGTGTGAGGTCAGGAAGGATTATTGGACCATGTCTTTTTGAAGATGAAAATGGCAATGCAATGACAATCACTAGTGAACAGTATTGGGTCATGATCAAGACTTTTTGTGTCCAGCAATGTAGAACAAATCTGAGATGTGGTTTCAACAAGATGGAACCACTGCCTTACAAAGATGGAGCTCTTGAGTTAAACCTTTGGTCACCAGATAATTCTAAAATTTCATTAAGCTTCAACCATTTCAGCAACTCAAGGATAACATCTGCATAGCAATTCAAGAGTTTCAGCCAGAGTTATTAAACATTGTTATGGAAAATGTTATTGAAAGAGCACACCTCTGCCAAGTTGCAATTGGAAGATATTTGTGTCATATAATTTTCCATAATTAAATGGGAATATATTTCTGGTGTTTGAATTTTCAATTTAGATAAAATTATTTTTGGATAATAAAAAATTTGAAAAGTTGAAATTACTAGATATTTTTTTAATCCCTGGCTGACTTCTAGGACACCCAGTGTGTATATATATATATTACACACACCAAAATGACAGAATTTATCATGAAAAACTAAAGAGTAAATTTATTCAATAAAATTGACATTGATTTCAACCACAGCCTCCAGACAACTTCATAATCTCCTGCAGCTCTCTTGGATGGTTTCCTTGTTTAACTTGGTGAATGCTGCCATAATCCTTGCCTTGAGTTCATCTTTGGTGTTACAAGGAGTTTTGTCAGTCTCTTGCTCAACTGTGCCTCACACATAACAATCAAGGGGGTGTTGCAGTCTGTGGAGTTACATGGCCAGATATAAGTGGTGATATGGTTACAGAAATTTGTAATACAGCCATGACTAGGTTCTCCTGCTTATGTGGCATGGTGTAGAGTCCTGTTGTAGATATAGAATCTTCCAGCAGCCACTCTGTTGGCCCAGAGCAACACTACCTCCTCTAAGCACTTGATATAGGCCTCTGTGTTTGGTCTGAGACTTTGTGGGAAGATGAATAGAAGCCATCACTAGTGACCATTCCAAATACCATTAGACTCATCCAGCTCTTTCTGAATCTTCTGCACTGTCCTCAGATTGAAACTCAAACACTCTGAAATGCCAAGCAGTACAGCATGCCATTTCCAAATTTCTAGTGGAGTGAATTGCATCATGGTGCTCTTTTTCTCACAGACGGTGCCCAACTGACCCTACTATAGTGTGCAGTTGACAAAATCAAAAGCAAACAATGCACATGCATGAATTAAAAATATAAAATGGCGACAATTTACCCATCGCAACCTGTGTATATGAATAAATTGGGATCAATTATTGCTCAAATATTAGATATACAAATCTGACAGTATGATAGGTTAAAGAACAAATAGGAAACATTTATAAATGTTTCACTTTTATTAAAGCTTCATCAGAGAGTAAGATATGGAGAAAGAAATTCTGGTATATTTATTTTTGTGTTTGATTTTTATTGGCTAAGCAGATTTTGTGTGTGCGTGTAAAAAACAAAATCAAAATACAATTTCTTTTATGCAAAAATTATTAATCTTTCTAGTTTTTCTTTTCTTTCAATGTTGATATGATTTTCTTTTCAATTTTTGTAACAAATACACAAAATTAGATCATTATTATTAGATTGAGCACAAATGCTGACTCCACACTGCAATTTTGCTTTATTCTTCAAGTTAGCAGTTTTCTCCTAATAGAAATCTTGCAACAACATGCTGTTTTTGATGTGCTAACACAAACACACACAAATCATTATAATAGAATACTCGGATAGATTTATAATGTTAAGAATAAGAGACAACTTTTTAATGTACTTAAAATCAATTAATTAATGAATGAATTCAATTTTCCAAGTGTACATTTTAAATTTTTTCACTTTACCAATTGGATATTTGCAAGAATATAATAATGTTCTAGAATTAATGATATAACAAAGCAGTAATTAGTAGACGACCAATACTTGTACAATTCATTACATAGGAAGAGGAGGGGGTAAAAAAAAAATTAATACATTTTATTTACCTCTTTATATTCACTGACTTCTTCTTTTAGATCCCGGAGTTCTTCTTGCTCAATACTCAATTGCTTCTCATGGGCAATTTCCTCCAAGGCTGATTCAACAATCTCTAAGTCTTTGCTTGTTATTATTTCTTCTTTCTTGCCATTAACTAATTCTAAAAACAGCAAACACAAGAAGTTACAAATCATTATCAATTATGTAGAGAGAGGACAAAGATAAAAATCAAACAGTGAATCTATCATGTGCCAAATTACTATCCAATTTCTAAGAATTTTTGTTTCAATTTTTAAAATTTTGCTATTATTATAAAATGAGTACTTGAATGTAAGTGTTGATAACTAAAATTATTCATTCACACATATCAATTCACTTTTCATATTCTTTACCTGTATCTTCCAATTCTCTCCCTGATCCTTTTCAATCTATGTTGCTCATCCACTTTTTTGGCAATCTTCAATCTTTGTGCCCACAAAAAACAGAGTGTCTAAAGGACGGTTTTTCCCTTGACACCATTATTATTTTAACTACCTTCACTCTTTGGCAGTGTTTGTTTTAAAAAGCAATGATTAGAATTTAAATACAACCTAAATACATGAAATTGAAGTTATACATTTTTTTATCTAAAATGTTGTACAAACATGAACAAGTTTTGTATAAGAAAAAAGGAATAAAGAATGCACAAACATTTTCTACTGTCTTATCTTTCTTTTGCTATCTTTTCCCATAAAGAATGTGAATGTATTGTGTTTTTTAATTATAATTCCATATCTATTTGCCTTCCAATGTTCTACTTTTTGTCTCAATAGTCAGCAATAAACAACAATCCCCTATCCCCCCACCGTGTGTGTGTGTGTATATATATATATATATATATATATGCACACTTAGCCAAGAAGAAATGGAAGATGTATTTTATATATTTTTACAAATTTTTGGAAGTTGATTGGATTGATAACTTTTCAGCAATCCTTCATTATTTTTCTTTTAACTGGTCTTCTTTTTAATTTTCTCTGTATTTCTCACTTCCTACCTTTCCTTCTTCACACCAACTTGTTTGACCTCTACCTTCTTTACTCCCCCTACCCCAATAATATTATGTAGGTTTCTCAGTCAGAAAATGGAACTGATTTCAGCTCAGAAGGGCCAGGATCAGGCAGATGCCATCCTCTGATACAAGCTAGAAATGTGTAATAGTTGTAAATATAATCAGAATAATTATACAATGATTATTTTAAAATTTATCTTTGTTATCTTTATCACAATGTTTCACAATGCTATATCCCATACCTTGCTTTCTATATCCAGTTAATATTTGTATGTTAAGATGTTATTACATAATGAACAGGATGTTCACTATATAATAAAAACTTGAAAGGTTTTTTTTTCTCATAAAGAGGGATAAATATATGCAAAAATATCTAGAAATTATAATCTGCCGTACTAGAAGCTAGTCATATGAAATTATATTTTAATTGAAAAGTAATGTTTTGTTTTTTGAGACTTTTCTTTTGTTCAAATATCTTCTACTAATTCATGGCTTTCTCAATCCCTAAGAGTAAAATAGGTTCAGTTTAGGGAAACAACAGAGGCATTCCCATATAAAACATAGCATATTTATTTCCATTTTAAATTATATGAGATGTTGTTTATTGGAAGATTAGCCATTGTTTCTGTAGTAATTACAAATTTTTATAAGCTTGACACCTAACCCTCCTCATTTTTAAATAAGCTAAGGTTGGCTGCCAAGCTATAGGTTTTATTTCTGTAACTTTCTCTTAGCTTGATTGTCTTACAGGATGAAAGGACAGCTAGAGAAAAAAGTGGGTTCATGCCTTTCTCAAGGGCATTAGTGAACATAAGCATCTTCATCTGAAACTTGAACCCAGCTTGCCAACTTTATTTTTCATGTCAGTAACCATTACAAAACTCTACACCCCCTTAGTGAGATCAAATGGTAGAAATGAACACAGTAATCAACATATTTAAATTTCCTGTCATTTATAAAATAAAATATCAATTATGCTTACCTTCTTCAGGTTTTACTGTTGCAACTGGTGCCTTGTCAACAAGCACTTCTGCTTTATCTATGATGACCTCTGCCTGCTTTGTAGCTATTTCAAGTGCTTTCTGTAGGAAGTTAAACAGTTGATGGAATTAATTATTGAATATAACTAAAACATTTAAAAATCAAATTTAAACATTTATTGTAGATTATCATTAAAAAAAAAAAAAAAAAAAAATCAGAACATCTCCCAACCAGACTACCAAATGATGTAATCCATAATTTCTGAGTAAGACAAATGTTTTGCATAAAAAGTAATTTACAAACCTTTTCTTTCTCTTCCTGCTGTTCTTCTGCTTCCAGGTCTTTTCTTTCCTTTTTGATAGCAGCTTCTTCTTGCCGAATCAATTGCAGTTTGGCTTTATTATCTACTTTCTCTCCAGAAATTTCAGCAATTTTGATCTTTGCTTCTTCAGTCTAAAACAAAAAAGGAGTAGGAGAGTAAAACAATACTGATAATATTTTTAATTTTCAAACAGTTTGTTTTTTTAAATGACTTTCTTTGAAAGATTCAACATAACAAAAGCAAAAGAAATTAACATCAAGAATATTAAATAATATAATGATTGTAATAAAAAAAAGCAACTGTAATAAGAAACTAATCAAAATAATAAAAAATTCAACAAGAGAAAAATAAAGTAGATAATTTGAAACTATTATATAACATATATTAATTAGAATAAAAATAAAATAATAATGCTACCAATTGACATATGTAAAATTATATAACATGTATCAAGGTGAACAAAATTTCTGCCAATAAAGTCCTCAATATTTGATTAGAGCAATAATTATTGAATCAAAAAAAATAAAATTCAATATTTATCAATGTCAACTTTGAGTTTCCTAACTGTTGAAACTTGACTAATGCATGGAATAATAATGCAACACAAAATGTACTTAGAACAAAATGTATTGAACAAGAAAGTGTACACAATATTTACATATAGTCTTTTGTATATTCCTGGGAAGACCGTTCCTGGAGAATGTGTTGACTGAGTCGCAGTCGGGCAGAGTCTCTGGTTGAGTCTCTTGATTCCTACCATCTCTTCCCGGTACCAACCATATTTATATGGTCGGTACTCCACTATGCAAATTAGGTGGATCCTACCACAACACTAACTTAATTTTTCGAAAGTCCTGACAAATGAGAAATTACGAAACAGAGTTGACATCATTAAATATTGAACTCTATTATTTCTGATAAATAATATTAATTAGAACAAATAGAAAAATGTTCCTGACTTATTCTGAATTTATTTTGAACTAGTGATCAAACTGTTACTAGCAGAGACTTACAGTGGTTTCAGGTAGAGAAGATAGTGTTGCCTGGAGCTGGTCAGCAGTTGACATATTTTCTGAGAGGTACAGTGCTCTTGAAAGCAGCAAGAGGGATGTAGGGATGTTTTCTTTTAGATGGAGTTCCAGCCACTGCTCCAACTGGAATTTTAAGCGTTCTTCAGGAACACCAAGAGCACGCATGCCACGAGCTCTACAGGCAGCCTGCAACTCCCAAGTAGTCAGACTATCAACACCTTCTTTCTGGATCATCTACAAAAGTCATTACAAGTATTTATATTAAGTGATAGATCAAATTTGCTTATTTCTAAGCAATAGAGTTAAAGGAAAAAGATTATAATTACAATGTCTCATAAAGAGAATGTGGTTTATTAAAAAAAAAATTACCTGATTTTGTTTGATTAAAATCCCTTCTAAGATGATTGTTTACTTTTTTTGTCTATTTTTATTTCATCCATATAACTTCAAAATGTTGATAAATAAAAATTTAAATCATTTGCATTTGGTTTCTGGAAAAAATATTTTGCCATTTCATTTCTAATTCTAATATGAGCAACTTAATTCAGAAGCATTCCTTAATGCTTAATGCCCACTTTAAAATTTGGTATTAAGTATAAAAAATTAAAATATGGTATTAATGAAATTGTTATAAAAAAATGAAGTATTAAGGAAAAAAAAAAAAAAATTGGCTCTGTTTACTATTACAAATTGGAAAAAGGGACAAACAATATCAGAAGTACACATCATTAACGTTTGTAAATAAAAACCAAGTACAGATAACTCTTTAAGAAGTCTAGGATCAATTTGACACTGTATTCATATTCATACAGGACCACCCCACTTCTACAATGATAAAAAAATTTTTTTTTTCAGTTCTGACAAATGTTGTGATTTCAGAAAGGTCTAACAAAAATGATAATCTATTTCCCTATTTCATATAATGGACCAATTTATTTAAATAGTGCCAAATTTGTTATTAAATATAGGTTTCTACTTATAACCTATTAATGGCCACCGTATCATTTCTAGGATGCTGGCAAAGCAAATCCAATGAGTAGACATTAATGGACTAAATATTGTTCTAGACTTTATTATATTAACCTTGATCAACTCTTAAAATAAAAGGATGAAAAAGAAAACTTTTAGTAAAATGTCAAATCTATATATAAAATTTATAAAAAGATGGAAAAATTGATAAAATATATTTAACCTAAATAAAGTTCTTCTGTCAGATTACAAGTTTAATGAAATGTGTCAAACATATTTTAAATATTTATTGCCGTAAATCATTTTCTTTTTGATTGTTGAGCTAAGGTTGAAAAAAAAAAATCTACTTAAAAACATAAAAAGTTAGATGCAAGAAAAACTATAAAATTAGAAAAAATATTTTTTAATCAAATTTTGATTTTTGTTACAATTAATAACAAAAATGTTCTTAAAAGATTGGCATGATAACTTCTATTATTTACAAATCAGTCAAAGTAATGAAATGACAGTATTTATTATTCATATCCACCTGCCAATTATTGTGCTGATAGACATAAGCAATTTTATTTGAATAATAGTGTACAAATATTTATCGTAATAATTGGTAACAATAACGACAAAGATGAGGACAGTCTGAGTATAAATAATGATAACTCCTCATGTCAAGAATTCACAATTATTGGTTTGTGCAACTTGAAATGATTTGAGAAAAAATGATGAACATAGATTGCTTTTATTGCTGTGATAAAAAAAAAAATCTGTGTCATTCATATGTGCAAGCTTACAAATGAAAAAAATTATGTGGCCTTTGTCATATTGATAAAGAATTTCAAAAGAAACTAAAAATGTTGAACTGAAAGAATTTCAGAAAGAGAGGAATAAAATGATTTTAGTCAATTTTTATCTGAAGAAAGTGACTATAAACTGTAAAACACTGAGTTGTTTAATGTTTTTTTCTATTACTATGACATAAGATCACTAGCCAATGCATTAAGAGTTCACTGATAAACCTGTTTATATTGTGTAGTAAACATTTGTATATTTGCTTCACCAAATTCAACCAACACAATAGTGAGCTCAAAATACTTATTTTTACAGGTAGAAAAAGAGGTAAAGAACATTCGAGTAACCATTATATTAATTATCACAGATATTGTTACCTTATCATCTGTTTTTAGCTGCCTCAATCTCATTCTCAACTGGAAGCGGAGAAAGTTATCTGTGCCGATTATAGGTAGCAGCAGTACACGGCAAAGTGCTTGTAGCTGCAACCGAGAAAGATTGTCCAAAGTAATTTCATCCTCAAACAGTTTGGAAAATTTGAGGATCTCTTTTGTTGAAGCTCCCTGTCCACTACTCCGAATCTGCAAGAAAAAAATTGTGCAATAAATATAAGTGTAATTCATGTGGACTAATAAATCTGAAACAATGGCCCCAAAGTTTGCTCTGTACCACTTTCATGAAAGACTTTCATCAGCACAGGTTCCCCCCCCTCACTATCCAAAATGATATAAAGTGAAGAAATAATTGCCATTAATAGGTATGAAAAAAATTTTGAGTCTTACGAGAACACTCCCCACAAAAAAAAACACGTATGGCTTTCCATTTACAATCAGTGAATGGAAAGCTAGAAATACAACTATGTCTAAGTGTTTCCTCTCAAAATTAAATCCATACTTTTCTCTAATTTTGAAGAATTATTAGTCTTAATGAAAATCTAAAGTAAGGTTATGTGTTTGATTTTTGAATGATAAAACTGTTTTTCTGTACTGGGTGTAACAGCAAAATTGTCCAATTATTAGATTAAGCTCTGAATCGTCATATTTTAGAAATGATCAAAGATAACTTACTGGAATTCTCGGAGGTTTTTATAACACTACTGGACTCTACTTTGGGCAATAAGAATGTATTACTCTCTAAGCTTAACAGAAGTACCACAATGAAATCGATCATAAATGAAAATGACGTTCATTATTAATTAATCATAACTAAGGATCAGAAGGTCATGAAAGATTGAAATAAAGTTTATATACATTATTCCAGGGTCATTTTCCAATTTATTCAAGATGATCTTTGCTCTGTATAACCTTCTAACTTTCTCTCCTGGAGTAATGAGGTGCCTCACAGGTTTCACTGTAAGATTTCATTTTCAAGCCTTTTTTCACTGCTCTTTGGACTGTCATAGCTGAAACTCCTCCCTCACATGCCAAAGTCTTGTGAATGGAGTTGGATCTTTTCTAATTGATCTCTTTAGCTTTGAAATGATGATCACTCTTCCTGTTATGACCTCTTTTTTAAACATTCACCATTCTCTTGATGGTTCTTGAATGAACTTTGAAGATGGAAGCCAGAGTATGAATGTTGGTACCATTACTGAAGGCCTGATCTTTTTTTCTCTCACTATTGCTCAGTTGGGAATACAGTGGGTCTGACACAAAACAATTTTAACCTGCTCTTTTTTTAGCTGAATAACTCAAAGGGTTTTTCAGTGATTCTTACAAAAAATAGTGTCAAGGTGGCTAAATATCTTATCTGAAAACCTGGAAAAAAATCTTGATTAGTTTAGTGGTTTTTTTAGATATTAAATATTTTGTGAGATGGATAATTATGCTGTAACATGATTTGGAAAATTTTGCTGTTACACCAGGTATAAATTAATGGTAATTGCTTCTTCACTTTCTGCCATTTCATCATACTATTATCAGAGAGAAAGAGGAAACCTGTGTTTGAATATAAAGTTCTGCATTTCAAAGTTTAACTGTAATATATTTAACAGCAATTATTTTGAATTAATTTAATATTTCTATGCTGTATTTCAGTGTTATTCAACAAAATTATATATTTTTTAATGATTGTAGCAGATTGTAATCTAAAAAAATAATTAATTTTACAGATTATAAGCAAACAGAATTAATTTCAATTGGCTATTTTATTAGTGAACAATGAATCATATGTCCAAGTAATTATGTGAAAAAGAACAAAATCCATTTTGAATATTTAGTTCACTAATTTCAAATGGTCTTACAAGCTTTCTTTGTCAATAATGGTAGAAAGTTTTTTCAAATATCAAACAATTCCTTTTTACTTAGATTAATGATCATAATATAAAAACTGAATATGTATTTTATATGCAAGTTTATAAATGTACAAATAAAATCTGCATTGCAGCTAAAATATTTGTATTATAGTCAAGAGACTGATACCAAAGGCTCAAACTAGGTGTTTGGATAACTTGAAGTAAGCAATCAAAGTACATTCATAGACAAGCAAGTAAAATATATTTATTTTATTTGAAAGGAAAAACATTTTTGTAAATTCAGTAAAAGAAAGACACTCATAGAGGAAGTACATATGTAAAAAACGTTTTCAGTTATAAGTAAACAAAAGAATAACTTGGTGATATCAAGTTAATTTTGAAACTAAGAGTCACCATATCAAAATAATGATTCAGGCAATTCAACATTAAATTTGCCAATCCATTTGAACAATTTCCAGAAGAAAAATAGCAAAAATTCATGGAATTCAGTAATCAAAAAAATAATACTTTAAAAAATCCAATTAAAAATAAGTTACTAGTTAAAAATAAAATAAACTAGTTACATTTTTAACAAATGTAAAATGTTAAAAAAATTAAAAAGAAAAAAAAAACAAATTTCAAGTTGTGTTGAACATAAAAGCTATTTCAGGATATGTAGTGTGTGTGGGAAAGTGTCATACTTTAAAAGGTTCAAGTGGACAATAAAATTGAATTAGAGATAAGGTCACTAAAAAACAAAAAAAAAAACAAAAGGCTAGACAGTCAAACTGGTTGCTATCAAGTTGCAGCAGAAAAAACTGCAATCATTGCTGTGAGAAACCTTTTGTGCAACCTTCAGCTAGTAAGCAAATTACATATATAGATAGGGATTGACTTGTGCTCTTAATTATTTATTTCAATTGAAAAAAAGACCAGGAAACATCAAGCTTTACATGCTTTTTAAAAAAAAAAAAAAATAAATAAAAGCAAGAAGTTATGGTCAATACTAAATCAAACAAACAAACCATATTGGCTTAAAATTAAAAAAAATGCACATGCACAAAACAACAACAAAAATGATTGTTATTTACACCATTTACATGTGAACTATAGTCTTCATCTTTGTTGTTATCATAATGTTTCAGTCATCGTGTCCGGCCTTCATCAGGTGTATATTGATCTGAGTAATCTGCAGGAAATTCTGAACTGAATCCTATTTCCCATGTATTGGGATATCTCATCTAGTTCTTACTTTTAGTACTGCTCAGTTACTGCTCACCTTGTTTCCATGGAGTCCAAGTACCTACTGGCCAGACAAGGGATTGAACCAACAATTATGAGGTCACCAAATTCATGAATCAACATTTTAATCTACTAAGCTATTGCCCTGTAGGACAACTCCTCATCCCAGAAATTAAGACAGAAACAAACATTGTGATTGGCAAGGGTATTGTGGAAGATAATACTCATAAAGCAAACATTCTTTGTAATTAAAGTGATCGATATCAAGAGATGGAACTTTAATAGTAAAAAAAATAAAATTAAATGTTCACTTACCTGTCACCACTTTCAGTTTCATAGAGATTACATCCACTCACCAGGGGGCTTTGATAGTAAAATTGTTATTTATTATTCTTTACAGAAATCATACCCATCCAAATTAGAAATACTAAGCTAAACATTTGGATTTTAAATCAAAAGTTGCATCAATATCCAACATCTCATTATGTAATAATTAACTAATACATGCAATGGATCAATTTCAATTTAATTTTACATCATACTTTGAGGAAAATATGATAAATGATTTCTGTAAATAAATTCAATTTTACTATAAAGCGTTCTGACAAATGGATGTAATCTCTGTGAAACTCAGAGTAGAGACAGATAAGTGAATTTTTAATTATATTTGTTACCATATACATATGAGAAAAATATAAATTTAAGGTATGCCATATTTATAGGTAAAAGTGCTCAATATCAGAGAGAGTATATGTAAATATAAAAATGGACATGTAAGGCAACACCGAGTGGCGACAGTCTGTTATATAATTTCTATGCCCACACTATATCTACAAACACTACTCCCAATATTGAGCACCCTTTTCCACTAATAATAGTAAATTATAGATACACACACACACATACATACATGTGTGTATTTATTGACTGTTCTACCTCTGTAGTTTAGTTAAGTAAATATAGCCTGGTCATGCAATTGAAGTTTGAATTAGTTTTTTAAAAAGTCAAGGCAACAAAAATATTGTTACTTTTTCTTCTTGTCTCTCTCTCTCTTTTTTTTTTTTATATAAAAGAAAAATGTAATGTTGTCAACTTTTATCAGAGTTGTAGAGATAGAAATTTATGTTTAACAAAGAAAATAGTTATTTCTAAAAACTAAAAATTGAATTCCACAGTGATTCCTACCTGGAGGAAACTATAATAAGAAAGGAAAAAAAAATCCGTGTAGTCAACTTTGGACAAATATTTTAGTTATGATGTATGCATGAAATAAATGAAAAATATCTTAATTATTAGGTTGGTACAAAAATAATGATGTGATAATGTTGTTTTTTGACGTTAGAAAATACATCAAAAAACAACATTATTACGTCATTATTTTTGCACCAACCTAATATTTTTATTAACAGTTTTGGTATTATATAGAGCTATACAGCACCCTTCATAATTATTCCCATATTCTATTAATGACTTAAGACAAATTTGTTTTGCACAAGTAAAAATTGGAAAAAACTGTGTAAAGAAGGTTTGCCTTTATAGTTAAGGTTAAGAAAATTGATACTGTGATCTCAGGGTGTTGATGAAAGAAAAAAGGAAGAGGAAAGAGTCTACTAACTGGATGATAATTGTTGAAATTTGCAGGAAGATGGATTGAAAAATTAAGAAAATTAAAAACAAAATGCATTAAAAAATCATATTTCAAGATAGTAAGTGAACTCCTGAGCGGTTCCAAGGAGAATCAAAGCCAAATTTAACTAGACAGAATTCAATAAAATTGACCAAAACCAAGAGTACACATCCTTCTCCACTTCCTACCGATGAGAAAGAGACCATTAATATATACTCAAAGATGACAAATAGAAAAACATAGCTTATCGATAAAGAAACCCAGGTAGTCACCAAAATAACATTTAATGGTTTGGACAAAAGCCAAGAAAAACCATCTGGTTTGAATCGATCACCCAGAAGAAAAGTGTCCCTACAAAGATAACGATTAACCTGACTAGTTCATTCATTTTAATTTCTGTGACATTCGTCAAGGAAAATTTTATATCCAACATTAATTTGAATTCCTTTTGCTCCAAGTGATAAAAAAAAATTAGTTAGTTACTATTTTGGAATGACTGTGGGAAAATGGCTCAAAAAAATGCATAAACAGAGGAAAGATAACTTGTTTTTATCACTGAGATCAGAGATTGGGAAAATTTTCCTTGCTTTTCTTTAAATTTCTAAGTTCTAAGTCTTCTTTTGGAGGTTTGGACAACTTGGAGAGTCTCCACATTACTGCTACTGGAATTCACATCATTTTCCAAGACCTCCTGATCAAGACCTTGTGCCAGCTCTGAAGACCAGAACTTAGAAATTTAAGTTACAACTAACACTAGCTGCAGACTCCAAAGGGGATCCCAGTGTCATTTGATTATACAACAGTGAAAAGGGTTAAAACCATTGTATACAACAAATCATATGTAAACCAAATTGTTGTTGCATTTTTAACCAGAGTTAATTCCTTATTTCAAAGAATTCTTTTATATAGCTCTTAGCTGTTGACCTGTCTTCACTTCAGTTTGCTTCATCAGTGATCTTTTCATCCTCTGAGTTCAAAAACACAATGTGGCAGAGGAGTGAATGGCCATGAACAGACAAATGCCAGCTAAGTTGAGTGGAATTGTGCCTACCATCCCAATATCAGTGACAAACAAACCATGTGTTAATGAGTGAGGAGTCTGCTATGTTAACCATGGTGGTCTGAAGGAACTTGAGAACCAATGCAGGGAATAGAGCTATATTATTGTTGCCATTGATGAGGATTGACACTTGGAGTTACAAAAATCTAAAAAAGAGTTTTTGAAATTTACTCAACTTTTTATTGTGTAATCAATCTACTGTAAAATGTCTGTTAAAATGGTTTAAAAATGTGTCCAGTAAAATGCATACATGTAAAAACTGACAAAACAATCTTGTTCAGTCAGTTGTAATTAGAAATGTGCAAGTTAAGCCTGAAGAAAATAAATTCTATTTAAAGACTGGATATTTAACAAAAAACAGTATTTGTTTTGTTTACCTGATTCATGAAATTGGAAAATTCTGTCACCATATCTTCACTTTTCTGCTTCTGTTTGCTGCGTAAAGCACTTTCCATGATAGTGTCTTGCAGAAATTTGGCCATTTCCAGCTTAACTTTGAGCTGCTTCTTCAATTTTTCTTGCTGGCAACAGACAAAGATGATAAATTTTGAATGAGATAACTAATAGTCATAAAATTTTATTTTACTTAATCTTATTGCAATAATGAAAATATATTAACAGAACATTAAAAATAAGCATAGTTATTTTTGATCATACATTCAAGTGGATTTCTTTCAGTATTTTGTTATCAATTTTTTTATTATAGGCAAAGAAAAAGGAAAAATAGACTAGAGTCAAATATCAAAGTTTTTAAGTGAAGAAATTAAAAAAAATGAAGCATATCTATAACTGGTCTTTTGCATAATCTATGTAGACAAATATCATTATTTTTAAATCTATTGTGAAATTGTTCTTTTTAATCTATCAATTTCAGTCATGCAAACTGAAAATTTCAGAACACTATCTCAACAAAAATTTAAAAAGGAACAAAGTAAAAATTCTTAATCTGTTGTAAGCATGCTGAAAATTTATTTTTATATCTACTGTAGTGTTTTATATAAAGTCTAAGAAAAAGCCATATACAAAAATGGATGAATTCTCTCATAGTATAAATTACTTCAGAATAGCGAGGAGTCAGGTTTAACATTATAAATTACACGTCAGTTTTTCCATGAAGACATGTTGTTAGGGAGTCAGTTGACTCTGTTTCTAGATAACCGTCTTGCTAAATAATTTATTTTAAAAATCAAATAGAGGATTATAACTTATTTATTTTGAAAACACTTTTTGTTCCTCAGGGAAAGGAAATTAAAAAAACAAGAATTACTGACCTCTTTGTGTTTTTCTGCAAAAGTACTGGGTAACATATCTGGAAACAGTTTCAAAGCCACTGGCAAAAGAAACTCCATAAATGGAACCACAATAAATACTAAAAATGGAACAATTCGGAATAAATCTGCTGTGGTCCGTACAAGCTGCAAGTGGAAGAGATTACATTATATGGACATACAGCATCTTTATCAGTTTGTCTTGTATTTGATAAAAGCATGCACTCATTTGAATGATATATTTGAAACAAAATTCTTACATTATCGAAGATAAAAAGGAACAAAGATAAAGATCTTTATTATTTTAAAAAGAAAGTTTCTTGGAATATGTAGTTAAAGAAAAAGAAGATTTACAAATAAACAAGAGACTTTTTTATGCACCTGATTAGAAGTAATCTTGGGTTGGAAGATAAACATATAAACTGATGAATAAAGATACAATCAAGCAAATTTGGTACATATAATTAGAATCACAATTTCACAGTAAGAAAATGGAAGTCTTTCATTTTAAGAGATTTTAGATAAGCAAAATAGTTTAATTAACTGTTTTAATATTACAAAGATTTTATGAACAAATAATAATGAAAATTTGTTACATTGTATTTATATCATTCATTTCTTCTAATTGCATGCATATTGTAAGATATGGTGAGGTCATTTTGTTAAAAGAATTTTCCTGAAATTTACAAATAGCAAAGAAGCCTTTTCCTAAAAAGTGATCCATGATCAGACTAAGGTTATTCTTCAATTGAATGCCTATACAAGATTTATTTCAGTTATGTGTAATAGTTATTATTAACTCTTATATGTTATGAGTATCATTCAATAGGTTAAACTAATCTTTATAGTAATAATTTTTTTCAGTAGAATCAAAAGTTCAGAGTTATTTTAATTTCACTGTACTTGTTTTGGATAAGATGAAACTTGCAAAGAAATGTATGAAATTTTAAAACTCAGCTTCATCTTGCTGTTATATTATCAAAAAAGGTACTACCAAAAAGTTTTGGGAAATTTTAACTTATAGAAACCAAATGTAGTATGAACTTTTGTTGCTACTCTTTGTGAGCCAGCATACAGACAGCAGATAATGGTATACTCCAACAGAGATGGTGTAAACTAAGTATCAGCGCATGTAATTTTTTCATAGCTAAATTCCCTAAACCACTGAACACTTCCCCCATACCAAAAACAATTTTATTATGAAAAGAAAAAAAAAATCAGAGAGAAAGGATCAAACCATTATAGAATTTAAAAAAAAATAAAAATAATAATCTATGCAAAAGAATTTTTACAAATGTTTAAGTTGCATGATTTTGAAAACGTTTCTCAAAAAGAATTAATATTAATACTATTTTCAATTACATAGTTACTGTAATTGAAAATAGTATTAATATTAATTCTTTAAGATGTTAAATTCTTCATTAAGGTTGATGCTTTTTAATATTATTTTATGCATTTAATAAATATAAATGTATTTGAATAAATTTACTTGGGTTAGTAATTTTACTATTGAAATCTACAACATTAGGGAAAATTTACAAATCTAAGTAAATCCTAAAGTTTTATTTTTGATCTCAAATGAAACTTGTTTTTTAAACTATTACATTTAAAATGCGTTTACAAAATATTCAAGTTGCTGCATCTCTAGTTGTTTTATCCTTTCTTGCATAATGTTATTTCTCCCTCTCTGTTTTGTTTTTTTTCCTCTTTCTTTCTCTTTTATTTTTTTTCTCTTACTTTGTCATCTTTCCCTTCCTCTTACTTCTTGTTTCTTTAAAGTTTAAAAATCTTTAAGCTACTTTTTTTATTTTATCTCCGAACCCCTTGGTGTTGATAAACCTTACAAGGTTAATTCTTGCAGGGAGAAATAGCTATTCATATGGGTATCTTTAAATTTCAATTATAATTTTATATATATATATATATATATATATATGCATCATTCATTGAAAATGGTTGACAAGGAAGTTTTAATTAATTTTTTTATTGAGTTTTTTGAGCAATCTAACATATTTTCCATTTTTCAGGGGTTAAAGAATATATGAATTGTCCATAGTTATAATTGTTCCAAGCACTTTTGGCTATTTTTCTAGCCATTATCAAGGATATGTTTTTTTATGGCTGCTACATAGTAATTTTACAGTGTGGAGCTTGAGTGGTTTGGATGCTTCTTGGCATTCATGTGCTATGCACAGCCAGTTAAGCAGGGCAAGATTTCTATTTTTAGAACACTTTTAACATGCCATGTCCTGAGATTGATAGTGGGAGAATAAAGTTTAATAAGCAAAGCTTCCCTAATGATGTGCTCTGTACGACTGTGACCTGAAAAGGATCCTTGTATTATCAACTAAAATTTTCCTTAAAGGTTCTTGGAAGTTATGAGTTAATAAATGTTTATTAATCACACTTTGCTGCAACAGGTGGCATGTAAGACATCTACTCAGGTAGTGGTGGGTCCAATATAGGTCATTGGTTTTTGACAAGTAATACAGTCTTGCAGAGGGCAATGGAATTGATCCACTATATTGGTCACTTCTAGTTTAGATTTGATGGGGTTATTTTGGTTTGTGACGACAAAGTTTGTGGTCTTCCATTTTCTATAATATATTATGAACTTTATATTTTCCGGGAGTTACCACAGAAATATGGTGTTTATTGATTTTCCTTATAGCAAATTCATTGTGTTTGTAATTATTGTGCATCTGGTTGCAATAAAATATATTGATGTTTTGTGGTGTTGTATTTTTGTTACAGGTGTTGTGTACTTTTTGTAAGAATAAATTTATTTGCTTATCAATAATGTAGTTTGGAAAATTATTGTTGACTAGTGTTTGTTTTATGTGCTTTAGTTCACCTAGAAATATTCTTTGGGAAGAGGAATTTTTGTATGCTCAATTTATGAAGTTAGTTATCACTGCTATTTTATATCTTTCGGTGAATTGGTTATCATAGTTTATAATACAGGAGTTATATATATTAATACAGATATAAAATTTATCACTTAGCTGATTGATACTATATTCAGTAACCCAACTCCAGAGTTTTGTAGGCGAACCTTTGTGTAATCATTCGGTCTACTCATAAGGAGGTATTAGAAAATGGCTGCCAATTTTCTCATTTTTGTTATTTTTATATTAAGTAATATAGAAATAATTTATGTACTTTTTATTGGGGTCAGATTGATTTTTTTCTTCTTTGTGTGTGTGTGTGTGTGTGTGTGTATACTCCTGTACATGTATCTGTGTGCACATGTGTAGAATGTTGTGACTATCTCTTACAGAATGCAAAGGCCAGGACCAGAATGGTCAGTGATTGGCCAGTGGGTGACACATAGGTGGGTCATTCTGACAGTGATGAATTGCTGTTGTCTGGGTTTTGAATATGTCCAAAACGGTACAAATTCAACGGAGGGTCTTGAGAATTCTGATGCATTGATATGCTTCCCATACCCAGATTTGTGACTGGGTAATACCACTTGTGAAGTGATGCTGAGACAATATGCAACATATGTTCCTGTCAATCCTTTTAGAATCTAAGCTGCCAGGGTTGATAAAACGAAAACCAAAAGTAAATGACTCTTTTCATTGATATTGTTTTTATTAACAGTATGGGTATCCTGAGATGACACAGAATGTAACATTTCTTCTTTTCATAATTTTCTTGTCTTATAATCTCTCATTATTCCTTTTTTCTTTATTTTTCTTTAAATATCAAACCTACAAGCACCAAAACTGATTTTAAAAACAGTGAGACAGGTTGGGGGGATGGTCTGACATTTATAAACATCTATAAACCATCTGAACTTCAATTTGAGAAAAAACTGGCTTAAAACAAAGTGTAATAAAAATTATTTGTTCTATTATCAAATGATTTCATGAAGTGTAAAGTTTTTTTTTTTAGGTTGAAGTTGCAATATTGCAAATGCATGTAAAATGTACATTCATAAATTGCATTCCTTCTGAGGGTTCAGATTGGTATAATTAATTTACTAACTATTGACATTAATCAATAAATCTTATATTATTCATTCATATCCAATAAATATATTTTTAGATGCTTAATCAGTTTCTTTCTAGTTTAAATAAGGCATTTCATAAATTATTTTTTTCCTGAAGTGGTTGGCTTAATTGTTATAACTTCAGTCATATGACATTTTGCTGTATAGAGTTTATTCTACTTCTTAATAACTGCATCTGCATAATTAATTATTTACACTTGGACTAGTGTCTTCAGCAAGTGTGACGAATTCTTTTCCTCACAAGGACATGCTCTGCTCTCTCCACTATCCTTTTATGCTCTCCTGAATATGACTGATATCTTGGTGGAACTATCTTAGGTCCCTACATCTGTATCAATTTTTGAGAAAAAATGCTACCATTGGTGTATTGCATTGGGTCCATACAAATTCCATAATTTTTGTCTGAATTTCTGGGATTACATTATTTACACTTGAATCTAAGTGAAAATTATGATAACTCCTCATTCCAGAAATTCAGACAGGCAATAATGAATGTTGAAATATATAAAATGTCATTATAGCAGTTTAATATGTTCTGAGCAACAATTCCACAGCCAAATTTTGCTAAGAGCTGACAGTCACACTAATATATTTAATATATTTTGATATCTAATGTGCTTAAAAACAATGCCTAGGGGGAAGAAAGATTGTGTTATACCAATCTTTCAAGAAGAGTTGGGTCCTTGCCAAGAAACCTGGTATCTGAAACCCTGGTTTTTACTTTTGTGATACAGTGGGTGTTGACCCATACATATAGAGCAAATAGAGCCCCAAGGAGGCTCAGCAGCAGTCAACAGAGTTAAATGTAATAAGACCTGGTTTCATGGTGTAGAACAAGAGAAAAAAAGTGTGAGAAGTCTTGTTCAATGATTAATTGAATTAAATATTAAAAAAAAAAAAAGCAAGAAAGTTGGTGTCAAGAAATTAGATGGATTTAGAGGTTTTTAAGAAATCAAACTAGAATATTAACTTGGAGATAATTCAGTAAATTGATATAACTATATGGCCATGCATCCACATACTACATTCACTAAATCAAGGAAAATGATAAATAATAAATAATTTACTTGATAAACATCAAAAATTATTTCTAAAAGCCCTTGAGATTAAGTTCGTTTATACAAAGACCTATCCATCATACTGTTATGATTTCTTAAGCAGAATAATTTTGGAAAAAGGGTTTTCCTAAAAATTCAGCCAAGTCAACCAATGAGCCATATAGTTTGTTTATATAAAGACATATGCATCAGTGGTCTTATAGGAAGAATAATTTTCACAAAGTAGGCTATCAGAACTCAGTCAAGTGGCTTGCTTGCCATCTCCTTTCCAGAACAAAGGAGACCTTTAGCAAACATTTTTTAATGGCCAAATCATGCCCATGTATTATTGGTGGCAAGTTGGCAGGTTGAATTTCATTATATATATATATATATATATATATATGTACACCCCTCCCCCCCACACACAGATGTGGTAGTGTACTTTAGGGGGTTCCAGTGGTGATGTCACAAGAGATATGAGAGAGTTCTGCTAAGGCTGCCAGAGAGAGAAAACACAGCAGCAGCCATAAGAAGAAATCATCAGATTGTCACCTTAACCTTTAAAAAGGGGGGAGAATGAGCAAACTGATGACAATTGTTCTCCCATCCTTATAACTGTGAACAAGTAATTCAAAGTTCACAAAATTGTTGCTGTCAAGCAATAGAACTGGGAAAAGGAAGGGTCTCATTTGAAAAATATATGTAATCAACACATAAAGTAAAACTAGCTTTGTTAAAATCTTGCTTGGGTAGTCCAGTCTTCTTCATTATTTTAAAATTTTAATCAATCTTAGTAATCTGTTAAATTTAGTTTTGTGTCACATGTAGTTAGCTTTGGTTTGCGATGTTTCAACCTAAGCTTAGAACTTCTTCAGATCAAAGAAAATGTTGTTAGAAGTATCTTCTGTTCATGACATGGCCAAACCAGTGATTTAAATAACTGTCTAATGCTTCAAATCATAGTGCTATATTTAGTGACTAGAACAATGAGTAACTTCCCTGACATAAAGTTATCCCTTGGATTAGACACCAATCTCTAGAGAATGCATAATTATTTTAGTCATAATAGAATGAAAATTAAAAAAAGAAGTTTTTATTTATAGTTAACATCTGAAGCATGCTATTAATTAAAGCAAATTTCAAAGTACATACCTGTTTGTGTTCTCGTCTTGATAATGTTTTGCCATTGAGAAGTGACCACAATAATCGTATGCTGATTTTTATATCTATGAACATTAACCGAAAGCCATGGTAGTAGTGTTTCACCTCATCCACAAAGCGTACCCATAACTTTTTCTTGGGTAATGCAAGTTCTTTGTCTTGAACTGGTTCCAATCCAAACAATTTTTCATTTGTTGTCTTTAACTCCGCTTGAGCAGCTTTTTCTGCTGCCGCTTCTTTCAATGCCTTCACAGTCTGTTCGACTTTGGATTCCTCTTTTGAGTTAGAAACACTGTTATGTATACGCCTATATAATAGATCTTGCTGAGGTATAGTAGAATGTAACTCTATGCTGCATATAAGATATTTGGATTTGAAATATTGAGTTGGCTGAGAAAGTCTTTGGTTTTGTTTTGCATAATGTTGGTGAACATGATAGGAAATACCAGCCTGTGGCAAGATCCTTCTCTCATAGTGAATCCGTGAGTGTAATTTTATGTATCGGCTGAAACAAAAAGATGATAAAGAAAAGGGGGGGGAAAAAAAAAAAAAAAAAAAAAAAAAAAAAGAGATGTTTCAGTAAAAAATTTTTCAAGTTCATATTTTTTAATTTTCCATCATATGACAATATAATAATTTTTAAAAACCACAGATTCCTAATTATTAGAAAAATAAAAATAAAAATCCTGAATGAACCATTAATTGATTCAAACCAGTTCTAAACTACTTGATGTGATATCCTGCAATATTTTTTTTTTATCCTGTGCCTTTTTACTCTGGTTGTGAATTAGATAGAGTACAATTTATGATGAAGATGGTGAAAGCAATGATTATCCTAGACTTAACTTTCCTTGTTTTCTGATGTTTAACTATTATCTTTTGTGTGTAGTAGTAATCCAAGTTTTTCTTGGAGTGGTTTACTACTACACACAAAAGACAATGGAAAAACATAAGGAGAATTAATCCCTTTTAATAATATGTAGAAATAACCACTCTTTGCCTGATGAAGGTAGCGAAACTGGAAAAACATGTAACAAAAATATGAAAAATAAAGTATATGTATTTTAAAAAATCCACATAATGACCAAAAACATTTGCAGTTTCTCTCTTCTCTTTAAGATATGCACTTTTATTTCATTGGAACAACTATAACATCTTCCTTATATATATATATATATATATATATATATATATATATATATATATATATATATATATATATATATATATATATATATATATCCCAAACAAAAAATAATAATTATATAAAGAAAAAAAAAAAAGAAAAAAAAGAAAGTATAACAAATACCATAAATATCATCAGCAATAAATTCATCAGGCTTTTTTTATTCCAATTTTTTAATTTTGTTTCATTGATGATTAAAAACTTGATGCCTGAATTGAGTTTGAGTCAAATTTATGATCAAATTATGAAATGTGTTTTAAACAACAGCAATCAAAGAAGTTTGAAAAATTAATCTTTAAAAATTGTTTCAATCTTAGTAGTAATGTATTTCTACACACATGAACATAATGAAAAAGCTACACTTAGAACGTTTCTATCACATCACATTTTCTAGATTCACCATGTTAGGTTTAGTGCTGTTTATGGTAACACATTTAATTCTTTCTGAATCCAATGTAGATTCTTGGTTGTGATGCCCCAAATGCAGAAAAAAATATAAGAATTTGTGTATATATGTATCCTAACTGCTGTCCCAGTGATATATACATAACATTTAAGTCTATCTGCAGCAATTTTTCATGAGTGAATTTCTACATAATCAAGCTTAACAGTTGGAGCAGAGATTGGAAGGTTAGACCCATATGTACAATCTTTTATTATTGATGGAAGTGATTTCTTGCTCATTCTTTTCATTGTATCCCTAAATTTTTCAGGAACAAAAACAGCAAAATCACTACTTTGATTGTTTTGGTTCTTTTTATATCATTGGAATTACAGAAGCAAGAGATTTCTTTCCCATTTTTGTCTGTAGTATTAGTATACACAAACAAAGCTAACATCTTGAGGGGGCTCATTTTGTAGGCTGGTCTCCAAGGTTTATTCCAAAGTAGGCATAATATACTTATTTAAAAAAAAATCCATGTTTGTTTCTTTTTGCTACAAAGTTTCTACAAATATATACAAGAAAAAAATCAGGACTTAACTCAAACTCAAGATGCCATAAGTTAACAGCTCAACAATATTTTAATTTATCTGTAGAGAAATAACAACAATTAGTATCAATAAATTACTTATACTTTGAGATCAGACTATGTAACACTAAAGTCCAAATGCTAAACATGCTGTTTTCTTATGGCATGACTAATCCCTATTGTGTTCCTGATATATTCAAATAATATTAAATTAACTATTGTTTAAAATAGGTATATCCATGAGATCACTGGAAAATGAGCATAGCTTGATAAAAACGGCCTTAAACTTGACAAAAGCAAAATTTTATCGTTAAAAGGTTTATGTTGCTATTAAGAGAAATGAACGAAATAATTTTTAGTTATTTTTAAAAAATTTTTTGTCTTTATTAGAACATTCTAACTTTTGATTGAAAAACCTTGTTTCTCTACATCACTGGAACTCGTAGTAAATAACATGGCAAATTTTTTGTGCTTTTTTTTTTTTTTATGACAGACATTAATTTTGAAAATCTTGCAAAAATAGAAATAATTGTCAGATTTTAATTAAACTTACAGAAATGATGGAAATTATTATAAATGTTTTTTTTTATAAAAAGTTATGATAAAAATATATATATATATATATATATATATATTATATATATATTACCCCCTATAAATAATTAAATGAAAACTCTAGAAAAAAATGTCGAAGCACGCAAGTCATTATAGTTAAAAACACAAGGCTTTGAGGAAAGTAAATCAGGTTTTGTTTTTTAAAAATCCGACCTCATCTACCTAAAATCAGCTTTGAATTGTAACATACAAAACTCAATAAAACAAAGATATTTAATTTCAAATGCTTTTATTTGTTATATTTGTTTTTATGAATATGCATAATATTGTCTGAAGGCAAAAAATGTTTTCAATGAAAAATGAATTTTTAAAAGAATTATTTAAATTATTTAATTAGTTTACATTAAAGTTGTTAAATATTGTAAAATTTGTGAAAATGTCAAATCCTTTACTTAATTTTTTTTTTTTAAGTACCTCTATCTGTACATATTATAAATTGCACAAGCTTTTTACAATCCACGAACCACCAGTTAGAAAAATCTTACTGTTCCTTGCCTTTGTGTCAATAAAAACAGTTATAATTCAAATGTACGGAAGCCTGGAAGAAACATGATACAATAAAAACAACAAGTGATTAGATTTTGTATATAAATGTTGTTTGGCATTGTTAACAGCCTTTACATTTTTACATTTACAATTGGCGAAACACATGTGGAGAAGTTTTACTTAAAAAAAACTCCAAAAAACTGAACTATATATCATCCTATATATGACCAAATAGCAGCAGAAAATTTTGAAAAGTAAGTAAAAATAACGAGGTAATTAAATTGTTCAAATAAAGCTAAACTGTCACTTGTGACCTTCCATACTATAGCATTTCCTCCCGTAAGATGTCAGTGTGAGATAAAATCATGCACATATCACTTGTCAATCAACACTGCTGTTATGATTGGCTTTCTCTGATTTTAAAGCACATTTTTTTCAGCGCAGAAAGTAAGTAATGTTTGTTTCAAAATATATTAAATAAACTTTATAATTTCTAATTTTATCAAATTAATTTAAAAAAAAAAATCATAATTGATATTTTAAAAGAATTTTAAACAGAGACTTTCACTTTTGTAAACAAAAGTTTTAAAAAGTGGCTGACAATTGATTTTCTCTTTCTGTCAATTTTGCTAATTCAAAAAATACAAGATTTTTAATGAAAATTTTGGACATTCTAGAAATTATGAAAAAATGTAAAAAAATAATAAAATATACTTTGATCTTTCCTCTTAATAATAACAAACATTTAGACGCTAAAAAATTATTTTCATCAAGTTTAAGGCCTTTTTTTTATTCATGCTATGCTATTTTTTATGGATCTCATAAACATACCTAGTTTAAAACATGGATTTAATACTAACATGTACTGAATTCAAACATATATTTTATTCAAATAAAATATCCATATAAAACATGTGAAAACAAAAAAATTAAAAAATAAAGAAAAAGTTATATGAAGGAGAAAATGGTTTCCATTTTTTAATTCAGCACTTCAAATTATATTATATAAAAATCACCTGAAATAAGCATGTTTTTAGTGTATATATCTGTGTTATTTGTATTGGTTACATCATTTTTTTTAGACCATCATAACCAATAGAAACTTATTAGCTTTGAAAAGAGTAGTTAGCTTCAGAACAGGGGAGAATATTCAATAAAATAGAATATAGGCTTCTCAAAAGTATGTCATATCCCCCACCCCCCCAAAAAAAAAGAGAGAAAGAGAGAAAAGATTAACTGCCTTGTATAGAAAGAAAATATTCAGTAGATCCTGACTCTGCTAATGAATGTTTCTCAAAAAATCTGTTAATAACAGCTCTTTACAAAACAATTGTTTAAAGATAAAAATCTTATTTAATGACAAACCACTTTTTCTATAACCTCCAAGAAGCTGGTTGGATCATATTTACAAATTTTTCAGTTATAAAGTCCATTTTATTTTCATTTATTTAGACAAAGTAGATTAAAAATTATTTACAAAAACACATTATCACAAGATAAAAACAGCAAAACTGCCAAAATATACACCACTATTTTTAATACTTTCTATAAATTTGATTTTCAGAGAAATAATATGTATTTGAATTTCATATTATCATACTATATAAGAGTGAGATGTCAATGGTCTTCTTATACCAATAAGGCTGTTTCAATTGATAATTTTGATTAACACTTATTCTCACAGAAATTACCATCAAGTGGTATCAATTATAATTGCAAAGAGAAAAAATATAAAAGTTAAAAAAGAAAGAACAAAGCAAAAGTAGTCAGCCAAATTTTAAAATTTATCTTAAATGCAATAAATCATTTAAGCTGTCATAGTAAGAGAAGGTAATAAATTAGGGCAAAGGGTGCCAAAGTAGCTAAGTTGAAGAAAATGTAGACAAAGACATTTTTACAGTTTTAATTTGTGAAGGTTATGATGAGGTTTCAAAAAAAATTTAATGTTTGTTTGATTGACCTCAGCATTTAGATTGTTTTGGAGTTCACATAAATTTAACCCCAAAATGAATGCAAATAGAACTGACCACACCCCTCCCCCACCTACTACACCATCCCTACCCTGCAAGATACTGCTGAAGAAGATTTGGTCAACTAAAGAATATTTTCTCTAGTATTAAGTATTTTCATTTACAGACTGATGATTGAGCAATAGAGCTGGAGACCAGGTTTTAGAGACCAACTTTGTTAGCCTCATATCAAAGTTCCCAGAATAAATTGTTGAACTGACTACCAGTCCAGTATATTTTGTTGTTTTTGCAATATGTTGTGAATAACATCTACTAACTTACTAACCATCCATAAGTGGGTAGGCCACAGCACTGCAGAACAAGGAAGTGTTAAACTAGTCGATTGACTGATTTGTTTAATGGCATATCAACTCCTTATGGGTCATTTAATGACAAAATTTTAATTTTCTGAACACAATTTTATGGCTTCAACTAAAAATATATTTTGGATGCCATTGTATGCCTTCAGCTATAAATAAAATGTATTGCTAGTAATTTTTGCTTTAAATATGTATTGTTTGTCATTTAAACTATAAATATGTATTGTTTGTCATTTAAACTATAAATATGTATTGTTTGTCATTTAAACTATAAATATGTATTGTTTGTCATTTAAACTATAAATATGTATTGTTTGTCATTTAAACCATATAGAAATGTATTGCTGATATTTTTACTATTAAAATATATTTTTATAATTTCAGAGTGCTTTGTTTTTGTTTTTTTATTTGCCCATAGCTGGGACCCTAATAGGTGCTACCACCCCATGATCAGGGTGGACCTGGGAACCAAAGCAATTAAAAAGTGGTTCCACACTTCAAAACCTCCAATCTCCCGGTCAGAGGGCTTGCTGCCAGATGGGTTAAACTGGTAAGGTAAGTGTATCCCGCAACAAATAAACTGTTATTGTGTCTACAAGCAAGAGTTGGCTATTTGTCCTGAAAGTCACTTACTTTTCATATAATTGCTCTCTTTGTTCCTAAGGAAGTTTCAACCAGCTCCACATCAGACTTTCTCAGATCAAAAACAAACACATGGTTGAAGACAGACTTGCAGAGTCAAGTTCCAGGACCAGAAAGTGATTGGTGGGGAGAGATTATACTTGAGTAGCAAAAAAGTTAACAAGCTTTTCTGCTAGCATTAAGAGTTTCCATTATTGTGACCTTGTGCCAGCCTAAAGTAAGCTTAGTAAATAGCTATTTGTGATGACTACTGTGTTGTGATAGTTAGCAAACTCATTTCACATATTAATTTGCTTTTGAGTTTGATCCTCATTGGGTGCCCACAATTGTGGTAGTGTAACAAATTTAAACTTAATAACCCTAAATCTGTTATAACGGGAGTAACATTTTGAATAGAATCAGGACCAACAACTAAAATCCTTTCAAAAGTGTGAAATTTTAGTATATTTTTTTTATTAGAAAATTATGGCTCATTGAATCAAATTGTCACTATTATTATACAATCCATCTTTTGTTCTTTTTTTTAAATTTCTTATGTTTTTGGAATTATTGAATAGCTATTGGCCTTACACAAAAATGTAGAATATTAAAATTCCATTACAATGCTTAATCCTAAATAAGGATGTTGGCATCTTTTGACAAGTCTTGAAAGTTGAAGTTGGAAAACTTTGAGCAAATTTCAAGCCAACATTGAAGATATCTTTTAGCAAGCAAATTGAAACTAAAGAAGTGGAATCTAAATCTGTAGGATTCAGTCAGGTAAAGTACCTATAGGTGGGGGAGATATATGCATTTATCCGATCAAGTTGTTTTTTGTTTTTTTTCTATTCATTTAAATAACAATAAAAACTTGACTGTTACTTTCTTTTTATCTTTATCTGTATTGTGATAAAAGGGCTAATAGAATTAGGATAAATATGAAATTAACAACATCAATTCAAACTTAGAAGTTGATCAAGGTTAAAAATTCAAAGTTATTCAACAAGTTTCATTAGGGAATTTTGGGTTCAGAATAGAAACTTGATATGATTAAGATGCCTAATTTGATACTGAATCAAAGATTTAAAAAACAAAAAACAGTTATACATAGATTAAATCGGATTACTTTCCTCACCATAGTTATATATAGTTATTAACATTTTGGCTATCATATAGTCTTCTACAGTTGGTAACTTTCTAGGAATTTCAATTCAAACTATAAGAATAGATTGTTATCATTCAGCTGCCATTGGCTGAAACAGTGTGATAACATACCAAAATGAGTCTTGGTAAATCAGTGTATAATAATGATAATTCCTAAAAGGTTACTATCTATTATGGACATCTAAAGAAAACCAGAGAGTACAATGGCTAAAATGTGATAAAAGCATCCAAAATTTAGACACTTCTCAAAGTAAATAGGTATAATCTTGATAATTGCTCATTTCAAAAATTCATATAAAACATAGTTTTTGTCATTGAAATTCAGTGGAGTTTAATTTACAAGATTCTGGTATCTATTTTCCTCAAGAAGTAATCATCTGCGATAAGTTCAAAATTGCATTAAACAAAGTTAGCAAAGAAATGAGACAAAACCAAGAGTAAAAAGCTCTTTTGCTATTTAAAGCAAAGCTGCCTGCACCTGAACTAGCAAATTATGGGATAAAGTTTCTCCATCACGTCCTTCATGCATCAAATCTTATCCTCCTCTGACTGCCACCCCTTTTGCCAAGTGTACATGCCAATTGTCAATGTTTTGAAAATGCTGATAAGTCAAAAACAGAGGGATCAAAATACAGCAGTCTTTCTAGGAATCGGTATAAAATAAACTCATATTCCATCAATAGGGAATCAAAAAGTGATATATAAATTATTTTTGTTTATTTTCTAAAGCTTAATAATTCTTTAACTGATCTCTTAACTACAGAAACTTTTTCCTCCAGTAATAATTAAAAAGTCTTTTCTTTTTTAAATACAGGTGTATGATTTCTTCAGAGCTATCAAAGAATGCTATAGAAAAATATTGGAATGGTTAAATACATTATAAACAAGTGTATAGTACTAATTACCAGAATATAAAGTCATTATTAATTTAGATTGAGTATTATATATTCTTGTGAGATGATCAGAGTTTATCTAACAAGTATCAAATTGTCATTCCAAAAAAAAAAATTAAAATGTAATAATCATTACCGTGCAACATTGTGACCACAAAGGCACCGACAAACAAGCATCTTGGTATTTGGTAGGCTAAAAAAAAAAAAAAAAAAAATCAGAATGTCTTTATCAAATGAAGAGAAATACAAACATAAAAAGATAAGACAAATTTTTATTTTTTTATTATTGTTTAAAAATTCATTACATCTAAAAAAACAAAAAACAAAACAATTTGAATGTTTCTAACTTTGAGAAAAGTCATAAACATTTCAAGCTTTATTTGTAGAACTGAACTTTGTGTTGTTAGTTTTCAGTCAATTAATTTTTTCAGATCAAGAATTCATGAAGAAAAAGAGTTTTTCCTCCTCCATCTCCTTTACCAATTATAGATCTAAAGAAGGCTGTAGAATAGATCAGCCAAAACATTATGGTAACAATATCATCACTACAAAAGAATTAAAATTCAAAGTTTGGGAAAGGATTTGAGCATTCCAAGAATTGTTTCAATTAGTATTCTCATACTTGCTGTCCACATATTAGTCTGAAACTCATCTAAAAATTTTGGACAATATCAAAAAAGTATAGTTTAATAATTTCAGTGTAACCACTTGAGAAACAAATGTCGAACTTGAAAATAAAGAAAAGACTCACTTTAGCATTTACAGACAAATTTAACTATAGACTTTCTGTCATTATGCATTATGTACTAAAAGTTCCTATATTATGACATATGCGTTTAATAAATAAAAAGTGTTAAGGATATTAGCAAAGAGTAATGAGATTCTTATAATCTATACTTAACATGCATTAAAAGTTTATTATCAAATATAAAAAAGGAGAGAATTCTAAAACTATAAAATATGAAGAAAATATATTTTATCATTTGCCAAGATACTCATGAAGCAAACCTATTAAAAGCAATCCATTTCATTATAATAGCAAATTTTCCAATAAAATAGCTCATTCCAGTTGACAAAAGAAATGATAAACACTGATATTCTCAGATAAAAAAAGAGTAGACATAACAATTGGTAATTTATAATAAATCTTTTAAAATTTGATGTCATTTATATCAATTACATTCAATTCAGATAAAGCTTTTTAAATAATTTTTAAAAAATGCCATTAATGCTTAGAGATAATGTTATGTCACAAACAAGCAAGGCAAAGAAAAATCTATTTGATTGCACTTTGCGAAATGAATAAATATTTATTTGATTTTTGAAATGAGCAATTATCAAGATTATACCTATTTACTTTGAGAAGTGTCTTAATTTTGGATGCTTTTATCACATTTTAGCCATTGTACTCTCTGGTTTTCTTTAGATGTCCATAATAGATAGTAACCTTTTAGGAATTATCATTATTATACACTGATTTACCAAGACTCATTTTGGTATGTTATCACACTGTTTCAGCCAATGGCAGCTGAATGATAATCTATTCTTATAGTTTGAATTGAAATTCCTAGAAAGTTACCAACTGTAGAAGACTATATGATAGCCAAATGTTAATAACTATATATAACTAAGGTGAGGAAAGTAATCCAATTTAATCTATGTATAACTGTTTTTTGTTATATAAGAATATAAGACAAAACAGAAAAATTTTAGAGTAATTTCTTTAATATTAAATTGCTAAAAATTTCCAGATTTTTAAGATATTGGGTCAAAATTAATGTTTAAACAAGAGTGTTAAAATCTTAGTCTCTCTTAATAAATAAAGGTTGTCTAAAGAAAAAAGAAAATTATCAAAGAATGACATTTCCAATATGTTCTGTTCCCTAATGTATTCACATTAATGAAATTATACTGAAGACAGAAATAATGATTTTAATTTTAAAGAAATTTAAAAAATTTGGCTTGCTGAGAGAAGAGTGAGTTTATTGATTCACCATCTCTAGAATGGTTGCCAACCAAGGCTATAGAACCCAGTTTGTCCTACTATTTAACCCATAGCTAAGAGGAGGGGAGATGGATTCATACTTTTCCTAAGGGTATATGAGCTTAAGTGAATGTAACTAACTTGGCTGGAATTCAAATTCATTCTCCAATTTCTCATTCTGAGTCGCAATCCATGACACCGCACACACAGAAAATAAACCTAATGTGGTGTAAAATGAATAAATGGCCAATTTTATAATGAAGAGAGTTAACAAAGCTCTTAAAGCAAAAGCACAAGAACAGCATAATAGCCCATACAAATCAAATAAAGCCTGGAGAAGAATGAGGAACTTTCTATAGGAAGTTTCAGTTATGATCTTGCAGACTAACAATGAAACATGACCTTAAAGAATGAAACAAATGAAGACATGGTTATGGTTGATCAACATGACCAAAAAGTTTCCAAAATGTCTGACAAAGTTGTAACAATTGAAGAATACCCCTTGTATTTTATAGGATGAGATCAAATTTCCAAGAGAATAAAAATATCAAGATCTCATGAAATAGGCAAGCAAAGATATCCTTCCTCAGTATTTTAGCTAAGTTTAATAGCACTGTTATCAGGATGGTTTTGATTCTTTCTTGGATTTCCAAAATTTTCAAAAACTGCCAGAAGACTCATCATGACTCCACCATTACTAATAGGCAAAATTTTTACCTTCATATTCCATAATTTTTCTCAGTTTTCTAACAATATTTGCATAATAAATAGTATTATTGTTTTAGAATTAAAAAAAGCAACAAATTAATCTTAAATTTGGTGTCTGCACAAGAATAAGCCTTTTTAAATATAGGAATACGTAGGATATCATTCTTTTAATTACATTACAAATTTTCAGCAACTATGTGTTGCCTCCATAAATGGAGAAAAGAATATATATTTATTTAATAGGAGGAGACATGCTTATTATAGTATGAAAAGAATAAGGAGCCAGTTTTGGAAAGGACATATTTTAAAATTCATATTAACAGCACAGACTAAGGCTTTAAGAAGGATGAGGAATTTTCTATAGGAACTCTGTTATGCTCTTGAAGACCAGCAAACAAACATGACCTTAAAGAATGAAACAAATGAAGACATGGTTATGAATATCAATATGACTAATAGGATTCTAAAATGTCTGAAAAAGATGTAACAATGGAAGAAGAATATCCCTAGTATTGCATAGGATGAGTAAGATCAAAATTTCCAAGAGAATGAAAAATATCAAGATCTCACAAGATAGGAAAGCAAAGATATCCTGAAAACAATGTATAGAAGAAATACAATATCTACAAGGGTTATAAAGCCTTTATTTTTGGGTGATATATTTGATGCGAGAGATTACCTGATTTACATGTACAAAAGAAAATATAAAAGGAGTAGCAAACAATGTCATGTAAGTAAATTTGCTGAGCAACTTGTGAATACCACTGAATACAATTTAACGGGTGACAAAACCAAACAAAATAAAAAGAAATAAACTAACTGCTATTATTTCTGGCCATATTACATATTTTACTCCCCAGAAGAAACACTTGCTTAATCGTTTGGGACTGTGATATTTCTGTGCAATGTCATTGCAGCTGAATATCTTATCTCACTAGCCACAAAACAAACATGGTTTTCTTCACCATCTTTGAACATTCATAAATCTTTATTTAACTGATTTGCTACCAGAATAAAAAGAACCAGAACAAAGAAATCTCTTTTGAGCACTCTTGTCAGCTGTTCCATGACAAAACCATTTCTAATGGGATTTCTTGCCAGTCATTTAGGATAATGGTATGCAGAATTATTGTCTATGACATAAGCTATTTATTTAGTATGATTTCAAAACAATATTTTCTACATATATTCATTCTATTGGCATCTCTAACACATCCTTGTAACAGATGCAATAACCATTCAAAATTTGAAGATTTTTCTAAGGTGAGTAGTAAACAGACTTAGTCCAATTACTAGACAAATATTAGATTTCATCAAACTGTGTGTGTGTGTATATATATATATATATATATATATACCCACACACATACATACATAAAATCTGGAATTTGTATGTAGACAGAACTATGAAAACAATTTTACAAATAAAACAGCAAGAGCTAAAAAGAATGATGTTAATATGCCCTACTGTCTGTTAGTAGCTTGTTAACTTACTTATTCTAGAGAGCCATATGTTGTAATTTGTTACCCATTTACTGATTATGCTTTTGTTTATTTATTTCCCAGTGTAAAAAACACACCTAAGATTTGACAAGGAAAATTTTGGAGAGAGAAAATAATATTCAACTGATGCTTCAGCCATATTGTTTTGTTTAACATCCTAAAATTATTTTGATTTTTTAATCATTAGTCATTTATAATCACATATATTTAATTCTGCAATCATAAAGAGACAAGTGCATTAAACAGGGGAGTTTATGTGTTAGTCTCACACCAGTAATCCTGTTAATAGAGTTACAAGATGCAGGGTGATTTATAGAGGAGTTTTGGTGTGTGTGGGGGGGGATGTACACCTTATGTAATAGGAAATATTTATACCCATTCAATCATAAGAAAACTTGAAAATAAATGTGTTCAATTTTCATTTTCTTTGTTAAAGAGATTTAATTTCTAAGCATTTTTCTAAATAATTCAGTATTATGATTTTTTTTATTTTGCCAAAGGCTTTTTGTTGTTAGTTGCTTGTTTGGCAGACACAGAGAATGAGGTTACATACATACATACATTTTTGTGAATTATGGCATTTTATTTGGAGGAAAAAAAGGTAATCTATTAATTATACATATGTATAATAGATAATTATTTTGTTATTCATATCAATAACCTAAAATTAAGATTTTATTGAAAATGATTACACTTAAAAATATTACTGTATTGAGAATTTTTGGAAATACAATAAGCAAATAAAAACTTGTAACTTTTTGTAAAATCTTCATATCTCAACATTGAAGTCATTGGGTTTTGAAAATTATATTTACCACATGAAAAAGTAAGTTTTTTGTTGCTTAATTCCTTTCTTAACTATTTTTTAATCTCTTATTTTGTATCATAACAGCCCCAAGATTCATTACAGACTTATAAAATTTATATATGTAGTAACACTTATAATTCCCAAAAGAGTAATTAAACTATTCCATTTTTCAAGTACTTATTCAAAAGTACAACTCATAATTTTGAGAAAACATTTTACAAAGAAACTTAATACTACTTGATGGTAGTGATAGAGAAACCTTAAGATTTTTTTTCTTTTTTTTTTTTTTTCTTTTTAAAGAAAAAAAAGGCCCTACACAAAGTTTTGTTTGCCATTTTAGATTACATCTAAAGATTGAATACTGGGTGACCTAGATCTTTTTTGTAACAAAAGGTAATTGGTAGTAACTAGTAAAATAAAAAGAGGTTAATCACTGGTTAGAAGCGAATGCAGACAGAACAATTGGCTAACAGAGAAAATAGTTAAGCACAAGAGGTAAAACACTAGTTAAAAACACCAGTTAGAATCATAGAACCTTTTTTTCAACATAAAAGATTCTACATAAAAGTATCAAATTTTCTCAGGCTATATAGTTTGTTATTTACTCATTGAACAAATGAACTTTATCAGCTTGGAAGATTTTCATGACTAAAACTGGCAAATATATTGATTCTATAAAGTAATATGAATAAGGGAAACAATTTCAAGTACACCTGCTGTCAAATGATTTACCTAACCCTTTCCCTATTGTTAATAAATAAATGCCCTTTATCCAAAAATGCTGAATCTTCTCATGTCATTGATGCCATCTTTACAAGTAACTTTAATAATGTCCCCCTTCATCAACTTTATTCTCTCAATACAATTTATGCACATTTCACTAGTCCTTGGTAATGTGGATATCAGGATAATAATGAAAATAAAAAAGTAAATGGTAAAATCCGATAACTAATCAAATTAGTCATGAGGATGATTACTGTAAGGGTAATAAATGTTTTTACTGCATTTAAGTATGCACATGTGTTTACTAACAAACTTACTAAATAAAATGTACTTTTATTTTGTCAACTATTGCTGGTGTTTTAAGTGTTTGAGAAAATAATAGAAAGGTTGTGGCTAATTATAAAAAGTAGTCAATTAACAGCGTTACTCTTGAGAAGGATGAGTAAAAATAGAAATAAAATAGCTTTGTTCAATCTATAGGTTTGTTTCAATTAGATGAATGTGAAATAAAATGAGAGAATTTCTGTTTCAACACACTCAAGGTATTAATGACATTAATGTCAAATGTAAGACTAAATATTAAGTAGCATTGCTAGAAAGCAGGTATTAGACACAAAAGTGTGCAGAGAACATAAATGATATTAAAGTGCCTAATTACAAAAGAGAAGAGGGATGTTAACATTATTTGCTGCTTAACAGGTAAAGTAGAACAGCATTGAATATATTGACATAAAAAAAAGCAAGCTTTCATACAAAATTTAACTGCATATGTTATTACATTTCAAGACAAGTCACCATAATAAAGACATGATGATACAAAAAGAATGTGATAAAACAAGAAATACTGAAACCATTAGACGCAATTTTAATGATTTGCACCTTGGTTGTAAAGATATATGGATTGAAGAAGAGAATAAACATGCATAATATCACTTCTACTAAACTACTTATTAATGGTATCTGTTCTGAAATAATAACAGATCTATCAACTTTATTCTGAGAGTGTGCTGAAAAGTTCTTGGCCACACCAATAAGCCCTCACAAAGAAACAAAAAGAAAATAGTGTTTGGTCAGATTTTGAGAAATGATGCAGATTGAGAACTTTTCAACACCTCACTAATAATGTCACAACAATCAAAGTTTGAATTTTTTCTGTTGGATACAAATTTATAGAGAAAACTATCAACTCATTATATTTACATTTTTAAAATTTTAAAAACTTTTGCTTCCATTCTTGTTAATACTTTCATTTTATGATTTTTCATGGCCTCTTTTATAAGTAATTTCTAATATTGTTTTAAAAAATATTGAAAGACTTTTCTTTTACTGATAAATATGCAAGTAAATCTCACCTTAATTCATTTCTAGTTATTAATAAAATATAAAAAGAAAAAAAAATTGTTTTACTTTTTTTGATTTAATAATTGCCAGATTTTGAAGTTTATTAGAATGTTTCTAATCAATCATGTGGTAATAATAAATATAAACACTGCCATTTCTCCTGACTTAGTTAAGAACCGTGTGTATGTGTGTAGCAAGCATTCTTTACCTTTACTATTTCTGAGTAGAACTAACATTTAAAATTTGAAAATATTGCCAGATTTTTATAAAATCTAATTAGACAATAATTCTTTTGGTCATTTAAAAACTGAAAATAGTTAAATACATGTAATATTATTTTATATTCATAAGGCCAAACACAAATCTTGACAAAATCTATATGTATGTTAAGAATGAAAAAAAATATATCAAAAGAATTGACCAACATTAGACCTTCATCTGAAGCAAGTATAAATAATGTCATTTACAATATAAGAATGGATCAGTAACTCCTTAGTCTAATGAATTTTGATCTGAATATTTTATTGATATTCAATCATTGAATTAAGTGCATTGAAAAGAAAGAAGATTCTGTTGGAGTACATTTCTTTATAGCTTGATGAATGCAGAGATGTTGCTAATAAGAATTTGCTTCACTATTGACAAAAACAATTTGCTATGACATAAGCTATCAAACTTCAGAAGTTTTTGAGACTGTGAGCAACTACATTGTTAACAAAAGTGGCTTGGATATCAAGTTTTCTATAGGAGCTGCCACAATGGTAAGATGGCATTCACAAAAAATTATCTAGATCAAATTGCTTTCCACAGAATGCAAGACAATGCATTGCAGAAAAAAAAGTGCTTGTTAATATTGTCAATCATGTAAAAGTATGTTCTTTAAATTTGAGACTATTTGCTGCATTATGTGATAATATGAGAGCTGATAAGAAACAGTTCCTATTGCATGTTGATACATGTTAGTTATCAAGAGGAAAAGTCCTGCCAAAAGTATTTCAATGACAAAATTAGCTGGCAAATTTTTCACAAAAAAATACCCCAAAACAAAACCTTCACAATTCAAGGATATGAACTGGGTAGCAAGCTAACTTATTTGGCTGACATTCTTGCCATTTCAATGGTTTCAAAACCTCCATATATAGAAAGATGGGTTCATGTTTTACAATGACAGACAAGATCGATGAACAAAATTGAAAATATAGAAAAGTCAAGTGTCAAGAGATTGCTATCAACAATTGTTTTACTGTTGAATTAGCTAGGTGTAACCATAAGTTCTATTCTAACAGTTTCTTTTCTCACACTTCTAACCTATGGAACTCTCTTCCAGTTTCTTGCTTTCCTGCCAACTTACAATCTTCAGAAATTTAAATACAACAACAATCACAGGCTTTTGTCTTCTTGAATCCTATTCTTTTATTGTCTTTTCTCCTCATTAAAGTTTTCTCATTCTCTTTCACTCTCAGTAACCTCCTGCATCTTAGTGGCATTATTGCCTTGCTTAGGATGTACATTGTAGTGCAATGTATAATGGCTTAGAATGAGAAATCAGAGAGCCAAGTTTGAATTCCAGTCAGGTTTGTTATATTCACTTATGTACAAACACCCTTGGAAAAAATATGAATCCATCTCTTCTACTCCAGCTATGCTGAATAGCAGGATAGACTGGGTCCTATAGCCTTGGTTGATAATCAGTCTACTTCGGAAAGAAATGGCAACATATTGCAGGAAAATCTTCCGCTTAGTCAGGCATGTATCAAAAGAAACATTATCACCCAAATGTGTATCATGTATGGCAATTAACTGACTGATGAGGGTGAAATAATAAAAAAAAAAAAAAAAAAAAAAAATTTCATTGCATTCATCAGTGATGTAGGAGAAAACCTTAATACTGCATCACTACAAACTGTCATTAGATGACATGTGATGAATTTGGCAGAATGTTTTCAGCATTACTTACTAGAAGATCTATGGAATGGGAATGAATGAATCTGAAATTTGTTTATGCTATTCAAGAGAACTCAAGTGTCATCATGGAGGATAAATTGTTGAAGCTAACTGCTGATGAAGGCTTGAAGAGAATCTTAAAACTGCAACATCATTTGCCTCATCCTCATCAATCCCATGACCAGGTGTATTCATAGGACTGTTGAACAGCTGAGTACCTGACCAGCTCCCTCGCTTGCTTCATTTTGAAGTAAATGAGAAGGCAGAATATCCTGAGCTTACAGAATTTGCTCTGAAAACTCTTCTTCCATTTCCTTCAACACTCTTCTACAAGACTGGATTTGCAACCATTAGTTTAATTACGGTAAAGTTCAGGAATAGGATGAAAATTCATTCTCCATTACATGTGGCACTGTCCTTAAATGAATCATGATTGGATCAACTAACAAATAAGAAACAGACTCATCTTTCATATTAATTAAAGTTAAGATTTCAAGATGTCAATATAAATTTCCAAATATAATATATCTTCAATAAATGCTACCTATTCCTTTCAATCTTTCTTTTATTTTATTTTTTTATTCACTGAAATTTAAAATAATTAAAATATATAATTTTTTCAACCCATCTTCTTATAATTTCTCATTTTATTACCTATATACCAGTATGCATATGTTTATAATAGCTTTGTAGTTTTGTACTTTGATTAATAATTTTTTATTTATATTGTAATTCTGAATACTCTTAGAAAACAAATATAAAAAGTATCAACTTTTATTATATTCATTATATATATTTTTTATATTTACCAGTATAAATCAACATTACTATGGATGTTCAAGCAATATTTTTTCAGATAAAAAATAAATAAGTGAATAAAAAAAAAAAGAAAAAGTGGCAGCAAAAAGTTTCTGAAGCACTACCTTACAGGATTATACACTTGATCAAAAATTGTTTCAGATTCTGAAAAGGGGAATTTATTTCTGGACAACTACAAAACAATAAACTGGAGAATAATTAATTATACAAGTTAACTCCTATAAAAAAGAAATTTATTAATAATAAAGAATAAACTCTGTCAATTCATTGACTGAATGATCTAAGGAAGAAAGCAAGATTGTAGGAAGTGAATACAAATTGCATAAATCAATAACATTTGTTCATTATGGAGCTGGACAAAAGTGTCCTCAAGATAGATTAGCTTTAATCTTTCTTGTTCTTCATATTGTTTAACTCTTATGAGACAACATTTCTTTTTCTTCTATTTTGAATAACTCTGCCATCTGTGGATCCACCTGGGTACTAAACAAATGGAAGGACAAAATATAAATCTCTGTGCTTTGAGATCATTAAAAATGAACCACTACAATTTAGGATTCCTTTAAAAAAATAATCTATCAGTTAAAAATTAAATAGATTTGATGAAATCCATAAAAAGAAAGAAAAAGAAAAAAAGATTTTTTATATCTAAGTTTAATATCACTTATTTTTCTCTAGAAAATAGAGAAATATATATTTTTATAAACCAAATATATTTTGTTATGCCACTCCATCCTACTTAAAATGACAGAACTTATTTTATATAAGATTAGTAAATAGCATGGAAGTTACATTTTGTGCAATATAGAGAAAAAAAAAAAAAAAAAAAAAAAAAAGAAGGAAAAGTAACAAAGAGAGAGAGAGAGAGTATAAGGAGACAAGAAAATTATGAAAAGGAGAAATAACCTAAACATTTGACATGCGCACACATACAAAAGAGAGAGAGAGAGAAAAAATAAAACCTAACACCAATAACTAGTACATAAATTAATTTTTAACTTAGTATAAAAATAATGAAAATGAGAAAATCCACAGTCAATTACTGAAACCTCCTGATGAGTGGACTGAACAATTACAAAAAGGTTTGTCCACGAAGCTCTGGAGTCAAGGTGCTAAATATAACAGCAATCAGCTAAATGAGAAATGTTATTTGTATTAATCTTATTAATGCTCTACCTCTGATATTGAGCACTTTATGGCAAAAACTGCTTACCTTAAGTGTGTGTGTGTGTGTGTGTGTGTAAAAAAATGAAGAGTAAGATTTCAGCATTCAAAACATTAATTTAAAACAGGACTCAATACAAAAGTAGAGCAATAAATTTATTATGCAGTATTACATTAGAACATGGACATACCAACTACAAAACTGTACATCATGTTTCAACATTAAAATTTTTTTTTTTTAATGCTTCATCAGGTGAGAAATCATGATGCTGCTAAAATAACCTGTTAACAACATTTTGGAATAAAATACTTTAATAGCATCATGATTTCTCATCTTATGAAACAGTAAAAAAATTTTTAGCGTTGAAACAATATATATATATATATATATATATATATATATATAATTAATGGATTCATTTTTAATTCATCTTTTTTCTTACAACCTCAAATGTTGTTATAGTGGATACTCATATTTGAAATAGAAACATTTTTATTATTTTTTTTTCTTTTAAACAGTGTCTTTAAACCCCTATCAGCCTGTGCATTTGAGAAATCTTAAGAGGCCAATAGATGTAATACACACTATTTAAAAAAAGGTAAAAATGGAGCATCTATTTCAAATATAAGTATTTACTATAATAACATTTGAAATATGTATATATCTCCACAATTATTTCTACTAAATAGCTCCTAGAATAATAATTCCAAATGTAACTGCTATTGTCCATCAAAATAACCATCAGAATAATACAATAGACCTACCCGTAATGCACCACTGACCAGCACATATAAATAGTCAAGTCAAAATACAATGTATATGGCCTGACAATTACGTTTAAGCATAAAACAGACTGTCGCTTCTGGCTTCAATGTCCACTTTTATATTTACATATACTCTAT
The DNA here is from genome assembly GCA_963932145.1 of Acanthosepion lycidas. NCBI lineage: Eukaryota > Metazoa > Mollusca > Cephalopoda > Sepiida > Sepiidae > Acanthosepion > Acanthosepion lycidas. The sequence goes on along the minus strand of OZ010577.1, from coordinate 99,169,222 downwards.
AACTGATATTGAGCACTTTAACCCATAAATATAACATACCATAAAACTATATTTTTATCATGCATATATATATAAAACTTGAACAATATTTTTCAAACTGTTTTCGTTAAAACAATGATATTATTTGTCTATTTGGAACTTATTGCAAAGCTGCACAATAAGCATTTTTTGGGGTTTTCCCATTTGAGGTCAGAACAAATACCTGTTTTCGTTCTCAACCCTTGAACAGCCAACATAGAGCTGGATGTGAGAATGCAGGGTTCCATCAGAGGAAGTCCAGTTACTTTCAATGATTGTCCTTGGGACTTATTGATTGACATTGCATAGCTCACTCTCACTGGAAACTGAAAGTGTGACACAGACAGACATTTTCACATTTATTATATAGATAAAGGAGATGTTGAAAGTTACCGAGTTGTATTCCTTTAATTGAAAAAATGTAACACACACATATATATATATATATATATATATATATATATATATATATATATATATACGACAATTACAAATTGATGAAATTTCAAAGGAAAAATATTTACATAAAGCATATGTAATTTTTGTTTTTAAATTTCAGACTGACTCTCATAGCTAGTGTCCCAAATAATAAATACTAGCAGCATGGCCTGGCGTTGCCCATGCTTGATTCAAAAATCATACGACTCATACAGCAATCGCTATCACTTGACTTAAAATATTTTTGCCGTTCCTTGCCTTTAAAGGAGTACCCTTTGCTGTGCTGATGTTGCTACATGCCTTACTTCTAGCCTATCTCACACTGCAAATTTTTTCTAAGTTCTATACTAAACATTAAATCTGTTACGAAAAAAGAACTAAACAAAATGAACACAAAACGATCAGCTTTAAAAAAAGACTTCTAACTGGAAAAACCGAATGAAAAAAGAATGTTAACAACAAATACTTTTTCATGCTCAATCCAGTTCTGCAGAATCAGAATTAAGGTTGAGTTTTAAGTTTGTAAAGTGCCATTTCCCACTTGTGATGAATGCAGCTATCGATTTTTTTTGCATGCTAGTTAACATTTGTGTCAGTCAGCTGTTGGCTCTCACACTGACCAATAGAATCTTCCTACCTATTCGTGGCAGCCAGCTATAGGCTCTCACTCTGGCCAGTAGAAAATGGCTGCAAACTACATGAAAACTGCCGTAGAAGCATGAAAAAAAAAATTGATTATTTCCACTATCGATGGGAGTTGGGAAATGCAAAGTCAGTCTTGGCCTTCCCGCTAACTTGGAGAATGTACATGTAAATTTTGGTGCAAATCTGTCAAAAATTGCAGCCAAGCATTCATTACACACACACATCCTGCCTTTTATAGATAGAGATAATACAAAATTGGATAATCATAATAATTTTGTTGTCAGATTTGAACTTAGCAAATTCTGTAAGCAATTGTTTATAATGAGAAACCATGGAAATCAAAATATTACATTTGTTATAAAGTTATATAGAACACTTTTTTCTTTTTTTTTTCTTTAAATCCCCAGTTAATATGTAGTATACTGGTTAGTCATTAATTGATAAGATGTTAAAACTTTCTGCATAAATATTCTTTGAAATCCAAACATATGTTAAAAAGGCATATAACATTAAATATTACAAAAAACATAAAATAGATATATAGT
>OZ010577.1:98975076-99162576 GCA_963932145.1 Acanthosepion lycidas | reverse complement strand
AGTTATTCCTATTATTTATTTTAAAAAGTGTATTAAAATAACCAAACTAAACTAAAGGAAAGGATACTTATGAATGTTTTTAAATTTAATATAAAGTTTTAAAGTAAACAACATTGGCCTTCAAATTTTGATACCATAAAAGTTAATGGAAAAATACGTTCAAAAAATCCACCATCTGTATGGCCAGGTGTGCCAAGTAGTCAAATACCAACACCCTCAGCTGTTCAAAGGAATATAAATAAAACTCCAGTACTGTTAGAAATCAAATTGCTGATGAACTTGATGCTTTTTTATAATTAGATAAAATTATACAAATTTGAAAGAGTCTGCTTAACAACAAAAAAGACTTTATATGTCCAGTTGTAGCATTTTTGGATGAAAATATTTTCACTGTTCAATTATTAAAATCTATTGATGGTATTCCTCTTTTATAACAATTTGCGCTTTGAAACATTTCATTTTGGAGTTAAGTGTTATATTAGCAGTCTGTCCAAAAATCATATAAATGCAGTTGATAATTGGTCAAAACTGGAAGAAATCATCTGATATTTAAATTCTATGGCTTTTGATCACAAGAATAATATCCTGAGTCAACAATTTTTAGCAATGACTCCCAAAATGGTTGGAATAAAATACAGCTCAGATATGGTTGTGCATGCTTTTGGGTACTATGCAAGATCACGGACATTGTATAATGAATTAAGATATGATTTTCAATTACCCTCATTAGTAACATTATGAAGGATGACGTCAAAAGTTTCAAAACTTAATGAAAAATCTTTTTTGTTATCTATATTTAATACTCTTAATACCAGTCAAAAAGGGTGCATAATTCTCCATGATGAAGTATATATCAAAAAGATGTTGCTATATCATGGCAAACAACTATTTGGTAAATCAGTTGACAATCCATCTGTACTTGCTCAAACAGTACTTGGTATAATGTTCATATGTCTCAATGGGGGTCCAAATTTTCTTACAAAATTGATTCCAATTTCAAAATTAACATCCGCCTTTTTATTTGAACAAATTGAGTTAACAGTCCAAGACATCACATCTGCACCAGCTGATGTAAAGGCTATTATATGTGATGGCAACTGCATAAATCAAGCTTTTTTTAAATTATATCTTACACTTCCTGAAAAACCTTGGTTAACTGAAGATAATAAACATTTGCTTTTTGATTATGTTCATCTGTTGAAAAATATTCGCAATTTGTGGCTGACAGAAAAAACAGGAGAACTAATCTTTGATGATGATGGAGTAAGTAGAGTTGCAAAATGGATACATCTTAAACAGTTATATTGTTTTGAATCTGAAAGGCTAGTCAAAATTTCAGATTTAAATGAAATTTCCATTGCTCCAAAGCCAATAGAAAGACAACGGGTTTCTACTTGCCTCAGAGTGTTTTCTGAAAAAACATATAATGCACTTCTCACTCAGTCTGAAATAAGTGCAGGTAAGAATGATACTGCCCTCTTCATAAACAAGGTTTTGACATGGTGGAAAATTTTAAATGTTAAATGCCTTCAAATTGATAAATTACATAATGATCCTCTATAAGCTGAAATCAAATCTCCAAATGACACCCGACTTGATTTTATCATTGAATTTGGTAAAATGGCTCTTAATATGACTGGCAGTCAAGGTAATCGTAAAAAACAATTATCCCAAAACACTGCTACTGCCATACATGGAATTGTTAGTCTATGTCGACACCTTTTAGCTACAAGTCATAAATATGTATTACTTGGGCAATTTTCAACTGATCCATTAGAAAAAGAATTGGCACCTATTTTATAAATGTTCAACAATGTATTGAAAAGTTGCATATTAAGCAGACATCTTTACTTTTAAATCAAAATGTAAATATTGATGAATTTGATGTTAATCCAGGTCACCAATGTACATCTTGTGATTATAAACTTTGTGAGGAAGGTTCAGAAATATTTGACAATCTGGAAAATTTAGAACCATCTTTTTCCAATGAAATAAAAATGGCTCTTGTGTACATAGCTGGATATATTACAAGAAATGATAATCAACCCAGTGAATGTGAAACCCATTTTTATTATGAAAAGTATGGAAAATATACCAATTTAATTGACCGTGGAAAACTAAATGTTCCTTCTGACCACATTTGTGAATGGTTATTTTTTTGTTTCATCCTTTTCCATACAATAAAGAAAAAGGTTTGCTATAAATCATTAAGTAACATTTTTATGCTTATTTCTGAGTTTCATTTTTTCAACATGGAGAAAAAGCATGCTTCTATTTTTGCAAATATAGTTTTGAAAATTTTTTGCAAACATGGCACACCTAGATCAGAAAAAGAACCAGCTCTAAAAGTTTTGAAACTTTCCTAGAATGATTTTGTTTTATTTGTCTATATTTCTGTGATGATTGATTATTATATACACACTTCGGCTGATGTCTTCCAGCCTTCTCGGGTTCAGTTTGTCAAACCCAGTAACTGTAATGTAAATTTAAACCAAAGTCTTTATTCACTCACAGGGAATAGATTGAATAAAGGATTCAGTGACACCTGTAAATAATATAAATTTCTGATTCAATATATCTTTTACCAGAAATCATAATTACCCCTTTTGTTGTTTAATAATTATCAGTGTTCATAGCAAAAATACATATTTTCATTTATTTATCTTTCAACACATCCTATTATCCTCAGGTGTGAATAAAAATGTTATTCAAGTATTTCATATAGTGGTTGACTTCATTTTCTTCTAAAATTTCTGAAAATCCTACATTTTTCATAGGCCTCCAGTTGTGCCATGACTTGGCCTGGAGTATAGAACGCCATGCTGTAACCCTAAATACAATTTTTGCCTGGTTCGGTGACCCTGAATAAGTCTATGTTAGATGACAAATTTTTTTTTGGACATTTTTTAACACCACCCACCCCCACAAATTAAAATTTAACATAACACCAAAACTATGAATGAAACTTGGTATAATTTTTTTTATATATTATCATGAGGAAAGATTGGAAAAACAATCTTGTGTAAAAATTATTTGTTTTATAGTTTAAAAGAAAAAAAGAAAGCAAATTTTTAATTTGAAATTTTAAACTTTCAGCAGAAATAATTATTTCACTATGGTTGACTCACCAGTATTTTTTGAAAATCTACCAAAAATTAAATAATAACCTAATTTTATTAATTTTTTCAGGACTTATGTTTCATATTTTACAATCAAACATGTATATTAGAAATTTTTTCCAATTTAGAATTTAATTACCTAACCAGAATTAAGGTAATAAAAGTACGTCAAGCCTAGCTGTGTACAAACTGTTTTGCATTAGTCTAAATTTTACTTTGTAGGGTTAACTTCAGACTTTTAGTATAATAAAATATATCATAAATTACACATTTTTATGAGACCATCTGCAACCCTCAGAAAAACCCTCACAGGGTCGAGACCATGGGTTTGGGAACTCCTGGTTTAGTGGTACAAATCTTACTAATTAACCTATAGCTGGGGGGAGAAGAAGTAGATTCATACCTTTCCCAAGGGTATGTGTACATAAGTAAATATGATGAATGTAACTGGAACTTTGCTCTCTGATTAACAATTTTGAGCCATTATCCATTACACCACCCACACATCCAAGCTTACAACACCTGGTATTCCCAAATGGTCACCCATCTAGACACTGACCAGGCTCTATGTTGCTTAACTTTAATGATCATATGGTAACCAATGTTTCAACATGATGTGGTCATAAGCCTTAGTTGTGAAGAGACTGGTGGTATGGAACATATGCATGAAGGGAATCTTCATGAATGGTTATTTTCTCATGATTTCTTATTTTAAACACCAGATTAACTCCTTGCAATATCAACGGGTTTTTTTTGTTTTCTTTTACACGATATTACATTTCAGAAAATGTTCATTTGTTTTATAAATTAAGAGAATATAATATAGGAAGCATAAAAATATATTTTTGTCAGATTTTTTTAGTTGCTATAAACATATATAGTTTATAAAGGAAATCTCCAAATACACAGAGATTCTTCTATGTGCTGTATCCCTTCAGAATGTGGGAGGAGATCATGGCACTTCACAACTTCCTATCTTAGCTCTTAGTAAGATTTGTCATTTTAGTGTCTCTCACAATCCCTGTTTTGTCATTCATTACTCATTAGGTTGGTTACTAACTACTTTCAATATGTCCTGTGAGTGTCAGACTCTCAAGGTCCTCTTTCCTCATTTACATGTCCTTGAGATTTTAACTGTTTCCAAATATAAGTGTGCTTTTTGTTTACATCTTCATTAAATACACAGGACAAGCATTCATAATTTATTTCATCCCTCAATTTAGAATTTTGTTGCATGTTAAAATCTTCACTAACAAATAGGGAAGAATTTTTCCACTTTATTACAGCCATAAAAACTACACATTTAACTCAGAAATAGCTAAGATTGTAACCATGGTTGATGCCACTGATTTCACAAAATTGTTCTGAATAAATGCTTTCAATTTCATTCATTAGTCCTTGAGATATATTCTGAATGTAGACTTTCAGTAGAATTAATGACCATTTTCTAGTTTTCATTAATCAACAAAATGGATTGTGCACTTTGATCTTAGCCTAAAAGCAAAGAAGTAATTGTAGAAGGACTGTAGACCTGAAGGAGGCTGAAGCTATAAAATGAATGAGTTCAATCATTTAAACAAATTACAATATTCACATAAATTTATACAAATTTTAAACCAACCAGAAGATAGATTAATATTACCCTAAACAAATTACAGGATGAATTACAAGTCCCTACTTTTAGATTGTACAAAAATATCTAAGAAATTAAAGTGAAACAACTGTCAAAAGAGTAGGAATTAAACACATCTTGTAAATAATATTCTTTATTTTTAAAAACTAAGCAAGGATATTGAAACCTTGTAGCAAGCATTTTTTTGTTATTATTTCTCATATCACTTTCTAAGTAATTTTTTTTTTTAATATACTTTTAACATTTACAGACTTTAAAAATCAGTAACTTTTCATGGAATTCCATACTAGAAAAAAACTTCAGAATATCCTTAAAGGTATAAAATAACTCATTGCTTAGTTAGTTGCTTGATATGAGTGTGTATATGAGGAGAAAAATTCTTGGTTCAGTCAAGAAGGCCTTCAAAAATAAAATAAAAATATATAATAATCTGATTTTGGTCATATTTTGGGGAGTGAATCATGTGGAGAACTTTTCAGCACTGGTCATTTGACAATAATTTTTTTGAATTTTGATCTGAAATTCTTACTGTCCAAAAATATATTAATATCAACCACTGAATTAAGTGGAATGACCAAGAAGGAGATTAAATGGAAAACATTATTATTTGTGTATAATAAATACTTTTTATTAGAATGTAGACATTGATACACTTACTTCCTACCTCCCTTCCTACATAAATTATATAGATTATATGACACTATTGCTATGTTTATTTCAAAATAAGAATTTGCTTACTTAAAAAATTACAAAAATTCAGTACTAAATAAAGAGAAATTTATTTCTGTAATTCTGAAAAGAGACACGTATATAATTATTATAAAAATCTTTTCAGTAAATTTTAGTCAAGTATTTATTTAATAAGCTTTAGAATCTATCAAAAGCTGTGTTATTAGCTTTGCACAAAGTAATAATATACTAAAAACTAAATGCTCCTCTTGCTAACACAATTTAAACATACAACTATGATGACGCATCAGCATGTTGGTCATTCAAGCCCACTAACAACCTTGGTATCAGCAACCACTAACCCAGAAACATTAGCATAAAAGTACTTGCTTTGTTTTCCTGTCGATTAACTGTATAACATATCATATAATAGGATATTAGTCTTAGCTACAAGGAGGTGCTGAAAATTTTTTGGCCCAGCTCACTTTCTAAGATCTGATTAAATGATCAAATGGATTTCTTTTTAAGAGGTTCTAGGTCAGGCTAAGAACTTTATTCATGAGTATATATTTCACTCATGACCCCATTAAAGAATACTCACAAATGAGATTTCCGAGATTGTGGTAGATTAATAAATTAAGTAATAATTAATTATTTTACATTATTTACATTTCTCATCTTTAGTGTCACATTCATGTTTCAGCCATTGTACACTCCAGCCTTCGTCAGGTGATTGGAATTTCAAACTGAACCATTTATTTATTTCACCGGAGTATATTGTTCTAGTTCCACATGCCATGCATCTTCTGGATATCTCAGTTATCTCCTTTTAACTCAACCCTCCAAGTTTTTGTTCACCACTGCAGTAGCCATTTATTGAACTCACACCTCTTTTTCCAACCAACACTTATCCACTGGGCCATGTGTCCTTGAGGACATCAGTGTATGAATTTTTGTGACTTATAAACCTAATGTCTCAGTAATTATTATTTTTACCAGAGCTCATATTGCAATTTTATTGTTATTATTGCTTTTCTTTAGCACTCCATATTACTGGTTCCCATATTGTATTCATTTCTATACTTGGCCAGCTTAGGAGATTTTTGTGGCCAAGTATATATATTCCTTAAGTTTTTGTATTTTTTAGTGATGTTCTCTGTCTATTATTTCAACCTCATTTCACAGGGGGCAGTGATCTCCCTTTTCCCTCCATATGTGTTCAGCAATGCCTGATTTTTCTATTTACCCTCATGTTACGGCTTTACAATGTTCTTGCAGTCTTATCTTAAGGGGCTAGCCTGTTTCTCCTTTATATTTCTTACCACAGCTGCACAGGATGGTGTACACACAGTCCTTAGTCATGTTTTCCTCTATGGGTGGGTGGGTGGTAGTTACTAATAAGAGGTGCCTGTAAAGTGTCAAACCACTTTTGAAGGTTGTCCAGATGTTATATAGACCACAGATCTTTTTTCCGATAATCCCTTTACATAACCAAAGCCGTTTTCTAAGTGTTGTTATCCTATTGTACCCTTCTATCCCAGTTTGTCAGAGTTGCTGCCATGAAGCCAGGGTAGTTGTTATGTTGTAGGGTACTGCTTATACTGACCATTTCTTGTCCATGTTTCTGGATCACCACTTGTGACTTTTGCTCAATGTTGTAAGCAGTGGACAATCCCTTTCTTTACACTGTATGGGTGGTGGGAGCTAAAGTTGAGGTATTGCCTGATGAATGTTGGCTTACAGTATACATGAAACTGTTTCAATAATTTTATTGAGTTCATATGGTCTAGTAGTAGCTGGCTCTCTTCCTAGTGTGGCCAGAGTATGAAGGTGTCGTCTATATATCTCAGCCATAGGGTTGGCTTTAGTGATATGGATTCTAATGTTATTTCTTTGAAGTATTCCATGTATATATTTGCCATTGATGGTGATAATAGCAAGCCCATTGCTAAGCCTTCATCCTGTCAATATATGTCTGATCCCATTTCGAAATGTGTTGTTTGTATACAGAAAGTCAGCATCTCCATGTTATCTATTGGTATACTGGTCCGTTCTCCTAAAGATGAGTCTGAGGCCACTCTGTACCTGACTACTGATATTGCCTGCTGCATGGGTACCTTGTTGAACAAACTCACCAAGTCCAAACTCACCATCTGGTTGGATTTTAAATAAAGAGTTCAGTTCAAAATTCCAATCACCTGAAGAAGGCTGGAGCATACAACGGCTGAAATGTCATGAATATGACAATAAAGATGAGGACAAAACTTCAAACAATGAAAATAATTACAATACTTCATCTCAGAAATATAGACAGATATAGAAAACCATGTTTACAAATCCTTTTTATCCCAACTGAAAATGTCATGTATTCAAAAAGGTCACTCAACATTCATATGATGATATAAAACTTTAAATTCAATCTTACAATACAAGATGAAAATATAATCAATTGTATTAAACGGCATATAAAATTAAATATTGGTTATAATGATAGGATTGTCAAGGTTTGGCAATTTAAAAAAATATATCTTTAAAAGATCTAATTTCTAATAACAAATGTGCAAATATTGTTGCCTTTTTTAAATAATGTTTGATTGTTTAATGACATATCAACTCTTTATGGACCATTTAATGCCAAAATTTATTTTTCTTGGGAGCCTTGAAGTAATAAAAATATGATATAAGTTATTCTGTGTGGATATGATTACTAGAGGTGATGATGTGTGTTTTATGTTGTTCTGTTGAACTTATATTTTGGAATACAGTTTGATTTAAGAAATTGTAGGATGTTATATGAATTAATGTCATGAAAGAGTATTTTTATGTTAGTTATTTGGTTGGTTGGTCAATTTTGTTTAGCAGCATATCAACCTCTATGGGTTATTTAATACCAAAATCTAAATATTTTGAATACAATTTTATGGCTTCAACTATATATATTTTGAACACAATTGTATGCATTCAACTATGGGTAAAATGTATTGTTGATCATTTTGCTATAAAATGTATTGTTGGTAATTTCACTATAAAAATGTATTTTTATACTTTCATAGTGTTTTGTTTTTGTTTGGGGGGTTCCTTATTTGCCCATAGTTGAGACCCTAACAGATGCTACCATCTCAGGTCAGGGTGAACCTGGGAACAACAGCAATTAAGAGGTAGTTCCATGCTCCTCAAAACCTCCAGTCTCATGATCAGAGGCCTTGCTGCTGGATGTAGTTTATCATCATTCCCAGAAAAATAACAGTTTTGTAAACTAAAGTTGCTCTGGAACAAAAATATTTATGTTTTAAAAAGATGTGTTAGTTACTTTGCTAGAATATATTTGAGCTTTAAAAGACAAATATTGAAAATGATTATTTAGCAAGAATAGCACTTCTTAGGAGCCCTAGTGAGCACACACACCAGAAGCCTAATCAGTCATGGTGCTTGTTTTTATACTCACTATATTCTCAGAATATTTCATAAAACATTAGCAAGATTTTTAGGGGCATATCTGTTCATTTTACAGATACACATGTTTCCAGAATGTGTTTTTTATTTTTTTTACTTTATAATGTTAGAGGGAAGAGAGAAAAGGTAGATATCTATGTAAGTATAAAAAATTATTAACAATAATTTTATAGCCTGATCTCTAATTACTCCCAATAGATCTTTTTCTGTACATTTCAAATCATTTCATTAACCATAAGTTCTATGCTAACAGTTTCTTCTCTTGCACTTCATGCTTGTGGAAACATTTCTGGCTTCTTGCTTTCCAGTCAACTTTGATCTTCAAAAATTTAAATGCAATATCAATCGTTATCTTCTGTCTTCTTAATTCCTTTTCTTTTATTGTTCTCTTTAATGTTTTTTTCTTATATTCTCTCACACTCAGTAACCCCTTGTGTCTTAGTGGCTTTATTGTCTGTGTTTGTTCATGGAAAATTTATAGAGGGAATTATAGAATTATTACAACAATATTTTTTTAATTATAAAGGCACCAAAATAGCATTCATTTGTGTTAGACTATCTGCTGAAATTATTAGAGCCTCACATGTACATGAAAAATCAAAAATACACACAAAAACTTATCTACCACATAAATAATATTTAGCATCTTAAAATTAAATTTCCTCTTCTTGAAGATAGATATTTGGCATCTTAAACTGATACTAATTTCACAATCATAAGAATAAATAAACACATTAGAATGCCAAGTAAAACAATCTATACAAACCTTCATTATAAGTAAACCAGAAAATATTAATAAGCTCTTGTAAATATGTAAAAATGTTAAGTATTTAAATCCATCAATGCCATTTATTACAGGAACCATTTTTGAGGAGGTGGATATATCCCAACCATCAATAAGCAATAAAAAATGATTCTTCATATAGCTTACATAAAAAACAAATATAAAACTATATAAATGAACTGCCATCATTCATAGAAAAAAACATTTTGTCCATTTTTGAACAAAGCATAAAATATTCTTGAATAAACAAAAGGGAGGGGGAATATATATGCAGGTAAGTTTATAGCTGATGTTAACTTATACTATTCTGTGCACAATGTCTATAAAATAAAATATCAATTTTGTTTGTTGTGGCAGTAACAAAATAATAATCCCTTTACTAGCATGATCTAATTTCATCATTTATATGAAAAATCAATCTGTGATATAATTAAATTATAAAAATGATACAAACATTTGAAGCAAAACTACTTGGGCAAAATTTGGCAATTAAAAACTATAAATATTATACAATTGTGTTTGCCTTTCTTTCATTAAAATTCTAAATCTTTTTCATATGAAGTAGAAAAAAATATCTACTATATATAAAAAAAAGAATGAAAGAAAAAAATTCTTTTATTAAATAGAAAGATGTAAGTTTCTATTGGTAAATTTTTTCCCCCAAATTCTCATCTCTATTGTTGTTGCATTCCCACAATTCTTTCTTCCTCCTACCTGACCCACCATAACAAATTTTGCACCTTCATTCACTTTCACTCCTCTCTCTACAACATTTGCCTCAAAGTTCTCATACCACCTTTAAAAAGAAAAAGAATAATCTAGCGTGCAAAGAGAGAGAAAGAAAATAATTATATTCTAGCTTTTACCTGTTCTCACCTGACCTGGCTATTTCAAGCTTTACTAATCAATCTTACTTCATAAATCTATATTTTCCATCTCTCTACTTGAGTGTATATAAAAACAGAAACAAAACTAAGCAGAAATCTACAGATTTAGAGTATCAGATATGCATATATAGGTATTAGAAAATGAGCATGTAATTTTTAATAATTTTACAGCTATCATTTATCTTTCATCTTCAAAGATTTTAAATATTTTTGTTTTGCCTTTTTTTTTCTCTCTCCCTGGGAGCCCTCATTATAGAAATTTGTGTAACAGAAAAATTAGTTTAAATCAGTTAAGGTATTTTAAGCAAAAAGTAAATAGATAACCATAGATTTTTACAGCCATTAGAAACTTCTGCTTCATAGAGACACTAAACAAAAGACTGCAAATAGCTTTCACATTATGCTACTACCAGTAGATATTAGGCATTTATATCTCCCAAGCAAATCTGTTATATAATAGTTGGAGACTGTTTATCCACATCCACATAATATAATAAATGATTACATAAAATAATTTTTTGTGATCTTAGGCTAAATTAGCTGTTATAAATAACTAAATTACATGTTTGCTTTTACAACTTGTCTGACATTTTTTATATAAATAGGTACATCGTATTTAACTGATTTTTTTACCAATAAAATACTTGGAATTTGTGGTTTTATTTTCATTCTGCATTTTTGGCAAGTCCTAAAAAATGGTAGTTACATTTATGCAATATAATAATAGAAATAAGTTTATGGCAGAATGGGAATAAATTAATAAGATCTAATTTCTAATAAATTCAATCTTACAATACATTTAACCTGTAACAAATTTTAGAGTGATAAATCAACTGAAGCAATGTTTGAAATAAATTGAGTATGGATTATCTTATTTGGGTTGTTTCCTTTTTGACCTTGCTTCAAATTATTTTTTATACTATAGTTCACCCAATGCAAGGGTCAAGAACTATTCAAGGCTACTGTTCAAATGGTTATGATGAATGAAGTGAGATATGAGTGAAAGAGGAGGTAGTAGGAATTGAAAATTCTGAAGATAGATAATGACTGAACTTTGACTTGAAGAGGTTAAGATTGTAGTGTTCAGGAAAGCACCCATGCAGGAGTCTGTTCCAAAAAGCAGCATTTCAGAGGAAAAAGCATCTAAATGGAACTTTCCTCTTACTGTTGAGAAATGAGGGTGATTCAACTGTGTGGCATGTTCTAACAGTAAAGGTGTTACATTATGTATGTTTTTCATCTCCATCCCTTCCTCCTCTATTTATATGCATATACTTTTGTTATATACCATACCTATGAACACTAATGGGTATGTCCCAATCCTCATAAATAGGTTGGACACTATTGTAAGTGGGGGTAATATGCTGTCTAAGTAGTCCACCACTAGCAGTGGTTTACCTACTTCATGCCACCGATGAGTATTGTATTTTGTTGATATTATAAACATTACCATTTCATTCACAACCTTTGTTTTGGTTATTCCTCATTCAGTAACCTTGTCTAGGTTATAAAATCTTTTTTTTCCCCTTCCACCTAGTTTCCTTTTCATTTTCTTTTAGCTTCATTGTCATGACCCCCCCCACTCTTCTCCATCATTTTTTCTAATTCCTGCTTATTAATATTACGTTGGCTTGTTAGTCAGATAGTGTAAGTGATTCTAGTTCAGAAGAACCAGGCATCAGGTACAGACACTACACTCTTATCCTAGGTAGAAAAATATAATGATCATACAAGTAGAATAACAGTAGGGACAATTTTTCTTTGGTAGTTTTAAAAATGATTTTTACATATTTTTTACTCTTATGAAAACTTTTTTGTATTAGTTATACTGCAAGCTTGAACACTTGATATTTAAGAATTTAAAAAAAAAAAGAAAAGAAAAAGAGGTTCACTGGAACAATGTAATAAAAATGTTTTAAATAATAAATTCATTCCTTGAATTAATTTTTGTTTAGAATAAAGATTCTCTATAACAGTGCTTCTCAAACAATCTGATATGGTGAACTGGCATTTTTTTTTCTCAATGTGTCACATACCTGTAATATTTTGTGGTAATATTAATTTATGCTGGAAACAATATATATAATGAATATAATAAAAACAGACAATTTTTTATCTTTCATTTATTTTACAAAAAATTATTCAATATCAAAATATATAAAAAGTAATAAAAAAAATAAACTTAAATGATTCCTTAGCATAGCTTGGACACTGGCCGTGTAATGGTAGCTAATAGTTTGCACACCAGCACCAGTTTGTGGACTATCACTTTGAGTAGCACTGCTCTATAATACTACATTAAAAGTTTGCCTTGAACCTAAATTTTATCTTTTTTAGTAAATGTTTAATATTTAATGAATAAACAACTTTATAATACAAATTCTTCACATATCAATTTTTTTACTTTATTTTAAATGAAATACATTTAAAGTAAAAATACAGTCTTAAAATTAAATTCAAAATTTATTTCTGCATATTTTAAATGATCTAAAAAGATAACTAATATTTTCCATTGAAAGAATCGATCATTTCAGTAGTTTCTTTGTACTTCATCAGCAACTTGATTATGATTTTGTTTTGTTAGTGCTAGCAAGGTAAAATTTAGCTATAGATTCATTATATAACTTTTACAAATGGACTAACATCATTATAACCACTTATACTAATGTTAATACTTTTTACTACTATAATCTATTTAAAAAATTAATCATCTATAGAAAAACAGTAATCTTTATCTATTATATTCTTTTCGGCTATTTTTCAAGTATTTTATTATAAAAGTGGTATGTTTGTCAGTACTGAACATTTAAACTTTTTAAATAAGAAAAATTTAGAATACTGTATATACTTGTACATAGTCCAACCCCTGAATTTTTTTGAAAAACCTGATTTTATCATATAGCTTGTGTATAACACAATACTAGTAGATCTATCATAGTTAAATATTATAGTACTGGGCATCATCTTTGATATATTTTATAGCAAATAAATGGTTTTTGTTCTTTTGTCTGTACAAAACTATGCCAAAATGGTGAGAAAACCACTTACCATAAAATATCTGATACAAAGATTTAGATACTGTACTTTTCTTTTCATTCATGCATGACTACAGTAGCTCGTTTATCCTGGGCCTGCCTTCCACATAGCCTAAGTTTCTTCCTTTTTGTCACTACATAAAGAGCAAAACCTTATCCACTATGTTTGCCACTAAAATCAACAAATACTTTATATAAATGAAGAATTAATAGATTTTTTTCTTGTCTCAAATTTGCATTCACCTTTGTTTTGCAAATGTTTACATCACTGAAGTACTTCCAATGACAACCTTTTTGTTTGGATTACCAGTACATAATGCAGGAAGTCCCTCAATTTGAGGTACATACTTCAGGTTATGATAATTCAAGTCTTTCTAAGTAAAAAGTAATCTATACACATAAGTTGTTTTTTGCTTTATGTTTACCTATGTATAGTGCAACCAGTCACTGAAAAGGCATGATTTTTAACCTCTTCAAAAAATTACCAGCATATAGTATGACACCCTATTTTTTGTGAAATCCCCACCCAAAAAAAACTGATCATACAAACTTGCACTATACTTGTGTATATAAAGTAAGTAATACTTACATATAATCAGTAATTAACACAAAAAATATAGTTGATTTTGTTAACAGTTCAAGGTCAATATACATAATCCCAAAACTGTCTGAACAAACAACCATTTTTCTCTGTAACAAAAAATTTATAAAATAATTATTTTTATTTGATTTCTATAATCATTCAAGTTATGGTAGTAGTTATAATTTCATAAGCATTATCAATATTTGTCACCCCAAAATTATAAATGTGGCACAAAGTCTTTTTAATGTAAGATACACTTATATTTCTTAATGTTAAAGGAGTCATCATTTGGAAATTGCCCTGATCTCTCAACAAGTGCTGTAAATGTAAACCCCTCCGTGGAGGGATTTCACATGACTTATCATCTCTCAGTTGTGTCTGTCTTTGGGCTCAGAGGGATCAGTGCTCACACCAAGGCCAGCGCAACCGATGGTTGCGGGGGCTGAGGGGAATTTTTGTACTTGTCCCAGGCATACGTGCCTGGGTCCCTACCTAAAAAAGACCTTGTGTCACATCTCGTCCAAGTGGGGGGAAGGAGTTAATACCGTGCTGTGAATGCTAAAGTGTGTATTTGATCTTGCTCCACTCAGTGCAGAGATATTCTTCCTGGTGAAACAGATCCCTAGAGTAGTAGGATTTTTTAAGTTATTAATTATAGGTTACTTTATAATAATTATTAAAACAACTGTGTCACTACTTTTAATCATATTGATGCCATGTGTGAGACATTATCAACAATAATATTAATAGTTTAGATGAAGTGTTAGACACAGGCAATCTTTGCTTTCTTTATTCTCCAATTTCAATAAACCAATGATTAATAATCAAAAATATGTAGGCTTCTTTTATATCAACTTCTATTTTTTTATAACTCAGAATTAAAAGTATTTGTTGGAACAATTCAGAGAGCAGATTTAACAAATAAGGCACCTTTTCATTTATTCTGAATATGAATTGCACCAGTAAAAGATGGTTGAAATAATTTTCTTATTTAAAGATTTAGAATGGAGTAGACTGAATCAAAATGTTCTACATTTTAAATTCAGATGCAATTTAAAATGATGTCTTTATTTTTTTTTTTTAGGCCTTCATAATTTTTCTTATATATACGTTGATTAGTTGTGGGAGAAATAGGTGTATTCATATATAGTATAATTTCTTATAAGATTCACACAAAAATTAATTTGCAGTTTTAAAAACCTTTTTAAAGTCTGGAGCAGATGAAAACCTATTGTCAAAAAAGTTCCTGATGAATTTGTATTTACCTTTCAGGCAAAGACCTATAAATATCAAAATCAATAACAGTTTCCAAATATTTCCTTTTCTTTATTACAAGTATGACTAATAAATCTTCAATTGATTTGTACAGAAATTATACAAGTGTATTTTGCTTTTGAAATGACAGACTATTTTAGCTTCTTATTTTATTACAAAATGACTCATATAAGAGAAAAAAAAAAAAAAAAAAAAAAAAAAAAAAAATATATATATATATATATATAGATATAGATAGAGAGAGAGATCTACCAACTGTCAACATGTATTCAACCATTAGATAATTTCATTCAAACCTTTCCCATTTCCATAATAGTCAATAAAGAGACACATTTACCACAAATTTTAAGAAAAGGATTTCCTATAGACACTATGGCCTCAACGATGCACCACAATTTTGACTTTCAAAATTAAAAAAATAAAAACAAACATAAAATTAAGTAAGATATAGCAAAGTAACTTGGCCTGTAGGATTTACGATAACTTTCCAAAAATTCATTTCAGGGTAAAAATAGCATATTTTATGTTAGGAAATACAGTAATTATTAATTATCAAGGTTACTTATGAGATTTTTTGATAAATTTTCTCTTAGATGTTAAATCTTTAAAAGTTATACTTTAACAACAAATGACTTACCATATTTGAGATCACAGGATGAGCAAAACCATCAGTGACCATAGAGTTTTTGGCAGATACGCACCAAGAAATTGACAAGGGAAATTACCGTAAATTCACAATACATTATGCCTTAACTTTCAAGAGCTAAATTTGTTCCTTTTAAAAAAAAACTTTTAGTAGCCCTAACATTTTATCATAATCAAGATAGTTGAAACTCTTTAATTGATAACTACAACTACCATTGTTATAAAGTTTCTGTTTGTATAACAATCATAGTTTTGGTTAATAATATTGTAATAAAGAATACCATAGTTCAGTGCAGCAATGCGTAAGACTTAAATGCTATGCCTTGCAAACCACTTTGCGATGACTGTTCCTATGAGCAGATGTTAGACTCACAGCGGATGGACGAGTCCACGTTACAATTAAGGTAGAGAAGGTTGTTGTCTTTCTAAATAAAAATCGTTGTCTTAGGACCATTCAGCACAAATTTTAGTGATTTTTCTTCAAGTAAAAAATTTTATACTGTTATCAGGAAAATACTATTTTGTTAACATCATTTAATAACAAGAGTTATGTAAAAAGTTTCATTCAATATTCAGAAGGATATTTTGTAGAATACAGTTTTACTACTTAAAAAGAAAAAAAAAAAGTTGTATTAAATTGAAGCCATAAACAACACAAAAATATCTGGATGTGCAACTTCATCCTTTTTGGACAGCTACCATTAAACAGATGTATAGTTTTGCTAGTAACCTAAATTGAATACAATTTCATGCACTTCATCACTTACTACATATACTGACATATCAAGGTTAATGTCATTTAATTTGAGCAGACAGAAAAGAACGAGTAGGCTGAACATCTTCCAATATAAAAGATGTTTCTTCTTAAAACTGTGAATTAAAACTGTAAATGTTTATTTTTAATAACTGATTTTATACTTCTATTTTTAACTTACTGTATATTTCCACATATAAAACAACCTTTAAATCCCAAAAATCACCCTTAAAAATTGGGGGTCATCTTATATTACAATTCTAAAAAAGAAACCTTAAATTCTGAATGATGTTTGTCAGTAAGCTTACCTCAGCCTTGGTGCAATAACCAATAACGTACATGAAAAGATTCACATTATCAAATAAACTGATAATAAAAATAATAAAACCATTTTTACCTTATATATTACTGGCATAACTTCATAATAAATTGCTTATTTGAAAAATAATTCCATATCAATGAAATTAACTTCATGCAAGCTCAGCTGAGAAAATGTAAACATCGAGTTCTGATTGTGAATAAAAAATGTTAAAAGTGAAATGTACTATATTATCAAACTGTTATTTAGCGATATTTTGTGATTGTTGATGAAGTATAAGTAAATGGCCATTAGTACACCAGGCTGTTTGTAATAGATTTATATATAGGAAAAAAGAAGAATCAGTATTTGCAAGATATCATGTAATGAAATGTAAACAAACAATTGTTACCCTTTTAGGAGATGTGTGTGGGAAAAACATGATATAGAATTGGTTTTGTTATTTCGTTTATTTTGAATTTCTAAGGATACAGTAAGAAAATTTTCAATAACATCTTTATATAATTAATAAGCAGTCATCTTAAAATTCATAAAAATTTTCTATATTTTTTTTACCTCGTTTCACCTAAAGGTTGCCTTATATACAAAAATATATGATATTTAAAACTGCAGATCTGGATTGAGTATATTTAATTCCCTTCATACATAAAAAAATAGTTTTAATGTTTTATAAACATTTAGTTTCATTGATAAAAATACAAAAGCTGTTCAGAAGAATGCATAAATTAAAAATAAAAGGTTGCCTTATATACAAAAATATATGATATTTAAAACTGCAGATCTGGATTGAGTATATTTAATTCCCTTCATACATAAAAAAATAGTTTTAATGTTTTATAAACATTTAGTTTCATTGATAAAAATACAAAAGCTGTTCAGAAGAATGCATAAATTATGTTCCCAATCTTTTGTGACATGTCCATTCAAGACATGGGTGATCATAACTCTACATAACTTTTTGTGTTTAAATGCTTTCAGCAATATCCGTTCCTTTATGACTACTCTTTTTTTGCAATACTTGTTCCACTACCTATAATTGTCAAATGGGTTTGCTTTCCTTTGCTTCTATGAGCTCTGCAAGTGTTAAATAAATACATCAAACCTCCTCTCTGTGACCAAAACTGTTCAGCTATTTTTTTTTTCTAATTGTTAGCAGCAATTTCATTGCACTTTATATTTTTAAAATTTCCTTGTTTCTCACAAAGCTTGTCCATGATATTCCTAACATTCATTAGTAAAATCACATCTGTTGCTTCAAAGTCTTTTCTTCATTTGTGACAAAATTGTCGTTACCACACTTTCCTTTGTTTCCGAGGACATTTTTCCACCTCTTAATACCTTATTAAGTTTCTCAGAATCTTGTGCTATTCCTTCAGATTTCTTTAAAAAACACTTTCCACCATTCAGGCATTTAAAGTTTTGCACTTGCTTGTTTTTTGATATTCCCAATACACAACTCACTGATTTGGTTGTCCCCTTTGATTTCTATTGCTCATTCTGATCATGAAAATCTCATTTTATGTTAGAGTGTCTTGTACAAAGTCATTATTCTATTTCTGATCTAATTCTGCTCAGAGCCCCATTCATTACAATTCTAGTATGCTACTTATCAGTAAATAAATTAAACTATCAAAGTGACCTAATTTGACAAGCTGGTAGCTGTCTCTTCTGCTATAAGATAACATTGTTAAAAAAAAATTGGTCTCAGTAACTCACATAATTTTGTAGTCAATAAGTAAAATTTTATGCCACAAATGATATTGGCAAGGTTTGTGCTACTTGGAAATAGAAAAAAAAATCATTACTCACATGTATTTTGTATAAAAAAAATACAAAGAGGACATAAGAGAATATTATATTTTAAAGAAAAGAAAAAATCTTGCTGGGATATTAAAGACTGTAATTATAGTTTAATTTTTTTTTCAACAAATAATCCATTTATTGTCAGCAGTGATAGTTATCATTTTTAAGGTTTTAGATGAACAAAACTGATTTTAATAATTTTTCCAAATACTAAATCAACACAGCTGTAATGTTATTGTTTTAAGGGCTAACAAGAACAGGAGACTAAATCTCTCACATGTAAAAATGTTTATTCACCTCCAGATTTTGTCAATTAATATTGATGTAAGTGTTTGTGGCTTTAGGAGTTGTTTTTTTTTCCCAAATGTGGATCTTCTTCTTATGAGAATGTGAGAGACTGTCATTCCTTGTTAGGTGGGATGCTGATATATCTTCCTGCCATTTAGTTATCACACATGTGTACATTCTAAGCACAGTTGGGTCAACCACCTGCTTACATGTTGGGGGAAGTTACTGACATACTGTGAGGTGAAAATCTGCACCTGGTAGCTATGAAGTCACCTTCCAGGTCAATTCTCTGATGCACATGGCATGACACTGAATACAAAGTCTATTTTGGTATCTCTTAAGCAAGATCAGTACATACTAGGGGTCACCACAGATCAACTTTTCTTAGAACAAAGGATTGCTGAAATTCAATCAAAGCAATCTGGTATTTCCTAGAATAAATCACATACTGCACAAGTTAATGTATAAATGTTATTTTCTCATAAAAATTGGCATAGATTTTCAAATTAAACAGAAATTACTTAATTCTTATTTCCTTGATATATGAACCTGAATCCCCCCACCCAAAGTGTTCAAAAGCTGTAAAAATGATGAAATTCTAAACAAGATATAATTAATTTTACATTTAGGGTTAATTGACATGCCAAAATACAATATACTCTCATACTTTTTACCAGAACTTTTTTTGATGACACATGATTTCTTTTGAAGAAAACTTTAATTATTACAAGAAACTGATATTAGTAAAACTGGGAGGAAGCATATCAAATGTTCTGTAAATACTAATAATTAGTATATAAAAATTATGTAAAATTAAATTAATCAGGATTTTTATAAACAGGATTTCTTTTCTTTCTTTGTTTTCTTCAATCGACTTCCCTATGGAAAAATTTCTCTTGTATGGTAGTTTGTGATGTTAAAATTACAATAATGACATTATTAAAGCTGGTATACTTTATTGCTTTCAGCTACTGATAAAAACAATTCAAGAAATCTGAGTGACCTTAAAAAGTGTCACTGTGCAAAAAAGTTACGAGTTAAAAAGCAATGTCAATAGAAACATTTGCTTTCCTTACTGACAGTGCTTTAAAGTACTAAGTATTTTTAGTGCTGTTCTTTATGACAAAAATCTTCCTAAATCCTTTTTTATTTGTAAAACTGGTGAAAAAAAAAAAAATAACTTGGCACAAACATGTTGTGCTGAAATGCTGAATAAAATTATTCCCAATAATTGTTTTATTAAATACTTTTTTAACTAGGTACCTCCACAGAAAACGAGATACCTAAGGTTTAAAATTAATATTTTCAATAAGCAAAATACCTTGCTATATTTCAAAAACCAATTTAAATTGTCTGTAAGGAGGTTTTTTTTTTTTTCTAAAATAGCTGATTAACACACTTTTTTTATTTGTCTTCATTGCAATCTTTATTAAAAAAAATCTTTCAAAAGTAAAATATTCTTTTCTAAAACTTTTTTGAGAAATATCAGCAGATTTAAAGTATAATTAATCTGATTTGAAATAAATATTATTTTATGTTCAATATATCACAGAAATGCATTTTTTAACACAGTGAGAGCTTTTTATTTACACTGTTCAGGTATTAACAGCTTGATGTTTATCTAATGTTGTTCTACTGGGGCTTTATCTGTATAAATATAACATGAGTGCATTTTGTATATAATTTTTAAGTACTCAGAAATCTTAAAAATTTAGGAAAAAAATTCTCCATAACTTAAAATTTTATTGAATTTTTGATATCTTGGATTTAAATTTAATATAATTATTGTTCTTATTTTCTTATAATGTTGTGTATGGTTGAGCATACTTACAAAAATGGACACATTTATACACATACAAAAAAAATTCATAATTCTTTTAAAAATATTGGTGCTTGATAAATTTTACTATTGCCATGTGTGATTAGTAAATATAGTTTTGAATAATATCACTAAAAGGGTGAAATTAATACAGAATTTTAAAAGATGTAAGAATTATTAACTTAAATTAATCTAATTAAAATTAAAAATAAAAAAAATTCTTGTAAAAATTCATTATTCATTGAAAAAAACATTTAAGACAATAGTGTCATTAATATATTTTATTTATGAAAGCAATTAAAAGCTTTAATTACATAATTAGATAGCTTTATTGCATTTTTTTAAAATTTTATGATTCAGAGCAGATTTTTTGTTTAATACTGTTTCTGTTTTACAAAAAAAAATTGAAATTCTCCAAGGAGACCTGCTTTAACTAATATAAATATGAATGAGGTGAAAATTTAATTTCTCAAAATTTCATAAAATTAAGTAAGGAGAAGTGGGGTAACAGATTTCAAAAAAAGTTTATTTCAACAAGATTTTGTAAATAAATAAAAATCATTCATTTGCGAATAAGTCTTGAAAATTTCATAAAAATCTGACAATTATTTGATTTTTGCAAGAATTTCCAAATCAATGTACTTTTTACAACAAAAAAGATGCTAATAAATACCTTGGTCTTTCCTCTTAGTAATAACAAAAAATATTCTGAGGATAAACTTCGTTTTCATCAAGTTTGGGACCTTTTTTCATCATGGTACGCTCTTTTTTCAATGAATTAGTAGTGGAGGTACCTACTTTTTTAACGATTAAAAAAATCAAAAATTATTCAAATCAATCTTAATGTGCAAGCTAACAAATTTGCATAACTGAAATAACGTATTATTACTCAAAAGATTGATCTTTTTGGTGCAACCAGAAATAATCTTTTTTATTTCATAAGCACTCTAGATAACGAATAAATATACAAAAAGTTAATGAGTGGTGGCCCATTGGGAAATCCAAAAGAAAATATACTAAAAAAGTAAAAATAAATTTTTAATAAATTGAGATTAATAATCTGGTGTTTTTTTTTGTTTTGTTTTTTTCCTTAAGCACTCCTGATTACGAATTTTTTTAAAATTATTATTATTATTATCATTTTAATAATTTTAATTCATTGAATTCCTCCTCGTTAACAAATTAATAATTTGGGTAACTTCCATTTTAGTACCCAAAATGTTTCACATAACAAATATTGAATTACCTCCCTCAGATTGCTTCTACTCATATTCTGAATCTGAACATACTTTTTTAATTTTTTTGTTTTCTCCCAAATCTTTTGAGTTGACCAATATGAATTTGTAAAATAATGTGAATAATAACAGAAAAAAAAAACTGGTCGTACCTACTTGTTTCTTTTAATCAGAAATCTCTCATTAAAGAAGCAAGTAGGTACGACCATGAAGGTACAAACAAAAATAACGTCCGAAATACAAATCTTTACAATAATGTTTCGTATGTCATCTATAACAAATTAATCCAAATGAAAATTCAATATATATTCAAATTCAATACATTCAATTTCCAAAATCTAAATAGGCCCTATTTCAGTTTACCAACATTTGACGGTACTTTTATGCGGTCCAAGGATGAATGTGTTTATACTAGAGAGACTAGACTAGAGAGAAAGTTTCCGCTAATTCTGTTAATTACAGAAATTAAATTGTAATAATTCAATTTGTTTATTTAGTTATAATATAAAAAAGTGCACTCCTGTACTACTCAGAAAATGAAGCTAACGTAGAATAATTTTTAAGCCTTAAGGGAAGTAGTTCAATATTTGGTATTTTATTTCATTTTCGCTGTTTATGGAAGTTTGTTTATGTCCGTGAAAGGTTGAACTCATATACTGGACATTACTTTAATGAGTTTACTTTTACAATGGAAATTTAAAAACACAAATATGAGTTTGAGGAAAAGAAAAACAAACTCTTCGCATATGACGTAAAAAACAAACAAAACCAAAAAATTAATACTTCGGATTGATTAACATTTAATAGTAACAGTAACAAAAAGCAGTCAAATAAGATTAAGAAGAATCTAATGATGAAAAAAATAAAGAAAAAACGTGTCTAATACAAAATTAGGGTGTGGCGTGGTGTCGATATCCAGAGGATTTTATTTTATTTTTGGCTAATCTTTAAAAAAAAAAAAAAAGAAAAAAAAAAGAGAAAATAAAAAAATAACTGAATAACAACGTAGTTTTATTAAATTTGAAAAACCTCCAGCATTTGCTTTTAATTAAAAATAATATAAATAAAGAAGAAGACTAATTTCAAGTCAACATATAGGTTGAAAAGGTTAGCGGGTGAGATCATGACATAAAATGATGGGTTTTTTTTTTTTGTTTCGTTAAAAGTAGAAAACCGGTCATTAGAAAATAAAGAAGAAAACTATAAAAAGGTTGAAATCAATTGTAACAACCCATCAAATCTGATCTGATGATAAACAACAATTTTCATAAAGATATTACTTAAACATTTTCTCTTCCTAAAGATTTCATTTTGATCTTTATTTGATCTGAAGAAAATTAATCTTTTTTTTACTTTTAGAAATTACTAACAAAGAATGTGCGAGGTCAGTAGTCAAGAGGTCGGTTTTTAAAAAGAAACAATTTAAAAAGTAAAAACTGAAACTGAATTACCATTCAAACTGGTTAGTTTTTTGGGAGGAAAGTGAAGTCATAAAATGAAAATCTAATGAGAAAATAATATTTTTTTAAATGAATAAAATCACAGTGAGAAATAAAAATTACATCAAAGTTTCCAACAGAATAACAATCGGCGTGGTTACATCTGATGACGTTTTAAAAAAAGTTTTTTTTTTCTCTATTAATTAGATACCACGATCATTTTCAAGATTATTTTCGTCATGTAAAGGAGACAGCTGATTATATATAATTTTTATGTTTAAAATTTAAATTATTTTTTAAGTGATAATAAAAAATAAAAAAGTAAGCATAATATTTTATTTTTGAATTAAAAGAAAATGCAACAAGAATTGCCAAGATAGCAAGTTTTCAATCTTTGAAACAAAAATAAATACTGAATTTTTTTTATTTTTAAAATAAATTAAATCTGAATAGAATTTTTAAATACAAAAGAAAAAAGTATCAATGGAGAGATTTTTTTCTTTGCTAAATTAGTGAGTGTCAATGTGAAGAAGTCTGGAAGGTACAACGGTCGAAACGTTACAATAACAAAGACGAGAACATTAGTTCAAACAAATCTAAATAATAAGTTAATAACTCATAGAAATTCGGACAGAAGTTAGTTAATGAATGTAAATAGCGAATAATTTTGATCAAATTAAAGTTCCTTACGTTTCACATGCTACACAGCACAGGTGTAAGGAAGGAATCCAACTAACAATGAAGATATCTTCTTATACAAAACAAAACATTGTTTAATAATGCCGTAAAATATAATACATAAGTTTATAATCGTTCACATTTGATTATTTTAAAGCTCATTGTTTAGCTGTAGAAAAAAATCCATTTATAGGCTACAACTTTTTACAAACGTATCTGACTTTTACGAAGAAAAGTGGAGGCGGATGATAAATTTTGTAACATTTATTTTTAGACATCCTTTCCATGAATCGTCATAAATAAATATTTAAGCTTATAAATGATTCTTTTTAACTCAGAGTATAAGGGACATTATAAAATCCTTCTGATTAAAATAAAATCATAGATTCAAAATAGAATTAGGGAGGACAACAGATATAAAATATTTAAATATCTACTTTTATCTTTTCGGCTTTTTAGTAGTAAGTAATTTAGCATAAATAAACCGAATGTATTTGTAATTCAAAGAAAGAAAAGTCAATGTTAAGGAAGGATTTAATACAATCACACTTCTTAATGTATTTTATCGTTAAAAGAATCATATTTCGTATAAAATTGACTTACTGTAAATAAACTGACAACTGCAGCCAAGAATTTAGATCTTAGATAGATCGACATGCATGCTCCCGTATCCATGAACGTAAAAGACTAAAGAGAAATGAAAGGTGAACAGAGCGACCTCTACAAAATGGGAAGAAAGATAACTCTCGATTCCTTTAAAAAACCATTGGCTGCTCGACATTTTTTAGTAACAAGTCATTGACCTTCAAATAATTACGTTTGTATCATCATCATCGAAATAGTGCAAAAAAAAAAAAAAAAAAAGCAACAGCTTCTATCTAATTTGTACCATTTCAGATATGAATAGTATGATCGTCACAGATCCGGTTGTATGATTATCTGGGTGAACATTCATAGACTCTCTTTCAATTTTTTGCTGGAAAAATAACCTAAAACTACCATTTGTCCTTTTGTTTGTGTGGCTGTGTTGATAGTTTTTGTTTGAAGATGATCCGTGTTTTTTTGTTTTGTTTTGTTTATCAGTCAATTAATTTATCAGCAGAAAATTGTAAATCGTTCGTTGAGTAGATAACCTAAAAATAGTATCACGTGTTTCAGAATCAAAATAAGTAAATAAAATAAAAAGATCAATCACCATTCATTTTTATTATCTCATTCAATTGTGAAATTTTTTGCGTCATACGTAAGTTACTGTGTGTAGTTGTAATTAAATTCGAGTCACTTAATTCCGTAGTTTACGGTAATCACAGGGCCGTAGCAGCCGGGGTAGTAGTATTTTTTTACATGGTTTTATTTTAACAAAAAATACAATAAAGAAAGAATACAAGAAAGGAAAATAACAAAATATTAATTATTATATCAAAGCAAGGAAGATTTTGTGTTGTACCTCTACCAAATCGCTAAAAAAAAAGTCAGCATACCGGCGTAATGAAAAAAACAGTTTTATCGTAAAAATATTAGGAGGAAGGATCAAAGTATAATTTGAATATTTAATTAAATTTTTTACTCATTTTTAGAACATTCGAAATTTTGATTAAAAAAACTTGTTCTTCTAACGTCAGTGGTTGTAACTTAAACTAACTTTTAGTTTTCTTTTAGGCTAAAAGAAAACTAAAAAAAAGTTTTAGCATCGCAAACGTTGGTAAAAATATTGTTTTTTTATGTGTTTCACCCCCTTAATTTTATGAAGACTTGAGAAATTTGACGTGATTTAGTGACTATATTAGTTAAAAACTTAAAAGCGAAATTCGTTGAAGAATTTAAATTTTAAAAAATTCTTCATTTAAATCACCGATTTTTTTTGATTTTTTTTTTCAAAATCTGACACCCGTCTTACCGAAAATCTGTTCTCAATCGAAAAATAAAAAAACGCAATAAAACTAAGACATTATTTAATTGGAGAAGCTTTTATTTAATTGCTTTATTTTCTGAAGAAAAATAAAATTCGATGAAAAATTAATTTTTACAAGATTTGTTTTAATTTTTTTTCACAGTTTTAAAATTTAAATTGAATAATTTATGAAGTTTTTAAATCTTTTAAAATTCAGTTTCAATGAGATAACTCTTAGGAAATATTATTAAGTAAAAAACTACTAATCATATAAAGTTTTTATTACAATCTGACGACCCCGAATATTTTTAAAAGAATTTCGATTTTTGTATGTATATACGTGCAGAATTTCTATGGATGTTCATATCTGACATTATCATTAAAAGGTCACGTGTTTTAAGTGTTGTAAAAAAATACAGTTTGTTTGGTTTTTATGAAAAAAATCAGAAGAGAAAAACTTACTTTTGTAGCAAATTTTCATTTCAACGTTTTTCTTCATAAATATTGAGAGAGCACAATTTATTAGATATTGACATCATCTGAGAATGTTGGGTGCCTTGGGGTGTGGTAATGGTTAATAAGATAGTCTAGTTGATCATTACTACTGAGTAATGAATTTGATTTTCATATTTGTGGCTTTGTGCTAAATTAAGCTAAGCTTAGTAGACAACATTCTCTTAGGACATTGTGAAGCCTGTTTATAGGTACCATTTGAATTTGGGACTTGATTTGAGTTTAATGTCATCATTTTCAAATCTTTCAAAATAGGAATGATGTATTGATGAGGATACAACAAGATTGTAAGGGAAGAGATTGCTGCTCATCACTAGTTTTTAACAGAAAGAGTTACAAATTATTTGCTGATGAGGATGAAACTCAGAATAAATGATTTTAACAATTTCAAAAGAAATTAAACACATGGGAAATTTATGTATAGGGATTTAGGTTTACTCAGAGAATATAGTTTTCACAGAGATCTGTCTACAAACCCTCCACAACCCTAATCATGCAACAAATTAAGGAATAAAAACACCACCAGCAACAACAACAAAATTCCCTGGAAGAGTCAGTCCCACTTCTTTGTTTATTTCTTGTCTCATTGAAAAAGGACACAGGTGTGTCCAAAAATTTTAACTTTAAAATCTTTTTCTTCATGCTTCAGTTCAGTCAAAAGGCCTACTAATATATGATAAATATCATCAGTGTTATTGACAATATCATTATATCAAAATGTGTATGTGTGTGTGTGTTTACAATAATATTATTTATTATTATACAGTTCCCTTTTCAGGGCCATCTCCCATTCAAATTGTTACCCCCCCACACACATTTGGGGATGTGCCTCAGTTCCACCCAGTTGTTGTTACTAATATTGATTTTTGGGTGGGCTGACTCTAAACTTAAAATGCTCCAATTGAACAGCAAAAATTCCCAGTAATAAAACACCCAGTCGAAGACTGGTTATACTGCTAGTGTATATATACATATATATATATATATATATATATATATATATATATATATATATATAATAGATTAATGGTCAGAGTTGAATCAGACCAGGAAACAGTAGTATTAAAAAGTGCTCAATACACATGTGAAAAAAATAAAATAAATGTAAAAATAACATGTAACTTTAAAAATCAGGATGTCAGTTGAATATGCAGACCTTGGTTTTGACCTTACAGTCTCATCAGGCGATTTTTTATCAACTGACCACCTAATGCTTTTTTATTTAAAAAAAACACAAAGAATGCTACATTATTATTTTCAAAAATAAATAAACAAACGCATGACAGATCAAACACATGATGTTGAGTGAAATAGAAAGGAGGAGGATGTGGAGAAGGAAGAAGAAGGAAAAGAAGGGTGAAGAGAAGAAGAGAAAAGCAAGCGTATCATAAATGTATTAAAAAAAAGGAAGAGAATGAAAGTAAATGTATTGCAAATGTAAGGAAGAGAGGGAAGAGAAGAAAAGCAAATGTGCTGTAAATATAACACTGCAGTTTTAAAAGGATCCTTCCCCAAAAAAGCAATACCTAAGGTTTAAAATGCATTTTAATTTTAATTCCAAGCTAATAGATTAGATTTGATATTTCCAATAAGTAAAATACTTTGCTGTATTTCAAACTGAATTTAATTACATTTGAATTATTAGGTTGGTGCAAAAATAATGACGGTTTTTGACGTATTTTCTAACGCCAAAAACCATCATTATTTTTGCACCAACCTAATATTTTTGGGAGGGAAATCACAAAAATCAGCTATATTGACAAATCTGTTAACATGGTATAATTCTCTTTATAAAAAAAAATCAATATACTTTTCTGAAAAAATACTAATAAAAAATAAAATATACTTCCCTGAAACTTTATTTGAGGAAGATTAACTGATTTAAAATTTAATTAATCTCACTTAAAATAAATATTACTTTCAGTTTAAAATATCGCAGAAAAGCAAGGATGTATTTTTAAGGTGTTGACACATTTATCGATAACCTGATGCTTGTGAGATTCATGTAAGGGGAAAATACTTGTAGTAAAATTGCATGATGAATAAAAATATTTACATAATATTACATAGGTATTTCCATGAGATCGCTAAAAAAAGAACATAGCATGATGAAAAAGACAACAAACTTGACATCTAAATGTTTATGTTATTAAGAGGAAAGATCAAAGTATTATGGGGGTATTTTTTACATTTTTTAATCGTTCCTAGCATGTCCGAAATTTTTCTTTAAACTTGTTTTTCTTGAGTCAGCAAAATTGACGGATAATCGATCATGGCAACCATTTTTTTCCATTTTATAAAAGAAATGAAAATCACAGTTTGAAATTCTTTTAAAAATCAATTATCATTTTTTCAAAACTTATTTTAAGAAAATCAGAAATTATAATGTTTATTTAAAATATTTTGAACCAAGCTTAACTTAGCTTCTGCACTGAAAAGATGTAATTCGAAAATAAAACAAAGCTGGTCATAATCTTTCGTGTCCCTTGACAGGTGATGAATGGCATATTGACGGATTACATGAGGATAATTTGTTCTACGGAAGGAGAAAAGTGAAATTATTTAGATTTAAGTGAACAAATTATTTACCACGTTATTTTTAAGGAAAACTTTCAGCGTTCTAATTTTTTTTTGTTTTTTGTACTTAGCTTTCACCTTTACGTTTATGATGCTTTATGGAAAATATATTATAAAGAAATTAAAATAAGACTTTTAAGAGTGAGATTAAATTTCTTAAGAAAGGTATCTAATTAATTTATAGGTACCTTTCTTATGAAATTTCATCAGAAGTGTATATAAAATACTATAATTTTATGTACATTTACTACATTTTACTGTGTTATTTGTACTTCCATTCATTTTATTATTAATTTTGATATTTCATTTATGAAAAAAATATCATAACTGAGATTAATATAAAAATAAGATCATATAAATTTCATAAGATGATACTGATACTTGTAGGTACCCGTCTCAGTTGAAATTGAAAAATCAAATTAACTTCCCCACATGTATTTTGTAAAAGTAAAGACCTTAACAGTGGAGAACAATGCTTAACTCAAAATAATGCAACTTAATTGTATTCTGGTTGGGCTCCCGTACTTTATAATTACAGCTCGATTATGAACACAAAATTACATTTCTTAATTACTGCAGGTCTTCTGATTAGTCAAAATGATACAATTTACAATGCGCTAAAAAAGATCTATCTCTCATAAGGACACTTACTATAGTGGATGCAGTTTTTAACTAATTTTATAATATTTTAACAACTTAAATGTAAAAATCTATTATAATTAAAGAAATAACAAATAATTGTATTAAAAATTCATTTTTCATTGAAAAATGTTTTTGCTTTCAGAAAATATTGTTCATATTCATAAAAACAACTAAAAGCAAATAAAAGCATTTGAAATTAAACAATATCTTTGTTTTATTGAGTTTTGTATGTTACAATTCAGAGATGATTTTCAGGTGTGGGGGAGCAATTAAAAACAAAAAAAACATGATTTGCATTCCTCAAAGCCTTGTGCTTTTAACTATTGTAATTACTAAAGTGGACTTGATTGAATTTCTAGAGTTTTCATAAAATTAGTTATGGGGTGGGTGGAGGTAATAAATATAAAAAAAATATTTCTGCTATGACTTTAATAAAAAAAAACATATTTATAATAATTTCCATCATCTGTGAATAGTTTCTGAAAGTTTCATTAACATCTGACAATTATTTTTATTTTTGCAAGATTTTCCAAATTAATGTGTGTCATACAAAAAACGTGTGCTAAAAAATGTATATGTTATTTTACTAGTTCCGGTGATACAAAGAGAAACAAGGATTTTTAAATAAAAATTCAGAATGTTCTAAAAAGAAGGAAAAATTTTTTTAAATAATTAAAATAAACTTTGATCTTTCCTCTTAATAATAACATAAACATTTAGACGATAAAATTTTGTTTTCAAGTTTGGCGTCTTTTTCATAATTTTTTAGCGATATCATGGAGGTACCTAAAATACATAATAATAATACATAATGGGAAATAAAAAATAATTTAGTTATCTCAACCATGACTTATCTCCATATCTTTCACTTTTTTTCTTTTAATGGTAAGGCTGTCATCCCAACTGTTTCCAAAGGGAATTATTTCTGATGGAAGTTGTCAAGTAGAACCTTTCATACAATCAATGGGTTTCATTGATTTAATAATCTGAATAATATCAATAAGTCCATGAAGAGAAAAATTGTCACAGTTTTTAATGAAATCTGCTGCTAACTTGTAATGTCAAGTTGTAACCTATTTGGAATTAACAATATTAAGTCCAATATCAAAATCTTTATTTATTAGCATGGGTAATGGCAATAAGGTACCAAGAATAAACTCAAAACATCCAAAATGATTTCATTAAGTTTTTTACATTGAAAAAACCAAAATAGGTTCTAAAATCATGCTCAAGTGAAAATCTAAATTTTTTACTTACACTAATTACATCATTTGGACTGTTGACCTCATCTTTATTGTCATATTCACAGCGTTTCAACTGCTATATGCTCCAGCCTTCTTCACGTGATATACGTTGACATTTCAAACCAAACCTTTTATGTAGTCTACAGGAGTAGATTGTTCTAATTCCACATACTATGCCTTTTTTGGATATCTCAGTACCAGTTCAATCCCTTTAGTAACTCAAGAACAATCTATCCCCATGGACTAAATAAAGGTTTCAATTTTAAATTTCAACATATATCACCTGAAGAAGGCCAAATTATACAACAGACAAAATATGAATATAGCAATAAAGATGAGGACAACAGTCTAAATGATGGAAATAGTTACAA
Source organism: Acanthosepion lycidas (assembly GCA_963932145.1). Lineage (NCBI taxonomy): Eukaryota > Metazoa > Mollusca > Cephalopoda > Sepiida > Sepiidae > Acanthosepion > Acanthosepion lycidas. The sequence goes on along the minus strand of OZ010577.1, from coordinate 99,130,920 downwards.
TACCTCATCTCAGAAATATAGACAGATATCGAAATTTTCGAATTACAAAATTTGAAAAATATAATTTCTGACTACCAGTATCTACAAAACATTAAATTTAAATTTCTGTTTGACTCTAGATAGAGAAAATGCTTATAACAGCAAAAATGAAAGGCTACTCTTGGAGATACTTATGTATACATTAGAAGAAATGGAGGAATTTCCATTCTTTTTAACTTTATGATCATATTTACTAAACACAGATTTCAACAAAAAAGACCCCAAAATGACAACAAAATTCTCAAAATTTTTTCATCCTTTAATAGTCAGTTGTGCTTAATTTGCAACATATATAAATGTAGGTAGAAAAAAAAGCAAATGTTGATAAGCTAGTGAGAGTCACAAAGCATTTCCCAGGGCCTCCAATCAGAGTTGTCCATGCCAAGGTCAGGGGATTTGGCGGGTAGTACACACAGGCCCTGACTATATTCATGTTGAGAGCGATTATCATTATTAAAATTATTTATTATTAATTAATGTAATAAAATTAATTTTTTTTATTATTCAAGTATTAAAATTCAAAGAAAAACGTTCTTGTAAAATCAATAATGAACAGACACTTACTTACCAACTGGTATCTCATGATAGACTAAATTATCGCAAGAATACTTATCTTCTTGTTGAAGTCCTTTCAACGTTCTAATTTGATTTATTTGAATGATTTCATTTTCTGCATAAACAGTTTACAATTTTAAACTTTTTTTAGTGAAGAGAATATGAAAAGTCTGTATAAATGTACTCATTTTCAATCTTATCATGGTTCATTCTATTGAGAGCTATAGGCATATGTTTTGTTTTTCTTTTTAATATTGCAAGGACTCAATTCCTATGATGATGTTTCTGTAACCAAGTTTTAAGCCTGGATTTTTTATTTTGTTTCTTCATAAAGATCCTGTGACATCAAATTTTAATTTTAATTTCATTGATAAAGGTTTATTTCAATTGTTTTAGTAAAAACTTAGTTTGTTCCAAGGCTGGAAAAGCTTTGAACTTGTGATTTGAATATAACCCACCCTTCCTTGGTGCAGAGTGACTCCAAGAACCAATAGTGGACACCACCATATTGGCATTGCTGTCTTGAGAAAAATAGCTTGCATTTCATCTTTTTTTTTCCAAAGGTTGAGATGATCATTTATGAGTTACTGAATGACAAAACTTTTATATTGATAAATTGTTAATTTTCAGCATAATCTTCCTTGCTAACACTATTTTAATTTTTCTTAGATCCTTTTTGTGACATTCTTAAAGTCAATTTTTTGTTCCTATCTTGCTAGAGTATTCAATCTCTTTTTCGTTTTGTGATCTTTGTTCAACTTTTTCATGGTGTCCAAAATTGTGTTCTCATCACTATAACTTTAAATTATCTTGATTGTCTTGCTTACAAAACATTGCAATATTTATTAAATTAAAGAATAAATATAAACAACTATATTATTATATATATTTACCCTATGATGAACAACACACGAATTGCATTGAAATCTCACACCACCAAAAGGAATTTCTCATGAAAATAGATCAACTGAAATTCACATTATATATTATATAAATATATCTTGAAAATATTAACAACATTTCAGTTAGTTAAATACCAATTTCATTATAAAAACATTGATTTGTAAAACAAAATCTGACCTAGTGTATATCCAATTGAAGCATTATTTATTTATACTGAATGAAATGACTTATTTGATGATTTGTCTTTTATGGTTTATCACCCATTTGTACATTATTTAAAGCCAAAATATTTTGGATTGTAAGAATAATTTGTTTTCTTTTTTTGTTGTTTTTTTTTTGCAAATGAAGATTACATTAACGTTTTTTTTGAGATAACAATGCATTTTCCAGATACAAGTTCTACTATTTAATCCATAGAAGAAATGAATACATCATTTGTCAAGGGTATTTGCATGTGTGTGAATGTAATGTACTCAACTGGAATTCAACTCAGCTTTTTGATTTCTTATTCCAAGCAACTATCCATTACATCACCCACATATCCAAGAAATGACTAAATTTATTCCACAATTTTCAAATAAATCTTGAAATTTTTCAAAACATATTTTAAAACCTTAGAACTGGGATAAATTTGCACTTCATTTTTTTAAAAAAAAGAAAAAAATGTTATGCTTAATTTGTTTTAGTTTTAATTCAAAGAAAGATTATTTTGTTTCACTTTATTTCTTATAAAAGTTAGGTTTCATAACATTATAAAAACAACAACCTTTTAAGGGAATTTTATTTTTGCATGAGTTACAATTTTTAAAGATTAAACAAAACTGGAAAAAATTACACTAATTTTCTATATGCTGTATGTTATGTTGAACACAATTCATGACTGCTAAGGACAAGTAACAAATGTGATATTTACTATAAGAACACAGGCTAGTGTTTTTCTGATTTACACATTTGATGCACATATTTGGAGTGATACTATCAACTTTTAGAAATTAAAATTGTGATTTTATTCTGTTATCAAATATATTTAGTAAATAATGTTTTTAAATTGCTACATATATTCTGTTATACTATAGTTTTCTTGTGTCTGTTTTGATAAAAATATCTGCATCAAAATTTGATTATAAGCCACAAACTAAAGTAATAAAATAATGTTTTATTCAATTTGAAGTCAAATTACTGTCTTTATTTGACATTCAACATTTTGTAAGGAAATGTCAATTTTTGCTAATCTATCAACATTTTTTGTACTTGAAGACTTTAATTGATGAAAGTATTTCATTATATTCTTTCTTCCCTTCAGTACTAAGACAATTTAGATGAAACTTTAGCTGTTTAAAAAATAAAAAAAACAAAACTGGAAAGCATAATGGATATTTACATGTTTAAGTCCTCCCATCCAAGAAATATCTAACTCAAAACATTAATTACAAGTAAATTGAAATAAATTATTGTATTTCATGGCTTCACTATTTTTTTCATTAAAATAAGTCTTGAAAATTTACTCAGCATTTTTCAGGTCAAAAGTTATTTTAATTTTGTTTTTGTTTTTTACAAAATTCTTCGAAAGTCAAAATTGTGGTGCATCCTTAAAGCTGGAATGTCCTCTCAGCTGAGGTTTAATTTTGAAACCATATGTATCACAATAATAATAATATTATTATTATTAATAATAATAATAATGAGACGAAGAAGAAGAAATCATAATAATGGTCAAGAAAAGGAAGAAATAATATGATGTATTCTAAGGTAACATTCATTATACGTGAAAGAAATTATACAAAAAACAACTTAAATACAAAATCTGACTTACAATCAGCATCACTTGATTAACTCTCACAGCAATGAGGCACCAAAAACCATGTTCAAGCCAAGTTACAGAGCTCATAATTTTCAAACAATTAAATTGCATCTATTAAACTAGTGCAGTAGAGGAAAGCTTCAACACAATTAGGCCAGGATGCATCAAAATTTTGCAGGAGCTATCTGTCAGAATTTCTACTTTGAGAATATCCACTTCAAGTAGAGAAAAGTAATAAAGAGAGAGAGAGAGAGCCTAATCAGGGTTCATATTTGGCAAAAATCCATTTCATCTGAGTAGAGAAAAATGCAACAATTGGGGAAAGGACAAATGATTACCAAAGACCACTGAAGATGTTATTGTTTACTTGCATTATATGGATGAAACTAATCATACTGGCTAATAATGTCAATTATACTTGATCAATTCTAACTATAGAACCTATTTGCATTGTGATTCATTCTGAGAAGACTGGCTTTTAACAATGTGACTCCAAAGAAATAAACTTAGTTACATGTAAATCTTTTACAGAATACTGAAGTAGAGGAACTTATAGGGTATATGAAAATGGATGCTAAATTTATATCAACTCTGATAAATAACAAATAATTAGCTTATATTGCTTTATCAATAAAATTATGTCTTATATAACAAACCAAAGCCATACTTTTCAACTTATAATCTGATTCATCATTTTTAGCTTTCTTCAGATTGTAGTGCCCTAGGATTTTTAAAACAATAAAAATTGACGAGGGTGTATACAGTAATAGCAGTGTCAAGAAGAAAGCCATTTGTATGTTTGTCAAACATTGACCAAAAGATTTAATATACTATAGTCGTGTGATTTATTCTTATTATAGATTTTAGCAACCTCAATATATGAGTTTTTTTCTTTTCTTATTAAGTCAAGAACTTTAATTTTTTCACTTAAAGGAAGCACTTTACAGTTTCTCTTTGATATACCAGAATTACCAGCATCATTAATCTCATATTTTTGGATTAATATTAAATAAAACTTATGAATTGTTTATTTTTGGGGTTGACTGCATGTAAGTGAAATAACAGAAAACAAAACCATAGAAGAAGAATAGATATATCATGTTGTTTTTTTAATGTTTTACTTTGTTTTATCTTGTATTATCTTCTTTTATGTTTCATATCATCTTTGAACAGAATGTATGGTTGTCAGCAATAGAAAAGGTCCAAGATACAAACTATAAATTGGAGATGTCAACATGAAACAAGTACAGAAGTTTAAATATCTATGAAGTGTTTTAACAGAGGATGGAATATGTGACACCAAAATCCAAATGTACATTGGAACAGCAAAAGATACCTTTCAAAATCTAAGCAAAATACTAAGAAACAGGAAAATTTCATTAGAAACAAAGAAAAGAAGGCTGAACTGCTATGTAATATCAATCTCCTTATATGGCAGTTAATGCTGATGACACAGATGAAAAGAAGACTGAAGGTAAAAGAAATTCAATTTTACAGGAGGATGCTGAGAATTCAATGGATGGAGTGCATAAGCAACAAAGAAGTCTTAAGGAAAATGGAAACAAAAAGGAGGGCTTGGAGAATTTGACACTCACAAGACATTAAAAGCAAAAGGGAAATAGGTAGCAGCAGGCCACCTACTTGACAACCTTGTGTGAATGGAAGGTCAAAAGATAAATTTTACTAAGTGCTATAAGGGATAGGAAGTTGTGGAGAACCATGATCACCCATGTCCAGAAGGGACATGGCATATAGAAGATCATTCTTGCTAATTGTTTCTAAAACTGAACTGTACAAGAATATTTGTTGAATTCGAATAAATTTATTTTTGGTTAACTTCCCAAGTTGAGCAATAAAAAAAACTATGAAAAATATAGGATGACTAATTTTGATATTAAAGACAATTTTCTTTTTTTACACTTTATAAAGCGAAGTGCTCTTCTTACTTAAATTTAGTTTGTTGATGACACAAATATAATTGTAGTATAGGGTGCAATGGATAAATTGTTATCTAAATTATGCAAAAATGAAAATAACACTGACATCTCATTTTGAAAGATATATTTATTAAAATTACACAAAAATATCTTGAAATACTAAAGAGTAAATTTATTCAATAAAATTGCCATTGTCTTCAACCATGGCTTCCAGACGACTTCAGAATTTCCTGCAACTTTTCTGGATGGTTTCCTTGTATATATATTTTTTATATGTATATTTTATATAAAAATATATATATATATCATTATTAGATGGATATGATGTGCAGCTGATGTAATGATTAGTGGCTTAGAACAAGAAATTAGCGAGCCAAGTTTGAATCCCGTTTGAGTTTGTTACACTCACTTTTGCACAAATACCCTTGGGAAAGGTGTGAATTCATCTCTTCTCTTCCCCGCCCACTATGGATTAAATAGCAGCACAGACTGGATGGTTAGCAACCATAGGACTCTGAATTCGAAATCGTATGTAGCCCTGGTAAAGCACATACTATGCAGTTAATGAAGGAACCATGATATCCACAATGACACTCTGATTCCGACTGCAGTTGTTGCAATAGATGATGTATGAATACCATTATTTTATGGAAAAATTAATGTTTACATTTCTTTTTCTCTTCCATTATGAACATTTCTACATATGATGAAAATTTCCACATTATGAACATTTCCACATTTTATAATGAAAGAATAATAATAATTTTTCTAAATTGTAACCATATTTATTTAAAAAAAAAATTACACTAGACTTCTACAGATTATCAGTAGAAATACAAATTAACTTCAAATGAAAGTGAAGTTTGGCAAATTACTGAGTAGTCTCCCCTTATTTATTTGCAAATAATTATAAAATAAATTCTATAAATACAAAATGATTTGGCAGCAAGCTTAAGAGCTGCCTTTAAGTGATCATACAGATTAATAACAATAAATTAAACTGATCCTCAGTCTATTATTGAAGTGAATTTGGTTCTCATGGGGGGGTCTTACTGATATGAACTTTCACAAGACTAAGCTTAGTAAACATTTAGTGCACATATTTGTAGTGTGAAGCAAGTTAGTCTAACAGACCAATATTACTGCAATTTAATCCTTACTAGGTGCTCTACACTTGTGACAGTTTAGTCTAAGCTCAGTAAATATCTAGAGCTGTGGAGTAACGATTAACAAGCTGGTCTTTCATATTACTACTCAGTGATAAGTTTAATTACCACTGGTTTAGTATTGTGTAAGGTTTTGTAAACTTTTCTTTCAGACCAATTTGCTAGTGAAGTTAATTAAATCCTCATTGGGTACTTCATTACTATGACCTTGTACCAAACTAATACATATAGTACATCTGTCTTTTTATTTAATACTTTTACTAAGTGAAATAAGTATAAGAATCACAAATTAAAAAAATAAAAGGCTAACTCTGAATTGGTCAAGCATCTCACATCACAGGGTCTTCTTTCAGATAAACAATATGGTTTTTGCTTCTCTAGGTCTGTTGTAGAGTAGAACTCAACATACTTCCTGCTCTTCCCTACTACTGTGACAATGGACTGTTCCTACTTGTAAATATGGCAAGTCACCACATTTGAGTAGGATTTGAGGACCAGTTGATTTACTCAAGTTTTCAGTATGAGTATTTAATAAATCTCTTCTTTGTTTTCCTTACCTAGTCTTCTGTTCCTTTGATCTTCCTAATTCTCAGCTATTTTGAACAAAGACAACATTACAAGGTCAACTACTGATGTATTAATGATTATTTCTGAAACAGTTTGTCAAGCTTTAGATAAGAATGATGAAGCTTGGGCTGTTACTTTGGACAATCTCAAAAGCATTTGACAGAATTTGGCATACTGGCCTTCTTTACAAGTTGAAATGTTATGGCATTTCTGGACAAATTTTTGAACTGATTCGGTCTTTCCTACCAAATTGTGCTATGAAAGTTGTCCTGAACAGCCACTCTTCTAGATCTTTTGCGTATTAATGCATATGTCCCCCAGGGCTCTATCCTTACATTTACATTGTTCCTAATTTTCATAAATTAAACCTTCTTGATGTCATCAGTTCTTAACTCGATATCTATGCTGATGATACCTGTCTATATTTCTGAGATGAGGTATTATGAACACCATTTACATTGTTCGGACTATCATCCTCATCTTTGTTACCATATTTATCACAACATTTCGGCTGTTGTACACTCCAGCCTTCTTCAGGTGGCTGGAATGTCAAACTGAACCCTTTATTTCACTCGCTGGGGTAGACTGTTCTAGTTCCATATGCCATGTCTAATGGATGTCAGTTATCTTCTGTTAATTCCCTCTCCAAATTCTCCACCACCTTAACCAGGTATTGAACTCACACTCTTTTGCCTTTATCCACTATGCCATGTGTCCTCAAGGATAAAGGTGTTAGTTAGATCTAGTGACAGGACCCAAAGAGTGCGAGTTCAATACTTGTTAATTTTAATGCCTCCAAAACGAAAGTGCTCTTTATCAATCAGCTGAGAGACTCTTTTCTGATTTCTATCAGCATGGCTGATGCTAACTTCTAGAAGAGAGTAATTTATTTTGCCTTCTCTGGCTAACATTTTCTGCTGACATAAAGTGGAAAGGTTATATTGAAACAATTGTTAGGTCTGGTGCTAGGAAAGTTGCTTCACTGTCGTTCTAAACAATTTTTCTCAACATAATCTATCTTACATATTTATAAGTCTATCATTCATCCATGCTTTAAATATTGCTGCCACATATAGTCTGGTGTTCCTGCTATACATTTAGAAATTCTTGATAAAATTCAAACAAGAATCTGCAATGTTATTGGTCTTGACTTGGCATCAGTCACTTTCTCACTTCTGCAATGTAGCTTCCCTGTGACTTTTCTATAAATACTTTCATGATAATTATTCTGATGAACTTTGCAATATGGTACCCAGATTTTATGAATTTAAGCACAGTACCAAATTGGCGGCAAAGTCTAATCATTTTACAGTTGAAATGGCTACATATGACCATAAGTTTTATGCTAGCAGTTTCTTCTATTACACTTCTCTCTTCCAGCTTCTTGCTTCCTAGTTAGGTTTTATCTTCAAAAATTTAAATGCAATGTCAATTGTTATCTTCTGTTTTAATTCTTGTTCTCTCTCCTTAATAGTATTTTTTTTCATATTCTCTAACATTCAGTACCCCCCCCCCCGGCATCTTAGTGGCTTTATTGCCTTGCTTGGGATGAAATGATTAAAAAAAAAAAATTCAAAGATGCTTGTAAGAAGAGAAAAAAGAACAAACTGATATAGAAATGTGGTAAAAAGTGAATGAAAACTTAAAAAGAGAAATTATTCATAGAAAATATTGAACAATGGCACTAAAATTTGCTAAGTTTCATGCAAAGTTTATTGAAAAGAAAGTAAAAATGTAAATCTATTTTATTTGTTTTGAAAACCAGAAATAGATGATTTCCCACGCAAATATGTAGCTGTTTTGTTAAATATACAGCCATTTTTATAAATCTAGTTTTATGTATTCAGTTATTCTAACAGTAAAGAGATTGGCTGCTTCAGTCACATCTGCACTGATACAAGAAATTTTCTGTATTGCTTACCCTAAGCATGGCTTTGTTTCAATCAAACTCAAAATAACTTTCAATTATCATTTTCTAATTCAGAAAGATTACTATGTCAATAACACATCTGTCCATAATATTTTACTGTATTTAATTTTGTATGTACATGTGTAAAGTTTTAGATATAACTAAAATATATCTGTAAAAAGACAATATATTTTTCTTTTGTCTTTATTTACATTATATAAGCCAATTTTCTCAACTATATTTTTAGGATTAAAATAAGGGAGCTGATGATTATATGGATGCTTCTGTTAGGAGTTTGAAGTTTATGCAAATCAAAATTATTAGAGCATTAAAATTAATAACTTGCAGAAAAATATTAGTCCCTATTGTTCTCAATATATATATGGCTTTTAATACATCTAAATGCTTTTACACATCACATCTAATAAACCGACTAAAATATATTTTGTATTGAAAACTATTATAAACATTTATGCTTTCTTTATTGTCAGGTTTACTCTATGAGTGCTACTGGTACTATATAACCAAGTACTACCTGCTGCATTGATGTGTTATTGACAACTAAACCAATTCTTCCACCAAGCTTTTTTTTTTCCTGAGGAGACACCAAACAGGATTAAAAACAAGCAAAAAGCAGATTAATCTTTTACGGGATCAACAGCCACCTAGAACTCTGTGTAAAGTAATATTCTGCAGTCTTGTGGGTATCTTTAAAAAAAAATTATGGGATCACACATTGACAGAAAACACAGCTTGGACTCCATCAGGCAGTTTAGTGTGTTGTGAAGCATTATTCTGGCCATTCGTGCAGCCAAACATACTGGTTCACTGTTCCTTTGGACAAAAAGTGAAGGCTTTGCTATCTGGGCAACACAGGGCTTCATACAGTTTCTTGTTCTCTACTGAAGTAACTCCAGTTTCACTATGTTGTGGAGGTCAAATACTGGAAATCAGCAGTAAAAACCAGTGACTGCTGGCCTCCCAAGCTTTAACTTTTGACATAGAGATGGGTACTGGGGTTTGTGTACAAAGGTGGGAGAGATACTTATATCTCACTAGATAGCTACTGTCTGCCTCAAGATGAGCACCCTCCCCCAGCCAATTAGCTGTTGCCTTGTCACAACCTACCTGCTTTAGTGGGTTCCTGAAACTCATGAATTTATCCAAACAAGTGGGATATAAATTGTGAACCAAACAAAATAAGGTGGCTTATTAGTAAGCCATTAGGATGAAAAATAAAACCTAATAAAGGGCAGAAGAACTCTCGATGAGTCAATGGCCAGTTAACTAGAGGCTGTGTCTTCATAAACCACCATGGAGAAAGCAATTGGAAACCACTCCACTATTAATCCCAAGATACATCATGGCAAATAACACACATTATGAAACCTAATAGCATGAAAGGGGTTAAGTCTATGGGAATTAACTCCTCACCCGGTAAAGACCGACATGTGTAACAGGTGTCACACCTCTCATCCTGCAACTGCTACCATAAATGGTGCAAAATTCCTAGAAACCTATCCCTCAACTGGAAAGGAGCGACATGAGTGACTGATGTCACTGGCCCATCATCCAGCAACTGGTCACATCAAACAAAACATAACTCTCGGTAATGTAATGTTAGGATGTTGAACTACTATGACCAGTTGGAAAATGTAAAACAGGAGATGAGTAGGCTAAAGGTCAACATCTTAGGGGTATGTGAAACAAGGCAGCCAGACAATAGAGATTTTGTCAGTGACAATCACAGGATTATATATGCAGGCAGAGAGAAAAACGATAAAGGAGTAGGATTGATACTAGATCAATAATTCAAGAAATGTGTTCTGGGATACTATCAATTCTGGTAGTCAAACTGAGAGGAAAACCTTTCAACATAGCTATCATAATAGTGTATGCACTGACTGTCTGAAATAAGGAAGAAATCTAATCTTTCTACTCAATGCTAGATAACGCCAAGGCACATTACAAATTGCAAGAAGTCATAATTATCATTGGAGACCTGAATACCAAAATAGGCAGTGAGAGGGCAGGGGAAATAGCTGGCAAATTTGGACTAGGAACTCGCAATGTGAAAAATGGGTCCAATGGTGCATGGCCAATGACCAGGTAATAGCCAGCACATTAGTTCCAAGAACATCTGACATGATTATGGAGATGATGAAGCCTGGGAGGAGAAGCTAAAAACCAAATCAATTATATAACTATTAACAAACGTTTCAGGAATGCAATGGTTTACTGCAAAACCAACCCAAGTGCCAACTGCAGAAGTGACCATTGCCTGGTTATATGTAAACTAAGAGTGAAAATACAGTAACTCAAGAATCCTAATGCAACACCCAAATTGCAATACAAAAAACTCCTGAGTGTCCTGAACCTGAAAGAAAAATATATGGACAGTGTGAAAAGATATGAGGGACATAGTAAGAGAAGCTTTAGTGACATCAGCAAATGATATCATCCCAAAGTAAAATGTATGAAGAAGAAAAAATGAATGGATCACAGATGAGATTCAGGACATGATGCAAAGGAGACAGAAAATTTTTCCAAGATATGGAATAGAATACAGAAAACTAAACAATGAAATAAAGACCAAATGCAGGCAGGCTAAAGAAGAGTGACTAAACAAAAAATGTACAGAAATAGAGAGATCGAGTACCACAAAGAAGACATACATAAACAAATAAGGGAAACAACAGGACAGAAGACATGCTCATCAACAGGCTGCATAAAATCCAAGGACAGAAAACTCATATTAGAGAAGGAAAAAATTCTTCAGCGCTGGAACATATATATTGGATTACTCTTCCACAACGAAAGAGAACACCTGGCAATACACAGAATTACTGACGGGCCTGAAATTCTAAAAACTGAAGTAGAAGTTGCACTGGCCAAACTGAACAGAAACAAGGCTGACAGCCTTAGATGATTTTGACACAGACAAGATTACGGAAATAATAAATGAAATCTAACACAGTGGGGATATACTGGAAGATCTAAGCAGACCTATTTTCATAGCACTGACTAGAAAACCAGGTGCAAACAAATGTGTGCTCCACCAAACAATCAGCCTAATGAGCCATATAACAAAACTTATCATCCATATTCTGATGAATAGAGCATGCAACAGAATCAGGCCAGAACAGGATAGAACAAGAACAGTGCGGATTTGTTAAAGACACTGGAACAAGGAACATGATATTCATGTTCAGGATGTTATCAGAAAGAGCAATACAATTGCAGAAGAACATGCACCTGTGTTTTATAGACTACACGGAGGTATTTGACAAAGTAAGCCACAAAGATCCATTAGAGCTGCACAGCAACCTTGACATATTCAGGAAAGACATTAGAATAATCAAAAACCTCTACTGGCAGCAAACTGCCAGCATAAAGATAAAAAAATGAGCTCAGCAGATATACAAAAATAGAAAGGGGTATAAGGCAAGGACTTATTCAACCTATACAGTGAGGCAATTCTGAGAGAACTGGAAATCCTACCAGGATTCATCATTGGTGACCACAATCTTAACAACATAAGATATGCAGATGACACAGTTGCCGACAGCAGACATGGAAAGGAAATTACAAAACCTTGTATAGAAGGTTGTGAAGGAGAGTGAGAAGAAGGGACTAAACTATGTTAGGTATGTTAAAACGTACAATCTTAACAACATAAGATATGCAGATGACACAGTTGCTGACAGCAGACATGGAAAGGAAATTACAAAACCTTGTATAGAAGGTTGTGAAGGAGAGTGAGAAGAAGGGACTAATCATAAACTACAAGAAGACAGAATGCATGGTCATCAGCAAAAAGATGAACCTGAAATGTAATTTACAGATTGGGGACACTATAATCAAGCAGGTAGGACAGAGAGTGTGACTCAGATCCAAAGACGCATTTGGATGGCCAAAGATGCATACTAAAAGTTAGGCAGAATATTAAGAGACAGGAGGGGTTCGTTGATAACAATGAAAAGAGTAATGAATTGCTACATGATAGCTTTACTCCTTTACAATAGTGAATGTTAGACAATCTCCTCAAGGGTGAAGAAGAGACTTGAAGCAACAGAGGTGTGGTTCTACAGAAGGATGCTGAGAATACCATGGACTGAACATGTGAGCAATGATGAGGCTTTGGAGATGATGCAAACAAGGAGGAAACATACTTAACATCAAGAAGAGGCAGCTGAAATTTCTCAGACACATAATGAGAAAGGAAAGCTTGGAAAACGATACTCACAAGGCAGATAGAAGAAAAGAGGGACAAGGAAAAGCAATGCATGACATACTTAACAGGCTTAAGCAAGTGGATGGAACAGCGTCTTAGAGAAATAACCAAAAGACAAAACTTATTGAGAGCTATAAGGGACAGGAAGTGGAGAGCCATGATTGCTTATGTTTTGAAAGGACACTGCACATAAAAGAAGATATATATATTATATATAAAATCCTATGACGTTGTCTCATAAATTCTAATACCAAAGGTGAAAGAAATTAAATGTATAACTAAGAAATGCCTTTTAAGATGAGGAATTATCATTATTACATGCTGTTCTATTTAAAATAGTATGCTAAAAACTTCCACAACCTGAGTACCAACATTCAGTTTAAAGCTTCAAAATTACACAAAACACATGGCTATGTGGATTAAAGCATTGGTTAAAATATCTCTTGTTCTCTGGAAGTTGTGAGTTCAATCTCTGGGTTAGGTATTGCTGAAAAGCCATACTCTCATACAGTGGAAGAAACAAGCAAGCAACACAAAAGCAAAAAACTGATATAAGATATCCCCATAACACAAAGTGGAATGAGAACACTTTATCCTGTGGACTGAATAAAGGATTTTGTTTAAAAATTTTGAGAAGTTTAGTATGTATGATAGAGAAGGCTAGAAAGTACGATAATTGAAATATTGTGAGTATATTAACCAAAATGAGTATATTCGTCCAAACAGAAAGGTATAAGAAATGTTTATTTTACATATATATGCTAAGATTCATTTTCATCAGTACACTAATGATTCTTAGTAGTTTTGCTGGAGGCCATGGGACACACTTTGACAAAATTTAGATCAGTTCAAAGCACTGAAATTTTGGTCATTTATCCTTGATGGCTGTGCAGGAGGCCATTGGATTCAAACCAGAACCCCATATTTAAATTAGTCTACACTGATACATGTGAATGGCAAGTGATCAATACCTTTTAATATTTTGTGGTTGGTTTGGCAGGATAGTCTTCTCTCACTCATCCTATTCAAAACAAACCGAGCTAGTTGAACTTTATCCATATCTGTGTACACCAATGATGCTACCATATTTTCTTTCATAATGACAAAGTTGGTACAGAAGGCAGTTGAAGGATACAGAGATGAAAGATGCCAATGTTAATATTTTTCCAACTTGCAAGTAGTACTTCCAACTGCAAGGCCCTTGCAGTTCGAGAGATGTCATGAAACATTGTGTAACATTTCATAGTTTAAAAAAACACAATATCAGTGTATAGTAAAGGGAATTGCTTTAGATCCACTTAGTAAACAGCTTATCTTGTTAGTGGAGTTAGTGGCTCACACAGTGCACATGTAACAGGGTGCTCAGCGGTGTGGTTAGCTCCTTGTCACAGTAATTACAACTGGTTTGTTTGCTGCACTAGATGTAACCAGGTGGATTGGGTAATTTGTCAGTATCAGCCAACTACGTCATGTCCAGAAACAAGTAGCTAACAAGGCCAGTAAGTTTCTGTCCCACTTCACTTGAACACAGATTAAGCCTTTCCTAGTTACACTTCTCTATTTGATGGTGATCATCAGTGATTGGACCCAAATTGTTGTTGTGTCCCTGTAGAAAATCAATGAAATTGATCTTGCACAAAATGTGGTAACCCTTCACTTCTGGTTGCTAGTGGTTGGATTGAGGAGGAGGAGGAAAGATCTTAGATAAATGAGCCAAACATGTTTTGTAAACTTAACAGAATTTAATGTGAAGAGAAAAAATAAGTCTACAGAATTTAACTTCTACAAAATGATGCTTGAGTGTTTTCTCTGTATCCACTATGCCTGTGTATTCAGCAAAATGTGGGCATGTCATTGAATTTGGCTTGCTTTCTCCCCACATAGAAAATGACTGCCAAGCAAAATGTGTGCTGGCTTATATGGGGAAATCTTTTCCAATAACAATGATTAATGACTTCACTTTACCTTGTCAGGCTCCAGAAAATGACAATTTACAATGCTCATAGCACACATTTCATTATTTCTGTAAATTAACCACATGGCTCTCTCACCAGTAAAGGATTCCCTGCCAGAAATCCAAAATAATGATAATTATCAAAATTGTTGCAGAAAAGAGACATTTGGTTTCTCTTTTACTCTTACCAGTTTTTAAACCTTGTACTAACCCTTTTCAAACAAATACTGTGAACACCTAGATGGGATTTATAAAAAAACATATCCAAGTGCCACCTATCAGCATACCAGCCACATTGTGGCTGAAAGACATTCCACACTGGTCTGCACTTGAAAATACATTAATCTTCATCAACTATCAACATAACTTATCTCCTTCCAATTTCTGGTCTAGGGCTTCATACCCTCCTGAAGCCAGAGTTGAATTTGCCAAACTATGCTTTAATTTTCTGTTTGTTTTTTGCATTCAATCCTCTTATTGGATGTCATGTACATATGTAACAATATCTTACCTCTGTAGTCTGGGGAAGGTAGATTGATGTCTTTTTTTAAGGCTTAATAAGTCTTTGAGAAATTTATATAACTCATAGCTGGAGGGAGTAGACAGATTTATACCTTTCCAGAGGGCATTTGCATTATAGGATATAAACTATATTTTATGGCCAATAAATGAAGCACAAACAAGTAATAGATGCCTACAAATAAATCCTATTAAATTAAGTAGATACAAAAAAAATTTACAATGCTGTACAAACATGGCTCCAAAATTAAATAATTGGTTTCTGGAACCTGATTGGATATGACAAGTCACATGATGTTCTCTCTACAACATTTGTGTGGTTGAACTTCAAATGAACTGGAAATAGGTCAGGGTTTGGGTTAGTACATTTCCATGTAGTACAGTCACCAGCTTCCCATAAGCTATAGTCAATGACCATTGAAATGGAACAGTCATCAAACCACCCAGCCTTGATCAACAACTTAGGCATACATTACCATGAAAATGCATATGTCAGCAATGATTTTTCTACATACAATGCCACAACAAAAGTAAGTCTCATATCCCCTCTGTTTGCTGTGTTTTAAAATTACTTCTATCACACACAGTCAGCAGTCACATACACACACATATTGGCGTACCCATCATTTCAAATTTTGTAGACTCACTTGCAACAAATGATTTGAACACTCGAACTACTGGTCTCTTCATGGACACAACAAAGACAATTGAATTCTAATATGTAAATATATGTATCTACTGTAAAAATATTATTGCTATATTTAGCTTGGTCTTCTTCCTTTTCTGCAAAGATCACTTCTTTGCATCATTTATTATTTTGTGTTATATTTGTGGACACAACACTTGGATTTTATTTTCTCATTTAAAATTTGGGTAGACTGCCCCCACACATGTAAGTGAATGTAATGAACCTGGCTGGAATTCAAACGAGATTCTCTGATTTTATGCTAAGCTGCTATATATTACACCACTTGCACATCTATAATCTAAGGGAAAATAACAATGTTTTTAATATTGCTATGAAACACACAATTGAAGAGGATTTACTTGAATTAGCATTTTTGATGGTTTAATCTATGAAACATTAACTTAAGATAAAGATTACATGAGGTAGGAAAAGATTGAATCCCATCAATGTCAGTAAAAGTAGGTAAAAGTGGTGAACTTGTGCATGAAAAGAACTCGCCTTTTGTAAGCTATTTGTTAGGAGAAAGTAAAGTTATTTTTCAAGAACTTTCTCTTAGTTAAAGCCTTCATTGTGTTCTCACAGCTAGATGAGCAATTCATGCATATGCCATCCCACCATCTGGTTTTGCTAATTATTTTCAAAATTCTCATCCCATATACAGTGTTTTGGGTGATTGCAATATGTCTGCTAAACTTCTTCAAATATTTTCATTAGCATTTTTAGTCAAAACTTCACCATTATGCTAACCTCTAATTGAACACTCACCAACTCTTGTGAACTGACCATACCAACTTACATCTAAACCTACACTAATATAGTGAATTTAATATGACTTCTTATCAAGTCAACATGATGTTAGCTTAAAATGTGTAATAAACTTATTAGTAGTTATTCTTTTCCACCAAATATACTTTACTTTTTCACTTCAACACTGGTGAACTTCCATATCAGTGACAACTGTTAATAACTATAATTCTTATTCCACCATAAGTTCAACACCTTTTCTGCTTCAATTCAAGCAGATACATTTCATCATTCCAATTCCATTGGAAGAAATAAAAATATTATCCAAAATATTTTTAATAATAGAAACAGGAGATTCCAACCACATTTTATTTGTAAAAAATGAATAAAATAAACAAAAATGTAAGAAAAATAAACAAAAACAAAACAACACTCTCAGATCAGAGTTAGTTGAGAGGAAGAAACTAAATGTCTTATTGGCTGATATCGAATTATATGCTGTTCATCCTTTTGAAAGTCAACAGTCTCTTCCCTAAAAAGAGATAAAAATAAAATTAACAAATATTATATTCACATACATGCACAAGCTGGTAATTTTTAATTTAACGAATCAATTTTTTATTGTCTAAACTTCAACTCTACTCCCTTGATAAAGCAAGTACAAAACAAAATATAAAGAAAGAAAACTTATAAAAAAAAAATTCGATATCGGAAAAAGTGAAGTGTACTATACATTAAATAATCAAAACACGATATTTTTCAAACTTTTCAACTTAGTAATTTTTATATTCAAAATCAGTATATCAAGTTAAACCCAAACAAAATATTACTGGAGTATTTCATTAACACACTCTTCAATATAGTCATGAAAGCTAAACAAAACATACATAGTGAAAAAGAATATACCAAGTCCTGAAAATAGATAATAATCATTTGAAACATTAAGATCTGAACTCTTTCTTCTTCAGTACCTAAACCAGGGTTCAGCAACCCCTGGGCTACATATGACCTGTGGGAGGATTTTTGTCTGGCCCACCAACTTAATCATAGTAAGGAATTTGCATTTTTTGTTGATTGTATTAGTTGTTATCCAGTTATTCTTAGAGTAAAATAAGGAACCTTGTTTAAATATTAGAACATTAATTTTGTTGTTTTTTCTTTAAACCTCCAGCCTTCTGGATGGAGTGAGCTGAAGTTGAGACAATTTATTATAGTACATTTAATATCATGGCCCTCTTCTGAGATACTGCATAGCTATCTGGCCTACTCTCTCCAAAAGGTTGCTGACTCCTGACCTAAACAACATAAATAAAACCATTCCAGAACTGTAAAAAGCTATTACTATTTGAGAGTGTGCTGAAAAGATCTCAGCTTGACCCACTTCCCTAAATTTGACTAACTAGTGTAATTAAAGTTGAATTTGTGAAATAAAACCAAAACATCCATTTGTAACTGTTTTCATGTTATAAATATACAGGGTGTCCCCCATAAAACTGAAATAATTTAAAAAGGTAACTACATGTCCCAGGCAAACAAAATTAAATAGGCTTCATGTTGAACGATAACAGATTAATTTACATTATTCAGACTGTTATCCTCATCTTCATTGCCATATTCAAAATGTTTCAGCTGTTATACAGTCCAGCCTAATCCAGGTGATTGGAATTTCAAATCGAACCCTTTATTTTGTCCACCAGGATATATTGTTCTAGCACCATGCCTCTTCTGGATGTCTCAGTTATTTCCCTTTAACTCAACCCTCCAAGTTTTTTGGTTTACCACTGCTGTAGCCTGGTATTGAACTCACAATTCTTTGGGTCTAACCAACATCTTAAAAGATGAAGATGTTGCTTAGACTCATAGCTGTATGTGACTTCACTTTTGGTACAAAAAAATGTATCCTGCCATTGAAGGTGACTCTGATCCCTGAAAAATATTGTGTTTGAATTTCATAGCTGTGTTGCCATATCCTGCTATGGTAACAGAAAACAACTTTGAGTGAAATTAACAATAAGGTTACTGCAATTGAGAGGCATTGAAAAAGAATACAGTGGAATGGAAAGTAATATTAATAATGCATGCTAAAGGTTAAATCAATAAGTCCACAGCTTAATGATGGAAAAAAGCATGTATTTGACACGACAAATATTTATTTTTAACAATTTCCTCCTTTGTTAATATACTTATCACTTTATTATTAGGTTGGTGCAAAAATAATGACGTAATAATGTCATTACATCAAAAAACGACATTATTACGTCATTATTTTTGTACCAACCTAATATTAACTAGTTTGAAAGCTGTCCTATAAGGCCACATTTAAACTAGATCCTGTAGAGGGATCTTGATTGGGCTTTTTCATCTGGGTTTTAATTTGCATGGGACTTTCTTTTCCTCACTGCAGCCTTGGCTCTTTTGATTGCAATCTGGTTCTTTGTTGGTGGGGATTTCTTTTTGTGAAGCATACTGCTGCTGTATGCGATAGGCAGCAATAAACTACAGAAGAACTCAAAATTGATTTCTGCATTTAAGTATTGCATTAATATCTAAGTTTACCTTTACTTTTTGTACAAACAATTATTTTTATTTCATGAGTGACTTTCACTGAATTTTGCAATTAATTCTGATTATTCGCAAAATTATTTCCAAGTTAAAAAAAATTGTTATCGTACAGAAAATGTTGCAAAAAATCATGTAAATTGCTGAAAACAATCATACTGATGAAAACTTGGGAATCCAAAATTTCTGTAACATGAGCTATTGAAAGTTAGAGAGTTATGTCCCTTTAATTGAAAAAGCGTGACACAGTGAAATTCGCATTTATTACATAGATTATATGGACTAATCATTATACAGTAAAAATTGAGTTCGAAATTCAACTTATAATTATTTCAGGCTGTGGACTTATTAATAGATTCCCATATATAATTCATGTTTCCATACAATCATACCTCCTTCCTTTATTAAAAATCATATAAATAAATTAAAGTCAAAGTTTACCCTGTTTCTGTTGTCTCTTCATCAATCACAACACTATCGGTATCTTCATTAACTCTGAGGAAAACATAACAGTCCAAGTCTGGTTTGTTTCCTGAAGAATACAAAACAGTTGATATTAGATTAAGAATTTTATCTTTTTGTTCTATCATATATTATCAGATTCATTAATATATATATATATATATATATCTGTAGGATTCTTCAGCATTTATTATTTACATTCACTACCAAATATTTTACTGAGAAATAATTTTGATTTTCATATCTTCAACAAAATCTATATGATTGATTATATTTTTCATGTTACAATGGCCTAAAATTTAATTCTATTTTGTGTTGGTGTAGTCAGTAAATTTTGTTACAATTTTGCTGTATTTTTGTAAAAATAAGTGAAGTTTTGTTGAAATCGGTTGAAAAATGTAGGAAATCCGATCCCATATATAAACGAACACACACACAAACAACCAACCTGGGTTTTATAATAAGTATAACTTGATATTAATAAGTATAACTCGATATGAGTTGTCCCCCTTTCATTAATGCCTCTTAATCGTGTTTTCAAATTGATTTTGTGCAAAAACAATTATGTTTTTCCAATTTTTGGCACTGTCAGAACCACCGCAAGGTAATTTTATGTAGTCCTGTGAAGTTTTGTTGAAATCGGTTGAAAAATGTAGGAAATCCGATCCAATATATAAACGTACAGACACACACAATCTGCGTTTTATAATAAGTAAGATTATGTTTTCCTTTTTGAAAATCCTGCTAAAATAAGATATACATTTCTGAAATGTTACTTTCGTAAAATTAGCAAATTTAAAGTTAAATTAATCTGTTCTGAAACAAATATTAATTACTTATAGCATAAAATTTTCTAGACAGACATTTCTTGACCTCAGTGTATTATTTTCATATCTCCATCGATAATTTGGTGGATGAATGTGTTGACAGGTTTAGTACAATGCACCAAAATTGACATAACGTTTTTTTTTTTTTGTTTCTTATAATAATTTAAAATACTATAAAAATTTCTTACATTATTGAGTTACCACTATTATATTATTTCATTATTTAATAGCTAAGATAATGATAAATAATTTTATTAATTATTAATATTATATTAATTTATTATATATTTAATTTAATAACTGAGATAATAATTAATAAAATTATTATTATTATATTAGTAATTAAAATATCTCACTCAGTTATTAATTGTTTAAATTGATAAATGAAATGAGATCATTTTATTATCTCAAGTTAATTTTTAATTTAATAAATGAGATTGAGATAAGCCGAAGACTTTTATATGTCAAGGGGTTTTCTCTAAGGAGGAGACAAGTCTTGAAACATGTGACCTTTTAATCATGATGTCACTTACGAGATATCATACTAAGAAAAAATATAACATTTTAACGCAAAAAAAAAAAAAGTTTTGGTAGCATGATTTGTATTAAGCTTTTAATTTTCACTTAGTAAATATAGTCTTCATTTAAAAACTAAATAACCTACCGCATTCTCTGTAAGAATTTTAAAACATTTTTTAAAATGAAAGAAAAAAACTAACAAAAAAATGCAAACAATTCTTGTAAAAAATTTTTATTTATTGAAAAAATTTTTTTTCTTCAGATAATAATGTCCTTAATGTATATTATTTATAAAAGCAAATAAAAGCCTATCTAATTCAATAATTAGATAGTTTTATAGCAGTTTTTATTTTATGATTTGGAGCACATTTTTAAAAAGTTAGCAGTAGTTGTGAAAAAAAAAAAAAAAATTGAGAATTTAATTTCTCCAAGGAGTCCTGCTTATAAGTAATATAAAACAATTTGCGAACTGTTTAAAATTCTAGAAAATTTCATAAAATTAATTTATGGGGTGTGGGGTAACAGATGTAAAAAAAATATTTTTACCAAGATTTTCTAAAAATAAAATCATTCATTTCTGAATAAGTCCTGAAAGTTTCATTAAAATCAGACAATTATTTGATTTTTGCAAGAATTTTCAAATTAATGGTTCCCCCTTCCCCGAAAATGCTACACTAAAATGGCCATTACCACAAGTAGTAGAAAGTTGACAAAAAAACCCCTAAAAAACAGAGATTTCTTACCCAAATTTAAAATGTGTTAGAAAGAAGGAAAATTTTTTTTTTAAAAAATCATTAAAAAATATTTTATTCTTTCCTCTTAATAATAACAAACATTTTGACGATAAAACTTTTTTTATTAAGTTTGGGGCCTTTATTATGCTATACTGATTTTTAGCAAATTATTGGTGCTACCTATATAAATATATATAGCTTTCTTTCAAGAAATTCAACTTGAAATTGTATCAGAGAGCAAGATGGTTATGATTTAAATTTGGATGAAAATCTGACAGAATGGTAAATATAAAAGACAGTTTTGAAAGTTTTGTTTTATTTTGACATGTTCCATTGATTTGGAAATATATCAAAATAAAGACTTTCCCAAATTGTCTTACATATTTATGAAGATGAATAAGTAATGACCACAGTATTTAGACAACTACTTGGAACCATTTCCATGTATGTCTTCTTGACAGTACAGAGTCAACAAATTTAAATATTATTTTAAAGGTTTAGTGCAAATCAAAGTCAAATGTATTAAATTCTTACCAGAAAGATTATCATTTAAATTTTGCAATATGGATGGCATGTGCTGCATAGCTAATTCTGTCAAGTGTTTATCAATACTTGAATGAAATCTGGAAAACAGAAAATTGCAAAGATAAAAAAAAAAACTAAATTGGAAATCCTGTGATAGTACTTAACTATACACTCAAGTAAATTTCAGATCTGAAAATATATCTATGCAAAATCAATAAATTAATAAAGATTCAAATGACTTATCTTTCAACTGATTTCAAAACTTTACAGACACCAGTTAGTGTGTAAAACATTGAGATAGGTCAAAAGACAAGTTATTTGAACCTTTATTAATTTATTGACTATTGTCACTCTAGTTCTCTATTGAGCACTTTCTTGACAAAAATTCTGCTTACCAGGAAATATATTAAATTATAGTAATTTGACATTTGATAAGTGTTATTGATTTGTTATATATATATATATATATATATATATGAATGAAGAAATATAGTTTTAAGGTGTGCTAAATTTATGGGATAAAGTGCTCAATATCAGAGATAGAGCATATGTAAATATAAATATAAAAGTGAACATTGAAGTCAACTCAGAGGTGACAGGCTGTTTCATGCTGGACGTAATGGTTGATGATTACATCCAACATGAAACAGCCTGCTGCCTCTGAGTGTTGACTTTAATGTTCACTTTATATATATATATATATATATATATATATTATAAAAGCTGCCCTATTGGGTGGCATTTAAGCTAGCTCCTATGGAGAGCTCTTGATTAGGCCTTTGGCTTGTTCAGAAGTTTTTTTTCAGAGTCCCTAAGACTTTGCATATTCTCAGTATTGAAAGCTCTCCTGGCTGCCATTTGATCTGGGTTTTCATTTGCACAGGATTTTCTTTTCCTCACTGCAGCCTTGGCTCTTTTGTGAGACATATTGCTGCTGTATGCCGCAGACAACAATAAACTACAGAAGAACTTAAAATTTATCACTGCATTTAAGTATTGCATTAATATTTAAGTGTATCTTTTAAAAGCTCAATGATAATTCTTCTGCTACTACTTAATTTAAAACAATTTGATGTGTGTAGGTCTTTGTTTTCTGTACAAACAATTATTTTTATTTCAAAGGTGACTTTCACTGGATTTTGTAGTCCAAGTTATAAAAATTGTCAATGTAAAAAAAAAAAAAATATTGCCGAAAATCACAATTGCAATAATGGAAACTTGGGAATCCAAAATTTCTGCAACATGAGCTATTGAAAGTTAGAGTTGTTTCCCGTAAATTGAAAAAGTGTGGCACAGTGACACACTGACATTCCCATTCATTATATAGAGATGAGGTATTGACAATTGTGTCCCTTTAATTGAAGAAGTGTGAAACACTGACATTCATATTTATTCTATATATATTCTGACTAAAACTTTGTTTATAAACTTAAAAATCTAAATAATGAAAAATAAAGCATTAGAAAAATAATTTTTTTTTAATATTCAGAACAGTGTCATATTCTGGTATAGATTCAAATGCAAAATATTAATTAGAATATTAACACTAATAATTGGAAAAATTGAGAATGGTCATCAGCATGATGATTAAAAAACAATTTTTTTATAGCAAGATTTTAAATGAAAATATTTATACAAAACTGTATCAAGGACAAACAAAGTCTTAAATTAGTACTTAATTCAAAATCCTTTGGCAATTCATATCAAATATTTATTTCAAAGTTACAGGTACAATCCTAAATCATATCCTTTTGGTGTAAACAAAGAATTCCAGCAAATAGGATAAAAGGAAATCAAGGTAATAATTACTCTTTAGCAAATTTGAGTTCTTCAGGTGAAAAAAGCGATGCTTGTTTATCTGTTCTTTGGTTTTCAATGTTAAGATAATAAGCTGCGTAATTCTGGATCTAAAAAAAAAAAAAAACAAAAAAAAAAACAAAAAAAAACAGACAAATACAACATAGCAATCAATATTTTGAGAGATACATAAAAAAAAAAAAAAAAATGAATGAATGCAATTTTAAAGAAATGAGAAGTTAAGGACCCCCTGTATACATATATAGAAAAGAAAAATCATGGAAATGAAAGAAAAACAAAGATGGGATTACTGGTTGGATATCAAGAGATAACGCTCGAAAGACAGGAAAAGATGGAAAGGTATAAAAATTACAATACGTTAAAATTCTTCTGTTTGAGCTTCTGGAAAGAGGAGTTATTAAGACTACCTTTGTTGTTATTATCACAATGTTTCAGCTGTTGTGCCCTTCAGTCTTCTTCAGGTGTCTGTTGATCCAGGTAACCTTCAGGGAATTTTAAATTGAACTCTTTATTTAATCTACAGGATACATTGTTCTCATTCTGTTGTCCATTTTTAGAGATATTTTGTAGTGTTCTTTTTGACTACTTCTCAATTACTACTAGGCTTGTTTCCATTGAGTCTGAGTTTGTACTACCCATCTCAGGGATTGAACTCATAATTACTATGCTACCAAATTCACAAACCAATGTTTTAATCCTCTAAGCTATTGTTATTTATGGAAATATAGAGAAAAAGAAATATAAAAGAGAGCAGACATTAGAAAATGCTTGTGTATTCCTTATTTTATTTTTGTATATGAAACTAATCCAACAATGAGATAAAAATATGTCTTCTTGACAGTACAGAGTCAACAAATTTAAATATTATTTTAAAGGTTTAGTGCAAATCAAAGTCAAATGTATTAAATTCTTACCTGTCTGCTAGGATAACTAGTAATCCCTGTTGCAGATACCTGCTCAGACACATTTGCATTTGTTCAACAGCCACAGAGCTTACCTGTGGTTATACTGCAAATATGCTGAGTGGGACTTAAAATTTGACCTAACATCAGGGCTAAAATTTTTCACCATTGTCATCAAAAAATTTGAAACTGTCCCAAAATCAAAATGCTGTCTCAGTCATCCCAAAGTTCTATCATCTCTGAGGAGATCAGATGGATTCATGCATTTCCCAAGGACATTTATGTCAAAGTGAATGTAACAGACTAGTCTGGAATTTGAACTCAGCTTGTCAATTCCATTTTCTGAGCTGGTAACTATTCACACTATAAGTACAACATGTATATACTAATATTCTGAATTTGTTTACTCTCAAGGATTTTAGATAAAAGATTTATTTATATACGAGTAAAATTATATTATTTTTAATTTTTGAATCATCAGAAAAGGGATTTATATATAAAAGAAAAGGGGAAAAAAAAGCTAATAATGAAATATAAACTCGCGTACCAGACTTTGATTTATTCATAATGAATGTGCAACTTACCAACATGACAATATCAACTTTTTTCATCAAATTTAATGAGTAGCAAAAGAATCTTTATTTAACCTTTCTGATGAAATTTTATAAATAAATAATTCTGATCAATAAGATATTAAGCACAATATACATGACAATGAAAAAGATTTTTGCAAAAACATTAATACTATAATAAAATGAAATTTTTATCAAAACTTTTTTTTTTTTTTTTACAAATGATTAAATGTGATAAAGAAATTTTTAAAAAAATTATGCAAAAATTTAATTTTATAAAAAAAATGTTTTAATTAAGAAAAAGGGAAAAAAGGCAAACCTTCTGTAAACGGATCCTCAGGTAGCTGCTAAGGACAAACCGGATTCGATCAAGCTAAAAAGCAAGGATAATTTTAAAAAATGAAGAAAATTAGAAACTTAAAAAAAAAATAATGTTTTGGTCTTGGCAATTCTAAATTTATTTGCTTAATGAAAATTTGGCAATGTTTAAAATTCATACCTACAAAAAAAAAAAAAATGGTGTATCAAAAGGCCGTTTTTTTTTCTTTTGACTGCTATTACTGTGTACTCACTTGGCATTGTCATTGTTTTTAAAAAGCTATTTTTAAAATTTTATTTAAACACAAACATATGAAACTGATTAACATTTGTTTTCAGAAGTTTATGAAGAACCAATTTTTCTAGCTTCTGAATTTTTGTTAAGGTTTGTAGATGGCATTCTATTTTCTGCTAATGGTGAACATTATCATACAGAAAACATTTGACATTCATTGATTAGTTGAAATTTATAGAATCTTTTTCTGAAATGGTTTTTCAGGAAATTAGACTTCTCAAGTCCACTGTTATTGCACTTTTTAG
This sequence comes from Acanthosepion lycidas, assembly GCA_963932145.1. Lineage (NCBI taxonomy): Eukaryota > Metazoa > Mollusca > Cephalopoda > Sepiida > Sepiidae > Acanthosepion > Acanthosepion lycidas. The sequence continues at coordinate 99,104,128 of OZ010577.1, read as the reverse complement.
CATAAATGGGAGTTTGCTTTCAAACCTTTTGTTTAAGGTTGGGGGAAAGTCAACATCTTTATTTTATCTATTTTTCATACCGTTTGTGGTAAGATAACCCAATTATCTCCCATGTCTTATGATTTGTATAAGTTATGCCGTCTTAACCAAAATGGAAAGACTCTTCAGTTATGTTAAATAAAGGCACATTAAGCTGAACTAGACTCCAAGTCTTCATTACAATTTATTGAACATAATTAGAGACAAGTACCTTAAATCAGGACATCAGAACTGGGTCTCTGCAGACCTGTCTTCTACTGATGCCTAACAATATTGGAAATGATTGTTCGAAGGATTCTTGCTTGCACTAGAAAACAGTTCATCCACTCCTATTACTGATAAGGCTTGACTTAACCTGATAATGCACCATATTCGTATATACCAATATTTCTCACTGCAAAACTTACCAGAGTGTCATGGATGTTTTGTATGGAATTATTGTGAAGAGACAAAATCTTTCACCAGCATGAATTGTCAACTACCCGACAATACCCTCAGGAGGGGTTAGAACAGTATTTTCAGCACTTAAAAATCTTAAGTTGAGACAGATCAGGCAAAGGATGAATTTATAAATGGATTAGAATCAAACTATATCCATCAAAGATAATAAACAATAAACAATTAGATTTAGCTACTGCTCGCGAGCAGGCACTTACCTTGGAGATGGCAGAAAAGGAATCTTGTTCATACCTACAAACAAGTGTTGCAGATGCTGTACTAAGTACTCACAGTTCAAATGACCCAAACAGGGAAAAAAGACAATCCACTATGACAGGCTTCCTCATTTCTGTCCCCACCTCTGCCAGTTCAAAATCTCAGACGAAAATGTTATTTTTGTGGTTATAAACTACACCCCATGTCAGGGAAACCACAAGTGCAGGAAGAAGGAACATTTCTTTAAGGTTTGTCAATAAAGCTTTTCTTCACCGGGTTTGAATGCTCCCATTGCAACTACTATCATATCAACTGCAAACTCTAAATGTCTTTCAAAGGCTATATTAATAGTAAAAATAAACAGAGTAGAAATGAATTGTCTAGTCAGCACAGGAAGTTCAGAGAGTTTTATTAGCGCTAATATTGCAAAAAGTAACAGATTTAAAGTCGTACATTGTAATAGTCAGGTGGCTATGGCGAATGCTTCACTATCTTCATAGGTTAGAGGATATATTTTGGCTGGCCTAGAGTTCAATCTAACTACACTAACACCAATATTTTTGTGATGTCAAATCTGTGTTGCGATAACATACTGGGCCATGATTTCCTCAAACACCATTCTAATATTAATCTCCCTTTTGTGGGCCCTAGCATTGAACATCTGTGGTTTGGCCACTGTAAATGTACAATACATTGTCAAAAACTTAACCAAAATTGTAAACTGGTGGCCACCAAATCTCAAAAATATTCTCTTGAAGATAAAACATTTATTAAAGCAGAAATAACAACAGTGTTAAGGAATAATCTAAGAAAGCAGATCACCATTAACAATGTCCTCCGATAATAATAAAAAACAGATGGTCATAGACTACTCCCAAACTATAAATAGGTACACCCTCCTGGATACACCCTGTATTGATTAAATAATAAACAAGATCGCCAAATACAGAATATTTAGCATGTTAGACCAAAGGAGTGCTTACCATCAAGTAGCTATAGACTCTAAAGATAAGCCGTATACAGCTTTTGAAGTCTATGGATGACTTTATCAGTTCTGATGGATTCCATTTGAGATCACTAACAGGGTTTCCAGTTTTCAGAGGGTCTTCAATAAAATAATTCTTGAAGAAAAATTAGAAGGCACCTTTTAGATAATGTGACAGCATGCAGCCATGACAATCGCAACCTAAAACGGTTTTTGACGGCTGTCAAAAAATATAATCTTACACTCAACCATGATAAGAGTTCTTATGGGTCAACAACCATCAGATTACTTGGATATATTGTGGGTAAAGGAATCATGAAGCTTGACACTGAATGGCTAAAACCACTGCCAAAACTACCTATTTCCTTGTGATGAACCATGGGTATGTTCACTCATTATTCTTAATGGATACCCTTCTTTTCTGAAAAATTCACCCACTTAAAATTACCAAATTTCCTTTACCTTCTTCTGCCATTAAAGCCATCGAGGCGTTAAAAAAAATACAGCCAACTCAGCCATCACTTTGGTGAATCCTGAATTTTCCCTAGAAAAAGAGACCAATGCTTCTGACCACACCATAGCTGCCATGTTAAACCATATCCAAGAACCCTGTAGTGTTCTTCACCAAAACATTGTCAACATCTGAGTGCAGACATTCAGCTGTTGAAAAGGAGGCTTATGCCATAGTCAAGGCACTAAAAAATAAAATGGTGATGTTTAATTGGATTTAGATTAATCACTGCTTTAGATTAATCACTGACCAAAAATCAGCCTCTTTTATGTTTAATCCCAAGACATCAAGCAAAATAAAAAAATGAAAAGATAGCGAGATCCAGAGTAGAGGTTTCTTGTTTTTCATTTTACATTTTCTATCGGTTGGGAAAGGAAAATGCAATGGCAGATGCACTGTTGAGAGTGTGTGGATCAATACACAGCACCAAAGATCTACAAAAAGTTCATAGCGATCTCTGTCATCCAGGCATCATGAGGATGATGCATGTGGTTCAAAGCCAGAATTTGCCTTTTTCAGTTGAGGACATGAAACAAATAACAAATGTTTGTCAAATTTGAGCTTGAATAAAACCAAGGTTCTACAAACCCAAACCAAAAACCCTAGTTAAAGCTACACAGCTATTTGAGAGGCTGAGCATGGACTTTAAGGGCTCTCTTCCATCTAAATCCCGAAACAAATATCTACTGTCATTGACGAGTACTCATGATCCCCTTTTGCTTTTCCCTGTCCAGATGTAAGTGTAACAATGGTCATATGCTGTCTTTGCTCACTGTTCTCAATATTCAGACTTCCAGCTTATACTCATACACATTGCGGGACCTCTTATGTCTGATCAACTAAGTAGATTCCTATTGGTATAGAGAGTGGTCATAATCTAGATTACCCCATACAATCCTCAAGGGAATGGACAGTGTGAGAAATAGATACAAAGGCATATTATGGAAGACCATGCAGTTAGCACTTGAAAGCCAAAACCTTCCAATTAGAAATTGGCAAGACATAATAACCGAGACTGTATGCTATAAGAACACTATTGTATACAAGAACTAATGTAACACCTCATGAAAGGTTTTTAAAATTTCCAAGGTGAAGTTCAGCAGAGATCTCCCTCCCTTTGTGGCTCTAACAGCCAGGTACTGTTTTACTTAGAAACCATGCTCGACAAAGCAAGTATGATTCTCCTGTGAGTAAAGTGGAAATGCTTGAGGTGAACCCACTTTATATGTGCATCCAGCACTCCAACAGGAGATAATACAATGTTTCCCCTCAAAGATTTTACCCCTGCTGGTGAGTTATCGAAACAGAGGGAGGAGCAGTTCTCCTCTGAAGCAATATCTCTCCCTCTTGATAGTAATGACAACACAATGCCATTGGATTCTCCTGAGGAACAAGGCCCTGATAACAATGATTTAGATTGACACCAGAATAGCTCCCTCAAAATGAGGGTATACTACAACAGACTCTGATAAACAGATTTCAGAATCAGAGCATCCCACTCCAAAAAGGAAGCAAAAACAATATGAGATGAAATACTTCTGGCCAACTGTTCTCATAACACCTGAAAGTCCAGATCAACTATCCCTGAGATGATCCCAGAGAATTGTCAAGAGACCCAGTCACCTGGATGATTTTGTGTTGGACTAGGAAAAAAAAAAGCCAGGGAGAATGTGATAAGACAGTCTGATTAAGATAAATATAGGAGTTGTATTATAGAAATAGTAAATGTATGTATTTATTTGAAGTAAAACTAATTTAATCAAAATAAACTTGTATTTAACTATTGTGGTAAGAAAACCCGATTACCTCCCCTGTCTTATGATTTGTATAGGTCATGCCGTTTTAGCTGAAATGGCGGGACTCTTCAGTTACATTCAAAAAAGGCACATTAAGCCAAACCAGACTCTGAGTTTTCATTACACATGTGTAAGAAAATAGCAAGGTGGGGGTGTCAAAAATAAAAATCTGAGATCCTGATTCTCAAGATCATAAATCAATCTCACAAATCCAAAGTCAAAAATACTGTAGGGCATAGATCAAAAGGGCTAAAAAAATCCATATTCACAACTTGCAATGTACAGCTATGAATTCTAAAAGCTGGTAAGCATAACTTACAACATACAACTCATACCCATTTTTGTTGTTGGCCTGTGAAGGAGTGTCTTCTTTAAGAATAAGACCTGCTGGGTTCATCTAACTGACTGCATAAACTTTAAAGACACTAACATTTCCCTAATGTTATGCAAAAAATAACAAATAAACATTATTAGTGACTTTTTGTAAAACAACCTGTATCATCTTACCTCCATCTTGTGAATACAAATTTTCATATCATCTTTTTTGCATTTTAATAAGTTTTCTTCCATCACTTTTATTTGATCCATTATACATTCAACAATTTCTGTTTTAGCTTCCAAAAGTTCTGGAGAAAATTTTTCATTTAACCATGCCTGAAAATTTTATATAAAAAAATGAGTTATTGACATAAAGCTTAATTTGTTACAAGAAAAAGTTTAAATAGGTCAATTTTTCTATTCTTTAAAACAGTAATGAAATTGTTTAAGAAATCAGTTAATATTAGTAAGAATAAAACAAAGGTTACATATCCAGGTCAAAACATTCTGATAATCCTTTGTACTAGCTTGATTATTTTTCTGTCTGAATTTCTGGGATAATGAATTATCATTACTTACAAACTATTATGCCCACTTTTGTTGTTATCACAATTTTTTGGACATTGCACTCTCTCGCAGGTGTTTGTCAATTCAGGTAACCAAGTCAAGCTTAACACAGACCAAGAACTGTGTATATTCAATTCAATCTTTCCTATCAAATTGTGAAATGAAAGTTGTCCTGAATGGCCACTCTTCTAGATTTTACTGCATTAATGCAGGTGTCCCCCAGGGCTCAATTCCTTGGACCTATGTGGTTCCTAATTTTCATCAATGACCTTCCTAATGGCATCAGTTGTCAACTTGGTATCTATGCTGATGATACAACTATTTACTCCAGTCTTAATAATAAGTCTGATCAGTTTGATCAGGTCAAACTGATCTAAAATATGACTTAAAATCTGCTGTTAACTGGAGCAAGGAATGGCTTGAATCATTCTATGTCAAATCAACAAGGGTCTGACCATCACTGACACAGATTTTTTTCAAATTTGGTACACTTATAGAGCTTTATGATACAAATTGAATGGTATCTATTCTGTATCTCTAGGTCAAAGGGATCCTGAGAGATAACTCTTTGACCTTTGGCACAAAGTTTAAATATCAATATCGACCAGAAAAAAAATTGTTAGAGCTTGATTTTGAAGTTTTCCCTTGTCTGTAATATTCAGCAGATATTGGATTGTAGCAAGAGATAAAAAGTTACCTCTCCTTGACCAAACAAAAATAACAATGAATTATAAATATTAAAAACAGTCACATGACCTAACAATACCAGCATGAGACATCATTAGGTGGGAAAATGAATCTCTTTCTTTTTTTCTCCATGAACTTATAAAAACCAGATGCACACATGGCAGATTTGTGCCAAACCGAACAAATAAGTACAAAAATTCATATTGTTTTTAGTACATAGTCTTTTGCAAGTAGATAAATGTTTTGTATTAAAAATTTCAAATATAAAATATATATATGCAAGTGTTTTTATAAGAAGACTTTTTTTTTTGTTTGAACTTTTCATATATTTATATTGTTGTATGTTTCATTCACTCTAAATGAGGTTGAGGTTTCATATCCTGCTCAACATATTTTGTGCCCAGGACAAACAAAAAATAACACATTTTAATAATCACATATTTGATGAATTCTAATATAACACATAATGCAAAGAAAAAAAAACAAAGAAACAAACAAAATGAAACAAGAGCACCATGTGATGACTTCCCAACAAATAACAATTAAGAACCTAAATTCATGAAAACTAATATCAATTGGTTCGCAATTATCGAATTTCAATTCTACGTGAGAAATGTAACTTCACAAATCAACAAATTTTATAATGTTATTACATTTCTACCTCTGGAAATAGTCGCAAAAATACCTAACAAGATTTTAGATACTGACAATTCAAAAAAAAAAAAAAAAAAGACTAATTGAAATACATGAACAAAACCAGAACTGATAAATGTCCACCTCCATTATTAGAAGTTGACCATCAATTTACCTTCAGGAAATGTTGTCGATTGCAAAAAGACTGGAGATGGACAACAACATAGTGTTCCACAAATTTTTACAAGCAGCTTCCATCGCCCCAGCATTAGCAACACAAAAAGATTTAAACTCAACCAGGCTGGGACAACTGGTGGACGAATTAATGCCTTTAATACAAGACACTACTAAAATAAGTGTGTTTAACCAAATTCAGATGAAAGAAGTGCCTACTAAAACTAAAAAGCAATACCTGACAGTCTCAAACCTTTCCAAAAGGGACAAATAAAATATGTAGCACACACATTTATTATGTGAATGCATTGTGTTCATGTAAACATCAGTACAAATGGCTGAACAAAAAAAAAAAAAGAAAAGAAAAAAAGAGACTTAATACAACAGTTAAGTTTGCGTCCATCTTCAGAGCCAAACAAAACAGGAAACTAATTGGGCAGACAGCGACATCACCCTCAAGTCTGCCATTATTACAAATATCTGCAATGTTGAGGACAAAAAAGTTTTCATTCATAACAGATACGGGTGCCAGTTTATCTATCATTCCAAATGGCTATGTCATCAGTTTATCAACGAAACCAACAGCAGTATCTCTCACCATAGCTACAGGTTCAGAGATACACTGATATGAGTAAATTAAAGCCAAGATAAGCCTACCTATCCTTTGATGACCATTTCTGTGGATGTTTGTAGTAGCAGACATTCAATACCCCCTACTAGGATTCGACTTCCTAAACAATTTTGGTTTATTAATAGATAGACAATAGAAAACGATCATCGATCCTACATCATTGTGTTCAAAGAAACTAAAAACATATTCAATGACCATCAACTTAGTCATAAATAATAACATGCCTGATTTCATTAAAGGCTTTATAAAAAATATATCCCAACATTATATCACCACATACCAACCCAGCAACCACATATACAGAAGTATACCATAGAATTGATACAAGTCATGCTCCTACTTTTGCCAAAGCTAGATGTCTATCAGAAGAGAAACCCCAGGTAGTAAAGAGGGAATTTTCATAATTGCAAAACAATGGTGTCATTACACCTTCTGAGAGTGAATGGGCTCGCCCCCTGCACATGGATAAAAAGCCAGATGTCAATTTCAGATGCTGTGTTGATAATCGTGCATTAAATGACATTACAAAATGTGATAAATACTCCATCCTGAACATTAATTCAATTGCTGATAAACAAGCCAACAAAACAAGATTTAGCAAAATTGACCTGGTATTAGCATAGCATCAAATCAAAATGCACCTGGATGATATAAAAAATAAACAGCGCTTATTTCTCCTCTCAGATTGCATGAATATAAATATATGCCATTTGGACTAAAGAATACAGCATCCACTTTTCAAAGATACATGGACAAGACCTTTTAACATGTTGACTGTGTATTTGCATACATTGATGATATTCTTATTTTCAAGAATGATTCTTCAGCACACAGAAAAGACATTGGAACTGTTATAAAATCCTACATGATAATAATCTAAAAATTTCAATTGTTATTGAAATTTTTAGATTACTATCATGGAGGATTTTATAACAGTCAACATTTGCTGTGACATCAATCAATTTTTGGGAGTTATAATATTAGCTCTGACACTATTAGACCTACACAAAATAATGTTAGTGCATTAAAGAATTTCACATGATAACTGATTGTGGTACACAGTTTGAGAGTGAATCATATTCAGAGATAGCCTCAATAGTTGGCTTTTATAGTTACAATCTACTAGTTACCATCCACAAACAAATGGAATGATCAAACATGTACAGAGAACAATTAAAACAGTATTAATAGCTAAAAAAAGAATCAAGGCTGGACGCCCTTCCGATAATACTAATGGGTATCTGTGCAGTACCTAATTTTTCCAATACTTAACTCTTCTTTACCATTACAGGAACATTCCTCAGTTGCTAGTAGATTATACCGGTGATAACAGAGATAATCAGAAGTTTGCTAAGAAGTTGCAACATACCTTACATTCAACAAAGATTATAGCTGTGTAAATAAATCATGTCAATATGTTCCTGACAAGCTTAAGACATTTAAAAGTGTATGGCTAAGAGTAGACAGAGTTCACACGGCTCTGGAAGCTCTTTACACTGTTCTCTTCCAAGTTTTACGTAGAACTGACAAATACTTTAAATTACAATGAACAATGAGATACAGTCAACAATATCAATAGATAGATTAAAACCACACATTGAACCTAAAAGTGATAAATAATAACTGAAAAGCAAACTCATAGTGATGATATAATAATGGGGTGAGAAAACAGACATTTAATAGTAAGCTTAGTCATACGAAAATAGGTAGAAATGTTTCTTGGAAAAGAGACAAACAATATCACTACTACTAGACTCTGCTACTAGGTGGGGAGATTTATAGTGAGAGACAAAAAATTATTTCCCCTTGACAAAGCAAAAATAACAATGGAAATAATTATAAATATTCATAAGAATTAAAACCAGTCACGTGACCTGACAAAATCTGCACAAGACATCATTAGGTGGGAAAATAATCTCTTTCTTTTTGCTCTGTGAACTTAGAAACAGGATGCTCATGTGGCAGGCTTGTAACAAACAAAACAGATAAGTACAAAAATTCATACTGTTTTTGGTACATAGTCTTTTGCAAGTAGATACATGCTAACTTTGTATTAAGAATTTTGAATATAAAATATATATATGCAAGTGTTTTTATACAAAGAGGTTTGTGTTTTGTTTGAACTTTTCATATGTTTATGTTGCCGTATGATTCATTCACTTTAAATGAGATTGATGCTTCATATCCCACACAATAGGATATTCAAATAAGTATTTATTTTAGTCTTACAGAACTTATTAATAAAAACATGTCTAAAATAATGCAATGCATATATTGAAATCAATTAATAGATAAAGTGACATTAATACCGGGCTTTCGTTAATATGTAATAGAATTTAAATCTAATTTATTAGAAAGTATTTTTTAATTTTTACGTCAATAGAAAGCTTGGTTATCTCCCTTACATTAAATATTTCACATAAAAAAAAATAAACGCTTACAGTCAAAAAATTTCTAAGCAATTACGAATTGAAAATCAAACAGCTTGTGACTTCAGGTTAAAACATTAATCAACTGGTTAACAAGTGGTTGATGCTCCTCATTTCAATGGTATTTTCCACGAACATATTTTCAGATATGCTTAAACTTAACAAAAAAGGGCTTTCTTAGCAACAAATGATAAATAAAAGCAAAATAAAATCAATGTAATTTCCACCTTATATCTCGGGCTTAATACTTAAATATTGTGTTGGAACAAAAGTTTGTAGCATTTTTCAATAGTTGGCATTTGAACGGAGTTCATTTCATATGTAACTGAAATTTATGACATTATATATACACACATACATACATACATACTTGATAATTAATATACATTTTTCCTCACTGGGAGCACAAATCAATCTTCATTAAAGTTTACAATCTGAACGTGAAGACTGCATTGTACATGAAACTCAGAGTTTGTGACTGTTGAGGGAAAAATATATATCTTATTAATATACATTATAGCTCTGTTATTATACATTGAGCACTATTTTATTAGCACCAGCACTCAACGTATATATATATATATACCTTACCCTGAATTGACCTCTTTGAATCTAACCGAGATATTGATACAAATTATTAACCCTTATGCCCCGTTTTTTAAATAATTGCTCTAGCCGTTACCATAGTAATTTTAATTTTAATAATGAATATGCTTATAAAAACGTGTAAATTTCAAGAATTAGTTATTCCAAAAAAATTTTGCTTGAAGATGGAACAGACCTTGGTACTTTAATTCAATTTAATTCAAATAATTATATTGAAGTTTTCGGCTCATGTTTTGAAACATGAGAATGTAGTGATAGAATCATATTTTTAAATAAATAATTATATATATATATATATATATATATACACATACACACACACATATACATACATACAAAAGTACTTTTACAAACTTTGAGGGCAAGTTCCTGAGACCAAAACAAGGTAAAATGTCCATATAAACATATGTCTGAAAAGCCATTGTCATACCACAACACAGCAACTTGTTACAAATATTCAAAATGTCTTCAGCTTGCTTCTATGCACCTGTTAAAATATTGATAGGTGGGCCATTTCATATACTCCCACATGGTGTTGAGTGGTTTTACAGGCCCCTATGACACGTTGTTGAAGCGTCTCTATATTATTAATGTCTGCTGCATAAACTAATTGTTTCATTTTAGGTGACCCCACAGATAAAAATTCAAAGGACTGAGGTCATGAGAACATGCAGCCTATGGAACTGGTCCTCCCCTACCTATCCATCTTTCATAGTAGATGTCAGTCATTGCATTGCATTGCATACAATGTGGCTAAAATGTACTGGAGCCCTGTCATGCATGAACCACATGCATCTTTGTATTAGCAGGGGTACAACTTCTAGCAGGTCTGGAAGTGTGTTTGAAATAAAGTCCCTGTAGACATATGCTGCAAGACATGCTGGGAAAACATATTGACCTACAAGACAGTCATGTACAATTTCAGCTGACACATTAATTGTAAACTGATGCCAGTGTCTAGCCTGTATTGTACCATTGGGATTCTGATCTACCCACAAATGTTGATTGTGTAAATTTGTTATTCCATCTCTTCCAAATGTTGCCTCATCCATAAACAAAACTGAAAAGACAAACAATGGATAGGCAGTTTGTGCAATAAACCATAGGCAAAAGTTCTTAAGTAGTGAGTGATCAGGGTGAGAAAGACCCTGCACACGTTAAATTACACAGATACAGGAGCTGCTCTTGGAGTACCCACCCATACAGTTTTATGAGATGTACAACATGCTAGGGATCATCTCTGACAGTCTGTAGAATGTGTTCTTTGTGGTCAGATGTATGAGTGGATCTCACTCTTCCTCAATCCATAGTTTGTGGTGCCATGGATCCTGTCTCAGTAACATCATGATAACTAGCAGCAAAGGTTGAATGTTTATATAGACTTTTGTCCTTGTTTTGGTGTGAGGAACCTGCCATCAAAGTTTGTAAAAGTTTTTTGATACACCCTGTGTGTATTTATATATATATATATATATATATATATATATATATATATATATATATATATATATATTTTGAAAGCGGATATTTCCACATGTCTTTCTATATTATCTGTGATCTTACAGTCACATCACATTGAAACATTGGTTTTTGTTAAGCAATGTTGTGCCTGGTGAGTACCTAAATGGGTGACGGCTTGGGTGTATCAGGTGCTTTATACTTGGATATGCAAGTAGTGTAATGGATAATGACTCAGAACTGGAAATTGGAGAATCTCCTCTCCACCCAGCTATCGGTTTATTAGTGGGACTTGTATTAGTAAATCATTACTATCGCCAAAAAATTCTTACAAGCTAAAAATATTTTCTGGTTTTAAATAACCTGCAAAAGATTGACAATTTAATGGATTGCATTTCCATCTGCAACTCTCTGTTAAAATGCAGCAAAAATTACCCCTTTTTTAAAAGTACAATCACAGGTAATTAAAAGTGGATTGTTTACAACAATGTGGAGAAAAACAACAAGTCAGACTGTCTCTGAAGAAGGTTATTCTGTATATCTAGTGGGTTTGGAAAGGTATATTATGAACTTCTGTAAAATCAGACATGTACTGTTCCCAATTGAACTGATTAAAGGTAGCAATCAATGAAAACTATCCAGAATTAGTCAACTGTATGGATTTTATCTTCCATCAGGACAATGCCAAACTTCAAGTCACCTTGCAGACCCAATAGAAATTGGTACAATTTGACTTAGATGCCCAACTACATCTGTACTCACCTGACCTCTCACCTTTAGATTACAACTTATTTCAATCCTGAAAACATTCTCTTAATATTTAAATTCTCTGGAAGCCTGTAAAAAATCATTTTAGACCAGTTCATCACCCAAAAGATGTCAAGTTCTGGAGGGTGGTATATCATGAAGCTGCCACAAAGATTCTCAAGGGTATTAGAACAGAGTGGCACATATATGGTTGAATAAATTTATGTAGAAATATTTAACTACTATCCTTGAAATTCATTTAAAAAAAAATGTTACAAACTTTTGTTCCAATCCAATATACCAGTTTAATCAGTGCAATAGAACAAAAATTCTACTGGCTGGTAAAATATAATTTGCCATGAGAATGTAAATTAATTTTAATAAATGTGTATGAAAATAAAACTGAAAAGCTTGATCTACATGGAGAGGATATTCAAAATGTTGAGCTATATCTTCAGGATGTCAAAATCAAGAAAAAAAATTAGATAGTTGTGTAAAAATGACATGTGACAAAAAATTCAAAGGTGCATAGGAATGGCAAATGATACTTTTTAGAAACTGGGTAAGAGTCGAAAATCACCCTTAAAAAAGGAAATAAAAAACATAATGCTGGACTGCTATATGATAATGAATGCTTGATAATTTCTTTACAGATGAAGATAGAAATGTGGTTCTACTGATTAATATTAAGAATATCATGAGCAGAGCATGTGGGAAACAAGAAGTTTTTAAAATAAGAACTACAAAAAACTGGAGCTATTAGAATGAAATTGCTAAATTTTGGGGCACAGAATGAGGAAAGAAGTTTGGGGAAATTTAACTCACAGAGAACATTGAAGAGAAGAGAAAATAGTGATAAACTTGAGTAAATCATAAATGGATGACAGAACAAGTATCACAGTGAGGGAGAAGGATTGTAAAGGAACAAGAATTTCCTTAGAGCAACAACAGACAGGAATCTGTTGAAAATCATGATAGACCTCATCCTAAAGGGACATAACACATGAGGAATGATACATTACAGATGAAAAGAAACGATGGGATAACTCTATCGCCTACTGAAACTAAAAATGAATAGTAAACTATTAATTTAATTAGAATTATTTTATATTCTTTGTAGAGGTGGTCGATTCCAAAAATAAAAAATAACTCAATATCTGATTTGCTCAGGCAAATCAAATAAACTGAAAAGAAATTTTTACAAAATTGCTTTAAAAAGTGCAAATAAAAGTAACACGTTTAAAAAAAGTAAAAAAAGTTAAACGAATTGTAAACTAAAATAAAAACAAACCGAAACGTGTCATTGTAAGTTTTATAGAATTTTCTTAACTTTACGAAGTTCAGGTATAAATTGTTATATAAATATTAAAAAAAATGCGTGAAAACCTCTTTTTTTTTTTCAATGTCAAGCAAGCGCAACCTACGGTTTTTTAATCTTTTTCTTTCGATCAAGGTTAATTGCGTGTCGACTTCCTTCCTACATAGAGATGTTAAAAAAGAAAAAGAAAGAAAGAAATACCCCCTAATTCTAATTCTAGTGTGGTCCATAATACTGGAGAAAAACAAAACAAAACAAAACAAAAAAAAACATGGTTCTTTAATAGCAGCTGGATCATGCCTAGTCAAAAGTACTGTGAGTAAACTTTCATTTCATCCCCACCCCCAATACTATTTTCCTAAAAAAAAAAAAAAAAAAAAAAAAAAAAAAGTACACGTAGAAAGATTAAAAAAAAATGGAAGTAGATGTTTTTATGCCTTTTAGTTTTAAACGAGAAAAATTTATTATAATTGTTTAAGTTTGATGATTGAAAAAAATTATTAGCAAACAAAAAAACAAAAAACAAACAACCCCTGGAGACAAATTTTACAAATGGACAAGGAGAACAAGGTCTAAGAGAGGTTAAATTTTTTTTAACTTTTAACACAAAGAATCAGTCTTGCTAAAATAAAATCGAAATCAACGACAGTACGGCAATTTTTAATTTATAAAAAATAATGTAGGATTCGTAGACTCATCTAGGAACGAATTTACTAGCAAACAAAAGTAAAACTGATAAATTACTAGTATACTGCTACAGTACACGTTTTAAAAATTTAAATCAAGCATAGGCGAATGTTGACGATTACTAATACACTACTACAATACTTTCCTAATTTCTTTTTCATAAAATAAACTTAAACATAAGGAAAGGGCTGAAAAATTAAAAATTGTCCAGTTTTCATTTCAGGTTACTTTTTCAAGGTTGACGCACAAAAATCAGGTTTTTATTTTCATTAAAAATGCACAAAGATTTTCCAAGTAAACAAAACAAAGTGATAAAAATAGAGATGTTTATTAATTTTATTATAGAAAAAGGTTTCGAAAGAAAAGTTTATCACAGTACACATAATGCTACAAATTTACTGAATAATAAATTTCTTTATTAAATTTTGGTTTGTTAAACGTGTTTACAGTTTCCGGTGTTTACTTACCTCTTCAAGTTTAGCAAAAACTTCAGCAGCTGTTAGAGCTTCTGCTTCCTCCTCGCTGTCTTCATCATAATCAACGTTTGAATCGTTGAAACTTTGTTGGTTTAATGAATTCATGTTTTCTGGTTTGATTCTCTGTAAGAATATTAATTTAAAAGTTACTAAGAAAAGTTTGTTCACTTTTTGTCTTTAACATCTACAGATATCTTCCTTTGAAAAATATTTCGCGTACACGCTGAAAATATTTTCGCGCCAAATTTCGAAATCAACAAAACAATCAACAGCGGAAGTTGCCCTGGCTCAAGCATTGAATTGTGCCATATTTTGTTAATTTTTTTTTTTTGTTAATTTTTTTAATTTTATATCGGAGAAAAAACATATCTGTAAAAAAAAAAAAAAAAATACAAAAAACTCGTAAATCGTTGGTAGCTGAGGTAATAGTAATACAAATTTATTTCTTTATTTTTAAATTATTAAAATGAAATTTTTGAATATTACAAGCTAAGCAACAACATTCGTCAATCAATAAGCACGTCTTTTTTTAGTCTGTCACAAACCTTCTCCTGGAACTCCATGATGAACCAATTCACTAACTAATATCCTAAAAAAAAAATATGATTTTGTTTAGCATTGCTTTTTACATTATTGAGGAGTTTTAATTTTATCCTATTTTATTACAAATATAAATTTATATACCAAAAGTAAATGACAGTACACTACAGAAATTTTAAATGGGGAGTACCCCATCTGGTCTGACAAGACAGCTGTTAGGTGGTGTTGCCCAGGACTATAAAAGGAAAGACACAAGCTCTTCCTTCTGCTTTTCATTCTAGAATGCGGTAGGTAAAAAAGACTTATCTAGTTTTCGCTTCTTGGGGGGGGGGGCTTAGTCACCTGGTTATATGGTGCATCTCCTACATGCATGCACTAAAAAAAGAAACACACACACTACTGCAAACTCTCTAACGTTTTTCTTACACTTTTCAGCTATATATTTTCTCTTTGGCAATGTTAAACCTACATACCGGAAAAAAAACAGTGCATCTGTGGGGGTTCACTCATATCATAGCAGCAGAAATTATTAGGTTGGTGCAAAAATAATGACGTAATAATGTCGTTTTTTGACGTAAAACGTCAAAAAACGACATTATTACGTCATTATTTTTGCACCAACCTAATAGCTTTATGTTCATGGAGATAAAAGTATACTTGACAGGAAATAAAATATACAGAAATAACAGAAAAAGCATTATAAATTGTATGTTAATTTTATATAATTTATTTATATTTTTTGTGTGTATTGGTATGTGTTACAATTTTTTTGTTGTGTGATAAAAGGGAGAAATTACTCTGTGTTAGTACATGCCATATCACAGAGAGAAGTCGGACATGTGTTACCTGTACCAAGGTTTGTGGTGAAGAGATTGAATTTGTCTTTTGGTGGGATGTCCATATTTCCAGCAGGAACAGTTTTTGTTGCATGCTGGGAGTATTTTTATTATTTTTATTTTTTATTTAATTTTATACGTGTGTTGTGTGAAAAAGTCAACACATGCATGGTTCATAGTAAAGAGGATACAAGAGATAGAATTTGTTACTGTGGATGGTGTTGCCATAATCTGAAGCAGTGTCTTTGAAGTTTGTCAGCGCTGTCACTGGCATGAGGTTGTGAAGTTCACAAGCAAGAGTGGTATGGACCTTAATGACAGCTGTGCGTATCCTGTTTGGGGCTGGATTTCATGTGTTTTATACACATTCTCATAAAAAAATTTACTCCATCCTCCACTTCCTACACAATAAATTTACATCTTTCTTTTTCCAACTCTCTATATATGACTTGTTTATATCTTTCTTTTCCCACTGTCTATATGACTTCTGGCAAACACACATGCTACAAAGTCCACAGAGTTTTGTCTAGTAATAAGATGGTAATAATAATATCAAAAGAACATTTTTTGTTGATGCTGCTATTATTCCCTCAGCAATGTTTGTTTACAAGATTATAAAAATGTGTGAAACAAGTACAATTTTTTTAATTACCATTTTATAAAGAATTAAATATGGAAACAAATCTTTTTATTCAAAAATTATAAAAATATGCGAACCAACAATAATGCAATATTTATTATTTACTATTTTATAAATAATAACTATGGAAACAATTTTTTATTCTTAAATTTATAAAAATATCTATAAATTATTGAACAGGAAAATTTAAATGATTATATGATTTTTTTTGTACTTTATACATTTTCTTCTCATATTATTTTATATTATTAAAAAAGGTATTGTATGTTTTCTGTGGGATTCAGTTAAAAGAGATTGGATAGAATGGAGATCAAGTGACAACAAGTTGCACCATAAAAACATATGAGAAATATTCAGTGAAATATAAAACCAGGACACTTTTATTAAAATATAAGAAAATTTTTACTAAATATTGGCGGTGCACAAATTTGGTGGTTTGTATACCTGGAAAAGGGGGTAATAAATTCCTGGATAAGTAACTTATTTTTTCTAAAATAAGGCTCAATGGTAGTTGTGAGGAAAAAGATCAAGTTTACAATCAATATCAATCAAATAACATAAAATATCACAAGAAAAATGCCAGCATATACAAAAACAATGTATACAAAACAATTCAAATGACAAGAAAGGTACAATAAAAGGCTTTTAGTGAGATTGAACACAGTTAAAAGGGTATATTTACCTTGAAGGTATAAAATGTAAATGTTCTTAATAGTTCTTGTGATTTAATGTGAGTTGTCAAAGTTTGTGACAGAATCTGTTTGTGCCTTCAGAGTTCAGAGTCTTCAACCTAGAGTGTTGTTTTGAGAATAGTACTTGTTCTCTGTCATGGAAATGACTATTTTGTTACAGTAGTTAGGGTGAAAATGAGACAATTCTATTGTGAAAGCAGCAATTTGCCTGTGAAGACTTCATTGAGGAGAGGTATCATGGCTGCTTTTTTGAGTCCACACTTGGAGAGGGTTTTTAGATGTTTTGGAGAGCATTGCATCACCCACTCCTTGGTATCTGTTGCATACCTTTGGTAGTTGTGTCTACTACTCCCTGGTCACCTACTGCTGGCGATGATCGTACTGCAGGGATTTTTATAGTCAAAGATCCACTCTGATTTACCTGAGAAATTTTGGTGGCAAACACAAGTATTTCAGATTTCAACCCTCAACTAGCCATTGGTTAAAAAATCATGTTTATCAAAACAATTTATTGTAGTAGAAAAAACACTTGTTTTTCTTTCCCTTTTCTTCACCTTCAATTGTCACCATCCACCCCACCCCCACGCCACACTCCTTGGTCAATGAGCTATGCACTTAATCTGGCAAGGTTCAGGTTTCAATAAATTACTTTATTATCTTCATCCCTTCCCCCAAACTACCGAAAACCAAAATTTACTATGAGAAAAAACAATTTTTATTAATATTTCAGATTACTTCTTGTTTTAATTTTCGTTGCAAGAGCAAATGAAAGAAACACACAGAAATGCATTTTTTCAAGATCTGTAATTACAGTTACTTGTTGTTATGTGTTTACTTAAATTTTCTTGTTCGCAAACATTTTTATAAATTTATGAATAAAGTAATTTGACAATAAAACAGTTTGTAAAGACGATTGTTTTTCCCTTGGCACTGCTATTATTTTGTACTACCTTCACTCCTTGGCAATGTTTTAAAAAGCCATGATTAGAATTTTAATAAAAACCCTAACATATAAAAGTGAATTTATACATTTTCTTTGTTATTTGAGAATTTACAACAAAAATATTAAATAACTCATCAATACTCTGCAAAAACACTCTTCAGTAATAAGGAAATATTAGAAATGATTTAAAATCTAACGACTCAATTTCTAACCTAAATCACCAGAAGAAACGCAGGACAATTCTTGTCATCAACACTTTATAAAACACAAAAAAATATACTGAAAATCATTTGTCATTTCAGATATGAACCCTTTTGTGAATTTCAATCAACAATAATTTAAGGTTGGGTTATCAGTTTGCTTCCCATAATGTTTATAATGGCTGGCTACTCATTTCTGAGTATACCAGTCTGCTATGATGGTTAGCCAATGCTTGTTGCAGATACCTACTCAGGAACATTTGTATTTGTTCAACACCCACAGAGCCCACATATTGCAACTATGATGAGCAGACCTTAGTTACAGGGAGAGAGTGCATCATCTGGCATGATCAACAGTTGGAATAAGGCCAGTTCACTCAAACACTTGTTCACAATGATTTGTGGCTTTGTGCTAGCACAACTATCACATACCTCAAACAGTTACATCTACCCAATTTCACTCTCGAGTCTTGCGTCAGCCTGTGATATGTTTTTCAGATACGTTTCAAAAGGTGCTGCACACTGGGATAGCATCCACAGGTTTATAACATGAAGAAATGATAAATCAACTACGTTGAGATTCAAATCCCAGGTCTCATGGTTGTAAAGCAAACATTCTAACTATTCAGCCACATGCATATGAACTTATATAAATATGTAGGGTTTCAGATAGAACACTCCACCTAGTGAGCAGATAAGTGAGGTAAGATAATGCCCTTGCCACAGTTAGATACCAAACCTGCCCAGAAAAGAGATTAGAGCAAGATGTGCTGCAACCAATATCCAGACTCACACCATGGGGAACAAAGACATTCATAGATGGTAGTTGACCACCTCACTTCACCTTAGCTCAAAGGTAGTAATCTTGTAGTGCAAACTTCACTGACTGTAAGTATCATGTACCTATATAGCAAAATACTTACAGCTAATTATGCTATATAGAGCAGGCATGTCCAATCAGAGCATATGGAGGGCCACATCAGCCATATCTGCAGCCTCGAGGTCCATACCTTCTTACATTAATTACAGTGGTAACTAAACTTTAAATACAAAATACTTAAAATACAAGGTAGTACAATTTAATTATTTTTATGTTGTCCTGATGATTAACATCGATTTAGACAAACTGTTCTCGATATATATATATATATATATATATATATATATATATATATATATATATATATATATATATATGGAATGTCTGTGTAGATCATACTTTGATCAAAGATGACAAATGTTCATCAGTTAATCTGATTCTGTGAGATGTTTTTGTGGCCTTCATAAATGAAAATAACTGCTCACAGACATGTGGAACCAAATATCACCATAATCTTTGTGGCAAACTTTCTGAAGTTCTTAAATATCTGAGGAAGGTATGAAAAAAATCCGGCTACCCCTACTTCTAGGTACTTCCCCTTGAGTGTTGAGTCAGTCAGCATTTCCTGTAGTTCCATCTGTAAACTTTCCTCTGCCTGAGAAACATCAAAAGTCAATTGTGCTGAGAATAACGCAAACTGATCTTCACAAGATGAAAAATCACTAAATCTTTGCTGAAATTCCTTTGACAGTAATTCTGGGTAATTGTCATACTTAGCAAGGATAAATACAGACTCAGTATTGGTAGTTTTTTCAACTCCTTGCACATAGGAATATGAATCAAGTTTTCATGCGACAACTGGGACTTCGATAAAGTGAATTTTGCAATGAAATACTTGATATCATCATATATCTGAGTGAATTTCAAATTAAGGTCACTTAATTGGGCAGTAATATCCACTGAAAAAGCTAGATCTTGGAGCCAGCTTTCATCTTTCAATTCATCTGTGCTTTGACCCTTCATCTTCAAAAAACATAACAATTTCATGTTGCAATAAAAAAATCTTTTCAGCACCTTGTGACATGAAAGCCACTGAATTTCTGTATAGAATGGGACATTTGTGAACTGATTATTCACATCTTCCAATAACTGGCTAAACTGACAGTGATGCAGAGAACGACCTCTGATATAGTTCACTGTTTTTGTGACAAAACTCAACACATGTTCTAATTTTAAAATCTTAAAACATAAGTTCTATTGATGAATTATACAATGAAAATGCTTGAATGTTGAATCTGGATATATGTTTTCTATTTTTGTACCTAACTTGGCAGCAACCCATTATGTTTCCCAACCATAATACAGCTCTACTGGTATTTGGTAGTAGTTTCTGATATGTTCTAGTTTGGTGAAAACATACTTAGCTTGGGTAATTGCTGTGATATTGTTGACATGTAAAATAGTGAACCTATTAGGATTTGTGACAGAGTTAAGAGCTACAATCCCACCAAGTCTTTCAGGGCTAGATGAGATACAGAAACCTAGTTGTTGTCTAAAGAGTGTATGATACTATGCTCTATCATTTGGCTAATTTTAACTTTTACCCCTCATAGCCTATCTGGAGCTGACTGTGGTGGGTGACTGTAGACTGGGAGACCATTAGTAATTGTGTGTAATGCCATGTGGCAATGTCTTTTTGGCTACATCTGTGTAGCTCAATTAGAAGACCATATTTGTTTAAAATAACTCAGCACCCAGTTTTACACATCTGTAATGACAAAAGAAGTGAATGACAACTATATTCAGGGATTGATGATTTTTTTCATTAATCTGTATGCACAACTTGTGAATATATTGAAATGTAAAATTACAAGGTATTTTCACTTTGTCTGCTTCAGTAACAGGAATTAAGGAAATTTGAGTATCACTGTCTACAAGAAAACTAGTAACAGTTATATACAAATAAATGATGACAGACTTCTCTGTAATTGGCACAAAAAGTTTTTACTGGCAGCCACCTTAAGCATTTTCCTGGGAATTCTTGAAAGTGCCTGATGGTTTATACAAACTGACCTTGTCACAATATTTTGCATACATGACATAGACAATTCATGTTTCTCTCTCTCAGCCTCCTACTAAAAGAACAGTTGAAAGAAAGTACTGGACCAATCTTTGATTTGTTTTTTCCAACATCCCTTGCATCTCCATTTAGGCCAGGGTGTCTAGCTCAGAATTATGGATATTTGATACAGAAACTGTTTCTGTTAAATCCATGATCTCCTCCCCAACTGAGATTAAAAACAGTGTCAAATTCTGCTAAATGTTGGAGAAATATGTGATGTACAATTCTGTGGTCATTGTGGTTATACTTAAAATGCTATAAACAGCAAAGGGACTGGAAGGCATACTATCTCTCATCCTTTTCATTTAACAGCTGTATAAGGATAAAGAAGGTGCTTATCTCCATTTGGTGGAGATAAGTCAAGTGAGATGTGGGTCACATGACAGCCGCTTAGTGACATCATTCCATACAGTAATGAAAGTGGCAGCCAAATTCAGTTTGTTTTCAGCTGCTAAACAGTGTGGTTGCTTTCTCTGAAATAAGAGACAGATATTTTACTTAAAAACATTAGCTTTTCCCCTTCAAGGCTCTTAGTAAATAATGAAATGTTGTTACTCCAAAATGTAATACATAATAAATGGTGTGCGGAAGATAATGAGTAGGCTAGACGGCTGAGAAAGTGGAGTTACTACTACTTTAGCTGCAATCAACATCAAATAAAGAGAACGAAGTGGAGTTTTTGAGTTCAACTGTAATTCAGTTCAACTAATAGGAAGTACGCCAACTAGAGTAGTGGAGGGTAAATGGGATAGTAAAGATAACTGCTTAGGTAACAAATTTGTAGAGAGAGCAAGAGAGAATGAAGGCAAACATATTGAATTTCAAACAACTGATTCAAAGCACACAAACACACACACACACCTAAATGGAGTATTGATGCCATATTTCAGCTGGAGCTGCTCAGTCCATTTTTCTACTCTGCAATCTCTTTCCAACAGATGTGTTGTATCCATAAAGAAGTACATAAATAAAAAAATTAATTATACTGTCACTGTTCATAAAAATAAATAAAATAAAATAATAAATCAAAATTAATTAGAGTATCAAAAATAATTATAATTATCATTAACTCACTATTTCTAGAAACCAATGAAAATCAACCTCACATTTTTACTCTACGCACACAAATACATGACATTTTCACTATTGGACAAGCAGTCAACACAGACAGGTCGTCAACATGTGCATCAATCAAAATTTTGTCTCCTTTTCCTTTTTCAGGCCATAATAATACCATTTATCTCTTAGCACTCAACAAAAATTTAAGATGAGAAAACCCAAGACACTTCTTGTATTTTCCAATTATCTGGACACTCATTACACATGTCTATAAAAAACATATGAGAAAAACTGTATACACTTTACTTATTCTTTATTTTATCATTCTGTCAGATTCTGATCAATATTTGATCTACATTTGACCCCAAACTTACAATTTTACTCAGTATTACTGTTTCTCATGTCTCCAACATCACATGACAACCAGATAATAAATAATGCTCCGTTTTGATGTTTTGCTCATTTTTACAAGTATTTTTGTATATATAAATATTAGGGGGCTTATAATTATTTACTCAGAGTTATAACTCCCTTACATATGTCACAAGTCTATTGTTACTCCATTTCTATTTCCATATTTAATTTCAAACAATTGATTTAAAACTCACACACATAGATACACACATGTCTGATGTTTATAAAAGATATATTCTAAAGCACTTCTCTACTAGAATTTTGCAACAAGTAAGACACACTTATGTTTAAACACTATATGTATGTAATTTTCTACACTTCTGGCACTTATAACAAGTGTAGGTTATCCCACTTTACTTTGCTAAAAATTGTCTCCAGGGTGCAATCCATAGATCTATATAAAGGCATGCATTTATTTCCATAGCCTTTTTCTATTTTATGTTTCAACTCTGACATTAAGATGTCTACCTACAGTTGGAACATGGCCACTAAGCTCCCATGCATTTTTTCTTTCACTCTGTTGATGTGTCTATCATGTCTTCATGCAAGAAAAGATTGAAACTTTCCTACCAAAATTATTGTTGAGTTACAGAATGATACCACATACTGACAGATTACAAAGTCTGTCTGCATGTCTTACTCTATTAATGAAAACATATGGTACAAAAGAAATAAAGAAAACGAGTCAGAAAAGCAAATTTCATAATGCAAAAAGGATACAACATGGTCTTAATATGCAGGAATGATAAAAATATTGTTGCCCATGCAAACCAGTTAGGAGCTAACCAAAATTATGAGGAAGTACAAAGTGAAGCTAGTTCGAATAACTATGTAGATAAAGAAAGCATGGCAAAGGAATCAATGGATGATCATAATTCTCCGAAAACTCGCAGTACAAAACATAGGACACTGAGAGTAAAAGAACTAGATCAAGGTCCCCATAATGAGAAATACTCCTGAAACCAATGAGAGGGGGGAGGGAATGTAAGAGAAGCTGTAGATCCATGCAGGGCATGAAATCCAAAAGATTCAGGGAGATGTAATAAGATTGGTTTAACTAATAAGTAATTAGCATAAAGAGAGCTATAACTTTAACTCAAGGGCAACTTTGAGTTAGTGTATGTAGAATATCTATGGCTATTAAGTATGATCATCATAATACAGGACTTGAATAAGACAGTGGGTTGTTCATGCAGTGAGAAAAGTGAATTAAGGTCTTAATTAATAGTTGACTTGGCTATACATTAGGTCAATGATGTGGCTAAGCCATGAATGTTGAGAAAAATAGAGAGATCTAGAGTAGATGTTATACTACTTGGATGAATTGATTCCACCTGGTCAAGTGACTTAGATTTTGTGTCTTGAATGTTGTATGATGCATTTTTTATGATTTTGCATGTGCATAAATTATAGTTGAGTCAAGAGAAAGGAATTAAATTTTTGAATGTTACACTGGGTTAGTAATCAGCTCTTGTCAAGGTTGACAAAATGGATAACAGCTTTTTGTTGCAATAGCTTGTGCAGGTGAAGTAGTTATGGTATCTTGCCCAAATAACTTATTCATGCAATCTCTTTTTTTCTGTCAACTATTTTGACATGTCATCAATGAGGAATTGCCAACATTTTGCCAAGATATTTGGTGATGCGACCGAGTGCTGAGCTGTGGATTTATACCTTTTTCAAAGATTTCTGTATAAAGTGAACATAAGTAGATTCCATTAACATTTGAATTTGGTTTGTTGATTTTATTTTTTGATGTTGTTTTATTCAATTTCTGTCTGTAAAATTCAGGTCAAACCATGTGAAAAGATATTTTCATATATGTTGAATTTTACTGGAAGAAATCAAATCACCATCACTTTAGCATTTCATGAGAAAATAATGCCAAAATTAATTTTTCTGGCAATAAATTAGATTGGCTAATTTTAGATTTATGAAAATTTTATAATACAGTGTAACCCGGATATAAGAGAAACACGGATATAAGAGAGATTTTTTATGGTCCCAAACTTACCTAAACAAAATAGACCAAACCCGGATATAAGATACTTCTTCTCTGGTCCTGACAACTCTCTTATATCCGGGTTACACTGTAATGGTTTTTACCTTTTCCCAACAAAATTTTGGTTATTTTTCTCATTTTAATCCTTGAAAAGAAAAATTGAGAAACAGAAAAATTTAGTACAATCTTCCTATGATTCTTCACCTCTGTAATGTTTGCTGTTTTCTAAGTTTTGTATTTGTAAATAAATAAATATCAAAACTACTTGGCTCATTATAAATAATAATAAATTAAATTTATAACTAATTTTAAATAAGAAAGAATGAATGAATCTATATTATAAAAAAAAAGAGTCAATTCTTTGTCATACTATGTAACTTTGCATTCATACTTGTAAATGTATCTGTGTATGTCTGAGTTGTGCATGAGGAACTTACATGTACTTATGCCATTTAATGTATACACAAGCACACATACCCAATTTCACTGTATTTGAAATAAAACATTGGAATAATATGTTCCCCTCCTTCTGTGTCTTGATAATCCTTATCTTAGACTGAGCAATAAAATCAATAAATTTGGAGACAAAGAAAAATATTTTTTAAACCCTAAAAAAATCAGATAATGATAAGATCTTATTGAACGTTTCAGAAATTATTTTGTAGCCAGTAGGATTATTATTATTTGTAGAAATATTTTTAGGGTAACATTGAATTAAAATATACATATACACACACACACAAATGTACATATATGTACAATTTGAATGAATTGAAATTGTTAGTGATAATTTTCCTTTCTGCCTGGCAACAACATCAGAGTAACAAAAAAAAGAGTGTAAGCCAAAATGTGCAGCCACTTGAAGTCATGAAAGAAACTAAAAACATTTTATTGAGAAGAAATGACAATAAAAGAACATAATTCAAGGAGATAGAAGATGATGATTGATGTTTCATTTAAATTTTTGAAGATCATATTTGACAGGAAAGCAAGAAGCTGGAAGAAAGTTCCAGAAATGAGAAGTGCCAGGGAAGAAACTATTAGAATATAACATATAACACATAATATAACAATAGAATGTAACAAGTTACATCAAACAATTTCAACAATGAAATTATGAGACTTTGTGTCTAATCTAGTAATGTGTTTAAATTCTTGAAGTAATCAAAGAGGAAAGCTCATCAGAAAAATTACCATGAAAATATTTATAGAAAAAGCACAGGGAAGCTATGTTACCACAATGGGAAATTAACTGAAGCTGAGATGCCTACTCAGTATCAATAACATTGCAGATACTTCTTTGAATTTTTTCAAGAACCTTGAGATATATAGCAGAAGTGCCAGATGAGATGTGGCACCAATATTCAATGCATGGATGAATGGTAAACTTATAAACTTGCAAGATAGATTTGGGCAAGAGAAATTGTTTAGCATGACAGTGAACCAACTTTCCTAGCAGTAAACTTAACAGTTGATTCAATATAATCATTCCACTTCATGTCAGTGGAAAATTCAAGATTGAGAATGTGCAATGAGTTGCTCTCATGGAGGTTAGAATCAGCCATACTGATAGAAAGCAATAAAGGTTTGCTAAGATGGTTAAAATTGAGCTATTAGTTTTATTTAGCAATTACACTTGGATAGACAGTCTATAAATTTAACAGTTTAACAGCATAAATTAACAGCAGGGTAGTTATTTTTGCTTATATTTTTAAAAAAATATTCCATCTTGTCCTTCTAACCTTTTTTTCCCTTTTTCCTTTGTGGAGGTTGGTACAGAATGTTAGTTTTTACATTCAAAATGAATGGGTTGTATCCTTAAAGAAGTTAAAAACAGACAAAAGGTGGTACACATGTAGATGAAAGAAGAGAGGTTTATTGAAAAAAGAGAATACATTACTGAAAGACAAGGAATCAAGTGGCAGGCTAGTAATTCCTGACAGAAGACAGCTCTCCCCAGGTATATTCTGTGCTCACTATATATAACTACTGATATAGTCAGTTCACATAGGGGATAGGAAGCGTGGGACATTCCATTATAACAGAGTGAATGTTGAGCAAATGTTGTTTTTGGAAAGTTCATTTTCTTTTTTTTTTTATAAATACCAGTTGTATCCATCTTGCAGTATGTTGGAACATAGAGTGAGACCCCTCTTTTCTTTGTAGCAGCCAGTCATCCTGATTGGTTCTTTAGTGTTTAAATAGTGGAGCAGCCTGTTCTACTTTCTGGCAAAAGATTAGCGAGAACTGGCCTTGAAGTCCTCTTCTCCTGAGTTTATACTGAGTGCTATGAGTGAGGTAGGATTGTCCTTCACTTTGTACAGGGTAATTGATCTTTTATTTTGCTTATCCAAATATCTGGTTTCAGAAATAAAGTCAGCTGATTGACCTGTCCTTAAGAATGCTGGTGTTAGTAAAGTCTTAAAGAGATTATAAGCAGGTGATACTTTTCAGAGGATTTAAGAAATAATTTTATTTATTAAACTTGGCCATTATCTTTTTTCCAAGGCTTCTGCCTGACTTGGATTTTTTTTTTGTCTAATTATTGCTATTATCTTCAAGTATTTTATCTTTTATGCTTTTATTATTAGAATTGTCCTCCTCAGGATTTTAATTATCAGTACTATGAATAGTTGGGTTTTTTAGAGTTAGCTCAGTGTATGGTTTTAATTTGTCAATGAGAACTGGTAGATACATATTGTGCATATCAATAAGAAAATGTTTTGGTGATCTTGTTAGAACTTTATAGGGCCATCTATAAGGTGACTTATGGCTACATCATGTTGAAACACAGGATCCCATATGATATGGAGTTAAGCAATATCAACTCTGGTCAGTGTAATAGATAACAGCTCGGAATTGTTAATTTGAGAGCTGAGTTCCAATTTCAAATGGCTTCATTATATTCAATTATTTCCTTTTGGAAAGGTATGAATTCACCTATTCTTTCTCCAGCTCATTATTATCTAAAACAACAACAAAAAAAAAAAAAACATTCTTGCTATTTAAAAATATTTTCTGGCTGTAAATAACCTACAAAAGTTTGATAAGCTATAGAAAATGAATGAGTCGATCAATCAATCTATAAAGTGCTTATAAAGATTTTA
The DNA here is from genome assembly GCA_963932145.1 of Acanthosepion lycidas. NCBI lineage: Eukaryota > Metazoa > Mollusca > Cephalopoda > Sepiida > Sepiidae > Acanthosepion > Acanthosepion lycidas. Next base: position 99,076,037 of record OZ010577.1, on the reverse strand, counting down.
TAAGCTGATATATTCTAAGCAACACTTTGTCACAGGACATTAGTGTATTAGGAATAAAATTTTAGCACTGGTATGATAATGTCCTTTATCAAAATTATGCAAATCAAATTCTGACAGCTTCACATTACTAAACAAATTATCTGTATTGGAATTGTTTCCCTCTGTTGGTGATGACATAAAGTGCAACTCCAAATCTGGCAATCCATATGTCTATAAATGCCTTTGCTATTAACTATTACTGTTATTTCAGTTAGTGGCTGCACCTCTATCCAACATGTAGCACAATCAATACAAGTTAGGAGATATCTGTAGAGGCTTAGATAAGGGTTTGAATTATTATGGACTGGAGGAAGGGGCCTGACAGTATCAATGTACACTGCTTGAAAACAGGAAAATAGTAATTCAAAGTTTTGAATGGTGGATTTTGTATGTCTTTGGACTTTTGACTGCAGACATACTGTACATTCTGCACAAAACTGCTTTGTGCATTTGGCAATATTAGGCCTGAAATATTTGGCTGTTAATAATTGTATAGATGATCCTATTCCAGGGTGAGCAAAAGAATGCACACTGTCAAAAATAGATTTGTGTAAAAGCTTTAGGATGAATAGTCTAGGAGACAAAGTGGAAATATCACATAAAATTATGCAATTATGTGAGAGTGGGAATTCTTTCAGATTCGAGTAGGATTTAATTTCTTTGTCTTTTGTCTGGGCTTTCACTATCTTGGGACAAATCACAGACATCTATCTGCACTGCTAATTTGAGTTTGGACATACAGTTCACTACAATATTTTGGTTACCTTTTATGTGTGCTATGTCAGCAATTTATTCTGTGAGTAATGACAGGTGTCATTGCTGACAATCTGACTTTTTGGGGGGTTGGCTGTGAAAAGCTCTGCATAGTGGCTTGTAGTCAGTGAATAGTACTATATAGTGGCCTTCTATAAGATGGTGAAAGTGAATCACTGCTAAATAAGCTGACAGAAGATCCCGGTCGAATGTGGAATATTTAGTTTGGGCTTTGGATAACTTCTTTAGGAAGAATCCTATATGTACAGGTTTCTCATCAATTACTTGGTGTAAGGCAGCACCAACTGCATATTGTTATCAATGACCAGCTAATAATATGTGACTGTAGATTGTGGGTATGCTAATGTGGCTATGTTTGAAAGTTGATGCATAATGTTTTTGATGGATGCCTTGTCTGCCTCTGTCAACTCAAATGAAGATTTGGGAAATAATCTCGTATATTCTGATAGCAGTAAATAATGGATGCATAATTTACAATAAAACCCTGTCATGTCTAAAGATCTGCACAAACTCCTGGAATCTTTAGGATATGGGAATGATTGCAGTTCCTTAGTTTTATCTTTGGTAGGTAGCAAATTTTTAGTACTAACATTAAATTGTAAGTCAAGCTTAGGAACATTGAATATACAATATATCAATATATCATCTAAGTATACAAACACACAATCTACATTAAAAAAAATATTCTGCCCATGAAATGTTGAAATGTAGCTGCAGCATTTTTCAATCTAAAAGGAATATTAGTGAACTCAAACAAACCAAATGGTGTAGTTATAGCTGTTTTAGGCACATCCTTTGAGTGCACACTTATTTGGTTATAGGCAGAAGTTAGGTCTGTTTTAGAAAAAGCAATGTTTGTCAGCAAGTTTAGAATTAAATGAAAGTAACAGGTAAGCAATCAGTTTTAGTAATACTGTCAAGAGCTTGGAAATCACAAGCTCAATAAAAATTATTTGGTTCCAATACCATATTGAGAGGGGATGCCCATTTGCTACTCAAAAGATATATTGCTCTGGTTTTCTGATTTTTTTTAATTCAGCTTGTGCAGCTTTTAACTTCTGTTCTGACAGATTGTCTAGTTTTAGCAAAAAACATGTGCATAGCTTCCTATTTCAATTATGTGAGAAATTCCACAGTAATTACCATTTTTATTATCCAGGGGTGTACTAATACTAGTGTATTTATTTACTAATTCCTTGATAATGGTAGGGATTTTAAAGTCATTGACTGAACGGAGTGTTTATTTAAACTTAACTTCATATTCAGTTACAGTATCCCTAATAAATCTATTTTTGCAATCAAATGTTAAATCAAAATTGTTTAAGAAGTCAAAACCTAATAGCAGATTAGTCACATCTGCAACCATGAATATCTAGTGGAACACCCTTCTTAAGCATGGTATTTCTGACCATGGCAGCTTATTTTCTCTCTACTAGCCATGGAGATGGATATAGGTGCTGGGTCTAATATAATGTAAATTACTATGGTGAGTGGTAAGATAGAAATGTTTTTACCTATAACAATGATTAAGTTTATTTTAGTAGCTCCTATCTTAGTGGTAACTTTCAAAGGTACTGGGTCTGAAGGAGCTAATGCAGTCTGCCTTACTAGTTTTTCCAAATCACTTGGGATGGGGGACGATAGGCAGAAATTTAATACCATTTGCAAATTACACTTATCCTGAAATCATCTGCCCCATGGTTTGCAGGTTTGGGTCTAGTCACCAAAACATATAGGCTCTGAATACTCTTGGCTTCTGGTTTTTGCCAAAAGGTCTGAGACCTAAAAATATTTTACTGTCTTTCTGTTTATGCATGATGGGACTTTGTGTCAGTTTCTGCCTACCCATGACTTAAAATGTAAATGAGCCATTAATTAATAATGAAGTTCGTTCATCTGATAGCTTTCTTAATTGTGTTTTTGTAATGCTATTACTAGGGCTAATTGTGGGGGTAGTGCTTGTAGGAACTTGTGTCTTACAAGTTCCCCATTAACTCCAATATGATTCACTATTGTCAACATCTCTTGCAGATATACTGATGAATTACCAGTTATTGCGGTGGTCTTCATCACATCCTTCAATTGCTCTTAGTCCTCTCATATACTGATATTATCGAGTCTTTTAGTTCTTCATATTTTTGAGTACTAAGTACTGTTTGTGTATTTTCTGTTTGTAAAGGATGTTTTGTGTGCATAGTTTCTTTGTTTTCAGGGTCCTTCAGTTACCCATATATATATTTTTCTTTGTTTTCTGCTGATTTTACAATGGCTTGGTATATGACATTGTTCTGCAAGCAATTGCAATTTAAGTGACATTATTTCTTTGCTCTGCTATTACATGTGGGTTTGAATTGTGCAGACGGTTTTTTGCTTGTTTTCCTGTTATACTTTTTTATTATTTGTGTCATGTTCTTGGTGCAACTGTAGCTGATTTTTACTGTGTTTTTGTTAAATATCTTGTGGAGAGTACTTGATGGGTTGGGGAGTGTTTGTGTATGAGTTTACTGAATATTTTTCCTACATTTGTTTTTATGTTTTTGTTGTACAGTGGGTTGAACCATATGATGTTTCTTTTTCTGTTTGCTTTTTTATGCTGTGTTGTGTGTATGTGAATATTAAGAAAAAATTGCTATCTTTTAGGGTTGTTTTGTAATCTTTCTTATATAGTCCAACCCACCATACAACAAAAACATAAAAACAAATGTAGAAAATAAATAATAAACAAATCAAATAAATTAAACCAAATCAATAAATAAAGTAAATAATAAAAAATTAACAAACTATAAACACACACATAAACACAAGTAAATGCAATAATAACAACCAACAACAAATAATAAAATAATCAATACTAAATAATGAGAAAAAATGTTAACAAATAACACTATGAAAATAATGATAAAACTGCATTCAGACCCACAATTATTTCCACTCAGCCTCCTAGAATAATTTGAAATATAACCATTACTGCCCATCCAAATAACCATTAGATTAATGCCATAGACCTACCCATAATGCATTACTGACCAGCATATATAAATAATTGAGCCAAAACACAATGCACATGGCCTGACAATTGTATTTAAACAGGAAATGTAGACTTTCACTGATGGGTGTCCACACACACATATATATATATATATATATGCAATAAAAGCACTGAATAAAAAGTAGAACCAAAGTTTCTTAAGTTTCATCCTTGAAACAAAGGATTGTCAGGCTAGATTCAAATTTTAGTCCTCCTATGCCAGTGGTTTTGGCCTTGAAAATGGGAAGGTAATAATCCCCCACCACCGGAAGTAGATCTCATCCAGGTTTCATACCATAAATTAGAAATTTTTTAGTGTGCAGACACTTTGTCATAATCTCGGTCCACTTGTTTCATTGAGAATGCCAGCTTCATTGTAGGTGTATCCAACCAACTATCATTGTTTTATATATATATATATATAATTATTTATTTTTAAAGAAAAAAAAAAATTTATAACATAAATATGTTATAAAATCACTACAAAAATAGCCATTTTGTTTCAACACCCTCGGGGTCTTATCAAGTGATGACGTTGAATGTAAAATAAATGGTTTTAAAAGTTTCAAATTAATTAATAATCCTACGCAAGGAGAAAACGTTGTTACAAAGGCTAGATGGACCAATCAAAACACAAGTACAGGAAAATTCAAAAAGCTCGATAACGAAGTCATGTTATAATATCTATTCAGATGTTTAGTATTAAAAAATAATTTATTCCAACAAATAATTACTAAATTATATGATAAAATTTAATATTAAAATTTAAAACTGCTAATTACAAAATCAAAATTAACATTTATTCGCTATCAAGTTTACAACTATAAAATTACTGAGGAGAAAAGAAGAAATATATATGTTATTCAATTTATTTTTTCATTGAAGTTACTTTAGCTATATTTAATATACATTTTAATCCTCATGGTGTGTAAATGGGGTCCTAAACTAACGCGTAAAACAAACGCAGTCAGATTCTAATACATAAGCACCAAGACATATACACACACAAAAAAGGGACAAGAGAGAGAACATCTCCACGGTCTGTCATGAAAAAAAAAAAAAAAAAAAAGGTTGGGGGGAAAATGGGAGAAGGGAAATCAACACACACGTACATACATACATAATTAAAAGTGGATGCACTTTCCATACACATAGATACATATAAATACATGCACACACATCCACAGACATTGACCCAGACAGTTGGATACCCCAACCGATAAATATTTAAGACAGAAAATGTCATTGCATGAATGTTAACAACCTATTGAAATCTAACTTAAGCGAGTAAATATACAAAGATAAAAATGATTAAAATTAATATTATTTAATATATTAAAATAGTGTATGTAAACAAAAAAAACAAAAATAACAAAAAAAAACGGACATTAAAGTCAACACCCATCGGTAACTACGATGTCCACCTCATGTACATATAAGTATATACACAACCACACACACATACACACACATATATATACGCATACAAATATATATACACATATATACATACACATGCACACACATATACATATATATACATATACACAAACACATACATATACATATATACATACACATACACACACATATACATAAATATACATACATACACACCGAAATATCTACACATACATACATAAACATATACATACGTATACATTTCCATGGTATCAAGTACACATACACATACATATATGTACCCACAAATATACACACAAATATGTGTACACATACTTACAAATAAATACATATATACACAGCAATACACAAATATAAACATATATACACACATATATACTAACGCATGTGGCCGTAATGACATACCCAAGTTTCCCTACCTACATGTACACATAAACAATTTCATACACAGTAGGTGTCAACATACATATATACTACTGCAAACCTACATAAGTAAACACACACATATATATATATATATATATATATACACATACATACATATACACACACACATATACATACATATATATACACATACATACATGCACACACACATACAGAAATATACATAAATATCTACATAAAAATACTTATCTATAGTAATAAATACACATATATACGTACATACACATAAATGCAACGACATTTGACCAAAAACATATATAAATATAAATATACAGACATACATACACATACATAGGCATAGACATACTTCGATATACATGCAAACACAAAAATACACATATCCTAACATACATATATATATAAAAAAAACAAAAAAAAAAAAAACATCCATACCAACATAAATATACGTAAATAAAATTAGGTACACAATATAACAATACACATACAAACATATACACATATATACATACACATACATCTACATATATTCACATATATATGTATATATACGTACATATACATATATATATATACGTACATATACATATATATATATACGTACATATACATATATATATATATATATATATATATATATATATATATACCTACACATACATGCACACATACACATACATGCACACACACACACCTACATATATATACACAACTACATAAACATGCAGACACTTACATATATACACATATAAAAAAAAAAAAAATATATATATATATACATGCATATAAGGATACATACTCACATATCTATACACACACATACCCACATCTACAAATACACATACATACACATATACACCAATATTTTTAACCTCTTTTCTTCTTCTCCTCCTTTTCACCTTCTTACTTTATATATATATATACACACACATACACGCACATACACAAATATATCTATAAACACACAAATACACACACATACATATATACATATATATACAAAACTTAGCAACATATTAATACATTAAAATACAAACATACACATTTCGCAGTACAAACACACATAACTACACATAAATATATACATATATATACATACACATACAGAAAAATGAATAACATTATGTAGTTATACCATACACATTCATATCGTCAGATTGACCATCAGGCAATAAAAGTTATAATCTATTAAACTTACAGCTACGTATCATTATCATTTAAAATATACGACTCCTATAATAAGTTAAATTTATAACGGTGTTTACAATTAACCGTTAGTTCATATCTTTGATTTAATAGATCAGCCTTGTCTTTAAATCTAATAATTTCAAGCTTTTCGTTAAGACACAGGTAACATGGGGAATATAGGGATTTACATGTCCGGGCTTTTTTAATCAATGTCCAATTAACCGTAGGTGTTTTGTTCTTTTCTTTTAGGTTCCAAAAGTACTTTATTGCCTGATGGTCAATCTGACGATATGAATGTGTATGGTATAACTACATAATGTTATTCATTTTTCTGTATGTGTATGTATATATATGTATATATTTATGTGTAGTTATGTGTGTTTGTACTGCGAAATGTGTATGTTTGTATTTTAATGTATTAATATGTTGCTAAGTTTTGTATATATATGTATATATGTATGTGTGTGTATTTGTGTGTTTATAGATATATTTGTGTATGTGTGTGTATATATATATATAAAGTAAGAAGGTGAAAAGGAGGAGAAGAAGAAAAGAGGTTAAAAATATTGGTGTATATGTGTATGTATGTGTATTTGTAGATGTGGGTATGTGTGTGTATAGATATGTGAGTATGTATCCTTATATGCATGTATATATATATATATTTTTTTTTTTTTATATGTGTATATATGTAAGTGTCTGCATGTTTATGTAGTTGTGTATATATATGTAGGTGTGTGTGTGTGCATGTATGTGTATGTGTGCATGTATGTGTAGGTATATATATATATATATATATATATATATATATATATATATATATATATATATGTATATGTACGTATATATGTATATGTAGGTATATATACATATATATGTGAATATATGTAGATGTATGTGTATGTATATATGTGTATATGTTTGTATGTGTATTGTTATATTGTGTACCTAATTTTATTTACGTATATTTATGTTGGTATGGATGTTTTTTTTTTTGTTTTTTTTTTTATATATATATGTATGTTAGGATATGTGTATTTTTGTGTTTGCATGTATATCGAAGTATGTCTATGCCTATGTATGTGTATGTATGTCTGTATATTTATATTTATATATGTTTTTGGTCAAATGTCGTTGCATTTATGTGTATGTACGTATATATGTGTATTTATTACTATAGATAAGTATTTTTATGTAGATATTTATGTGTATATGTATGTATGTGTATGTATATATATATATATATATATATATATGTGTGTGTGTGTGTTTACCTATGTAGGTTTGCAGTAGTATATATGTATGTTGACACCTACTGTGTATGAAATTGTTTATGTGTACATGTAGGTAGGGAAACTTGGGTATGTCATTACGGCCACATGCGTTAGTATATATGTGTGTATATATGTTTATATTTGTGTATTGCTGTGTATATATGTATTTATGTGTAAGTATGTGTACACATATTTGTGTGTATATTTGTGGGTACATATATGTATATGTGTATGTATGTGTATGTGTACTTGATACCATGGAAATGTATACGTATGTATATGTTTATGTATGTATGTGTAGATATTTCGGTGTGTATGTTTGTATGTATATTTATGTATGTGTGTGTATGTGTATGTATATATGTATATGTATGTGTTTGTGTATATGTATATATATGTATATGTGTGTGCATGTGTATGTATATATGTGTATATATATTTGTATGCGTATATATATGTGTGTGTGGTTGTGTATTTACTTATATGTACATGAGGTGGACATCGTAGTTACCGATGGGTGTTGACTTTAATGTCCGTTTTTTTTTGTTATTTTTGTTTACATACACTATTTTAATATATTAAATAATATTAATTTTAATCATTTTTATCTTTGTATATTTACTCGCTTAGATTTCAATAGGTTGTTAACATTCATGCAATGACATTTTCTGTCTTAAATATTTATCGGTTGGGGTATCCAACTGTCTGGGTCAATGTCTGTGGATGTGTGTGCATGTATTTATATGTATCTATGTGTATGGAATAAGAATAGTAATTGTTGGTTATTGGAATTCATTCCATATACACCAATCATATACTTCGGTATATATATATATATATATATATATATATATATATATATATGATATTGTTAAAATTTTGTTTGTTGTCATGTTCTTGGGATGAAATTGTAGTCAGATAAGAGCGTATTTAGTGACTCTAATTTCTGGCAGTTGGTTTTTGTATTTTTCATTTTGATGAAAATTTCAAATCATGTCCCTAATTTCCATATCATGTACTTATGAAAACAATTTGTTTTTTCACTGATCATATTGAGATTTCCATATCACTTGTGTGGAGGTTGGTGCAGAATGTTGGATTTTACATTCAAAACAAATGAACGCTGAGTGAACGTTGTTTTGGAAGTTTTGATTGATTTTTTATGAATTCACATTGTACCCTTCTTGCATGACCGAGTTTGTAGCTTGTGGTATATTGGAACAGAGAGAAAAAGGGAAAGAGACCTGTGCTTCTTTGTAGAAGGCAGTCATCCTGATTAGGTCTTTGGGTTTTAGAGTTGAACAGACTCTCCTGCTTCCTGGCAAAAGATTAGAGAGTACTCACCCTCTTTTCTTGGGTTTATATTGAGGTTGGTGAGTGGTTGGGTAATGCAGTGAATGTGGGCAGGACTGTCTTTCGATTTGGTATAGGGTCTTTGATCATTTATTTTGCTTATCTAAGTATCTGGATTCAGAAATTGTCAGCTGCTTCACTTATCCTTAAGAACGCTAGTGGTAATGTTAATGAGGTGCTAAAGAGATGATAAGTAGGTGATATTTTTCAGGGGATTTAAGAAATATTTTACTTTGTTGTTTTGTTAACTAAACCTTGCCTACTACTACAGGAGGCACAGTAGAGTAATGGATAGCAGTTCAGATTGAGGAATTGAAGAGCCAAGTTTGAATTTCAGTCGAATCCATTACATTCACTTATGTGCTAATGCCCTTGGAAAAAGTATGAATCATCTTCTTCTCCACCCAGCTATGGGTAAATAGCAGGACAGACTGGGTTCTCTCGCCTTGAATGGCAACTGGTCTATCACAGAAAAAAATTTGTCAGTCTTGAATCGAAAGATACATGATCACCTAAGCATGTATCATGCATGGTACATAACTGACTACTACTACTCCTTGTTTTGTTTATTTCATTGGTTTTGAGGTTTTATATGAAAATTTTGTTTTTGTTATTTAGTATTTAAAAACAGTAATATTTATAAAATATATAATGCCTTTACTCTTCTGTTGCAATGAATTAATTGGAATTATTACCACTTAAAATATAAATGGCTAAAAAAAAAAAATAAATTCAGAGATAAAGTTACTTTGTTTACAATTGTATTTTTTTTTTTTTTTTTTTTTTTTTTTACAAAGAATGCCATCATGACCCCCAAACAGAAATAACTAAATATTTCTTTATGCAATTAATGCATATTTTTCTAGAATGAGCTGCTCTGGTCAACAGAAATAAATCATTTGCAAATCATATTTTTGTCACACATAGGTTCATTTGGCAATGAAAATGTCATTAGTTCATTTATCGTGATTTAATTTTGTTCAATTTAATAATGAACTGATTCATTTTTCCATTTCTATGTGTAATGTAAATAGTTTGGGGCCATGCTTGCTGTCTTGCTAAAAATACCAATATAACTTCTTATCTGTGACAAAGGCATCATTATTGTTAACGTCAGTTACATCACAACATTCCAGTTAGGACCACTCTGACAGAAGAGAGAGAGAGAGAGAGAGAGAGAGAGAGAGAGTTTTGTTGAAAACAGGCTAATAACATTACACAATAATGTGGAATACTAAATACAGTGTAAAAGAAAACAACAAATATTTAGGTGTATGTAGAGAAATGCAAGAGATAAGGAAAAAAAGAGAACCAAAGTTAAAATGAGTGAAAGTACAAACTTGAAATATTTAACAGCTAAGTGAGTGACTTAGCCTAAGCCTAACAACTTTGTAAAGTCAGGGATCAATTTGATACTGTATCAATTTCATAAAAAGGACTTTTTAGAAAACTTTGTCGAAATCTTGAGGGGGAGGTGCAGTTTTATCCCCCTTCTCTTTACAATATCTTGATGTACTTTTCCATTGGTAGAGTCGGGTGTCGCAAAATTCTTTTACAGATATATAAAGAAAAATACCTGAAGTAGTATTTCAGTAAAATATTTATGCAATATCAAGTATAGACATACAGAAAATAATTCAAACCGAAATTTGCATTAACAAAACATGATTTTCTTTCTTTTAAATTCACATTTAATATTTATGTATTTAAATAAAATGATTACTTGTAATTTTTTTTCACTGTGATTTTGAAATCCATCCTGTTGTTTAGCAACAAGAGATTTTTATTATTAAATAAAGAATTTGTTGTAATAATTGAAAAATATTTTCAAGTGTGAATCTTTTTAAAAAGAATTTTAATTTTTTTAAGAATTTTAGCAATTGTTAGATTATTTTTTGTATGGATGTACATAAAAAGTAAATAATGCTGAATTATTGTCTTTGACTACCCTTCCCTATTAAAGAATATATGATAAATCAGTACTTCTTAATTTAAAAAAAAAAAGACCTCAGTGGGTACAATTAGAGAGATATTTTAACATCAAACAGGTAAGAAAATAAAAAAATAAAAGCAATGAATTGAATTCAAAAGTATAATTTCACTAGCTTTCTTTAATTAATTAAATTTTTTTTTTATACTTCTAAAAAAAATTAAATTATTCATTCCACTAAGTTTAATAAAAGCATATAAACAGCAATAACCTATGACATACATCACAGACTACCGTGCATGAATAAAAATGAAATGTTATTTTATGTTTTACGTACAAAAAAATAAGCATTAATTTTACAAAATCTAGTTAATCATTAAATTTACTAAATGACTTTGAAACATATCTATAGGACACATACTGGATTTTTAAGAGATTTAAAAATTTGTTACAGTTTACATTTTTCTTTCATCTCTAAATGGCGTACGATGAGTGACGTGTGAACGTGACATTCTTTTTTTTTTTTTTTTAAATGCCTGAAAATTTTATTTACATACGGAAGTTATTTTTTTGTCTTTTAATACAGATTATTACTATATTTCGAACAAAACCAAAATTTAACATATCTTTCAAAACAACAAAACAAGATTTAACAATCAAAGACATAAAAAAAATAAAATTATTAAAATGAGTTTTTTACTTTTTTTTTTTTAATAAAATTATAAAAATAATAATTTGGAAGTCAACTTAACTAGGTACCACTACAGTGTACTAAGATAAATAGTAGGTGCTATTAATTCACACTTTGACTTACTTACTAGTGCAAAATACGCTGCGGCCTAACTTTTATTTATATTTTCAGGCGTTGATGTATTGTTTACGTGCTAGTTACCACGACCTTCCTTAGGCAAATCAACTACCTTCGATCAGGAAAAAATTAAAAATAGTTTATTAATTTACTGATCGGTGCAAGGTCTTCTGCATAAATCGATATTTTACTACTTGCATTTTTTCTAAGCGGTAACTACTACTGAGTTGTTTGCTGTAGCATACAAAAAGTAAAAAGTGATAAAAATAACTTTGAGGGAGAGAAACAGTTTCTTGCTTCACACTCACAGTAGTAGTAGCTGGGCCATAATGAAAGACGAATAATTTGATTTTGATCGTACTATAATAGTTTGTACTTCATCTTTATGTTGAAACTAACAAAGATGAGTCCTACAAAAATCCGATTAAATTATTCGTCTTTTTCTTTCATACAACAGATTGTACGAGCAACAAGAAATATTTTTACGTGCAATCCTACATCCATTGTAAATTAAATCTACACACACATAAGTGCACATCGACCGGAGCAGAAACGGGTGTGGCTGAGTGTATCCAATCATATCAATGAGATAGATTTTAGGACCAATCAGAAGCAAATCTTAAGGTCTTGTATAAAAGGTGTAATTTTATACTGTATACATATTTTTCTATTTCCATTCCATTAACAAAAATGTTTGTTGTTAGTTAAGTTTTTTTTTTTTTTTAGCATTATAACTGCTAGTTAGGCGAGCGTAACAAGAAGCGGGCGAGAGAGAAACGAGGCAAAAGTAAAGAAATTGCGAAAGAAAATGATACAATCATCCAATCAACAAGAAAGTATGGTGTTCGCTGAATCTATGTAAAAAAAACAAAAAAAAAACCTCTCTGGAAATGTTTAATTAATTAATAATTAAACATTGAATTAAAAAAACAAAAAAACTTTAATTCAATGTGAGTGTATAAAGTTTAGTTTCCAGTTACGATTCAGTGACTTAAGTGAATTTTAATGTCGATTCTATCATGAATTTTAATGTCGATTCTATCATGAAATTTAAAAATGGTAGAAAAAAAAATCCTTGAAAAAAAGTGAAAAAAAAAACAAATAAAAAAAATCGAAGAACCAACAAAAATCGGTTGTCTTCAAAACAGGACGAAATTATTTTTTTTAGAAATTAGCAATCGTTCTTTTTTGCCAATTGTAGTGTTTTTTTTTTTCTCTCGCTTTTTTTAAAATTTTATTTTTTTAAAAGTAAAACATTTTCTCTTTTCATTGTTGAAAATGTCATATTCAAAGAGCCGAAGACCATAAACAAGACTTAATTTTTTTTTAAATTTCTGTGGAGCTACTGATTATTAAAGTATTGCAAAAAAAGTACTGTGAGGGTACCCCTGGGCCTGAATGAACTCTAAAAAAATGTTCACTTTTTTACTCCGAATCCTTGATGATGCGAGATTTACTTGCAACAAGTTTTCGTTTCGAGATTTATCAACCAACAAGTTATGCCGGGGCGAAAGGCAGTAAATAGTTCGTTTGAAAAATAAATAATTTTCTTTTTGTCATCAACTTCATAAAGAACAACAACATTGCATGTCCCAGATTCCCGTTTTCATTCATACCACTATCTTTTTTTTTTTTATTTCGGTGAAGTTCATCGAGTGCTTTAATTAATAATAGAAACCATGTAAAAATAAAAGTTTGGTGTGTAATAAAAAATCATTCATTTTTCTGAACGAATAAGTGTAAAAGTTAGGGAAATCTGTTATTTGTACACATTAGAATCTGTACAAAACTTTGTTTTAGCGAGTCGTATATTTTATTTTTGCACAAGATAAGAAATAACGTCTGTAAAAAAATAAAAAGTAAAACAATAATCATTATTGGACGCTAATTTTCAGGCATCAACAAGAGTTTGACATCGTTAGAAACCGAAATTCTGCATTAGTCAGTCGATAACTAGTGCATCAGTTTTTAAAAAAAAATATTGACTATATTGCTAAATTTAAATTGCTCATCATAACCTTATTCTAATTATGCTGACTTTAGCGTTCCGTTCACGATTTTTTTTTTTTTTACACTTTTTGTTCAAATAAATACCAGTCCAGCAGGAGTTCTCAACCAGTGGGGAATTCCCTTCTAAGGGGGGAATTTCAGGAGGTATTGGGGCCATAGATTGGGATCGTATACACAACGTTAAATTTCGAACTCCCTAAAGGTGGTACAACCCGCTAGTGCATCGGTCCGCGCAACTGAGAGGTCACGCTGGGTTTTTTTCCCGCTAGCTCGTGTTTTTTTAAACCACCGCAAAAATAATCCATGATGTATGTACGTAAAGGGAAAAGATTTAAATTTCCAATATATGGATATTATTAATAGAATATACCTTTTAAGTCGGACAATCTTGGAAAGGGGGGAATGACATTCATCCTATGGTGAAAATAAATGGTGCAGCTAGCTAGCAAATTAGGTTGAAAACCACTAGTACTTCTTTAAATTCCTTGGCACGAAGGATCCTATATGTGGCCGGCTCGGCTTGTCGGCATCAGGGTTGTGCCCTTTCTGGTCTTGGGCGCTAGTGGTGGATTATCTCAGCAACCCTGAGTTTTACTTTTCGCTTCGGCTTACCTGACGATTGATTCGGATCGCGCTATCTCTCAATGGCGTAGTCTTCAGAAGGGGGCTGGACGGATTTTCCCCGACTGTCATCGGAGTGACCTTGGTGGGAAACCGGTAACGGCTTCGCGCACTTTCTACCATTTTCCTCAGGTGAGCCCGTTCTGGGACTATGTTGGCGGCTCGTATCGATCCCAGGCAGCTCGTGTCCATTGTTCTCGCATATACGTGTGCAATAATGTGTCGCCTCCGTTCTCTGGGGTGAAACGGATGGTGTTTTTCATGCTAACCGTTACAATACAAAGATGGTGGCGTGGATGTCGCGGATGGAGGAAATCTTGCGATACGAACGTTATTCGCATCAGGATCTGGTCAGATTCTTTGGGCATCAGCTCAAGAAGAAAATCGGAACTGATAGAAAGCGTTTGTTGTCGACAGATTTCAGCGAAACGTGGGTAACTGCGGCGAGCCCGGTTTGTGTGAGCGAGGCTAGCGCTAGCCTTGATCTTTTGTAAGTTTCCTTTGACGCAACGGGGCGAGTTCCTGTGAAATGAACACTTACCCTGGTTAATTAGACACTATTATTTGTTGTTTATCTAGTTTAGTAGTATGAGTAAGTGTTGTTCCAGGCCTTCTCTTTTGTTATGATACATATCGAGATTCCTAACCTCCCCAGTTTGTTTTTGTCCCCTTTTTTCTTGACTGTGTCGGTATTTAATTTTCCCACTCTGTTATTTATTTTTCCTTCCCACTCCATTAGTGAGTGTGCTTCTTGGTTCTGTCGGGCGGCAGAATACAGCGGCCACTCTTATTTTTGAGGGGTGGGCGGGTCATAAGGTCTGTTCTGTTATGTTGTAGTTTGTTTTTGGGTTCTTCCCCCACCTCTCATTTCATGATTTATTAAATTTTTGTTTGTAGAAGAGAAAAGAAAAAGAAAAGAGACATTGAACATATAGGAATTTAATTTTTACATCATGGTTTTTTTTTAGGTTTCCTATCAATATGTGGTACTTGTAGGATTATGGTGAGGGATGAGTTTTTGTGGGGAATCAGTATTGTAATGAATAAATGAGATGTGAGTCTGATTAGGGTAGAGATGACCAGTCTTCTTACTCCATTTCCTCTTCGGCCTTCTCTTGTGTCACAATTATTGTTCATGAATAATAAATAAATAAAATTCCTTGGGAAAATCTCTTAACTTGTTCTCAGTCACTGTTTGTAAATTGTACATATGGGGTCTAGTTAGTTAGTATTTTCATGGAGTCATTGAGGTATTATGGTGGGTGTGGGTGTGTTGTTTTGGTGCAAGAAATATTGTTAGTGTGATTGGGTCAGCGTTTGTGGCTAGCTAAGTTTAGAAGTTAAGACAGAAAAGACCGACCTTTCTCCCCCATTCCCCACTTCGGCCTTGTGCCACATTTTCTGTTATATTTCAGAAATAAATAGTGTTTCATGGAGTCATTGAGGTATTATTTATTATGGTGGATGTGGTGAGAAACGTAAGTAAGAATGTATTGTTTTACTTTTGGTGCAAGGAATATATTGGTTCAGCGTTTGTGGCTGGCTAAGTTTAAAGTTAAGACAGAAGACCGTCCTTTTTCCGCTTCCCCATTTCGGCTTTGTGCCACATTTTTTGGTTTTTCAAAAATAAAATACCTTCAGTCACTGTTTGTCGTTTGGTTTTAAAGAAAAAACCCAAGTACTGCAAAACTAAAAGTGAAGATACTTTTTACTTCCTTATTTCATTCAGTATTGTAGTCTTTTTAAATTCTACTCTTTTTAAATTTTAGAATAATCGGTTCTGCGTTCACTCCCAATTTCTTTGTTAAATTGAAAAGATTTAACATTCTTGATCCCCCCTCAAGGTGCTTCAGAGAAGAGAAGGTGATTGGTATCATGCTGACAACAAAGTAACATGAACTTTTTACAGGCTGAAACTTCTCCACGATTATTCAGTTAATTTTAGAGAAGCATGTAGGTATATACTAATTTAGTTTTGCAATAAAAAATTGATCCGTGCATTAAAAGAACATTAACGCTGAAAGTGAAATGAAAAGGATAATTAACGTGTTCTTTTTTAATTTTATTCTGAATGAATTTAAAAACACCTCTTGCTTGCATTGCTGTTAAAAACGAACAGAGTTATTAAATAACTGTTATTTGGAAATAAAGCAAGAGAAAAGAGAAAAAATGCTGAACGTCGTTTTCTCTGTTCAAGCGAAAAGATTTGGTGCCATTGTCAAACTGTGCAATTTTCTCAAGGATCCAGCATGTATGATTTTGTTTGTGTTATGGTCGGTTACGTGTAAATTTTTATAAGTAACTAAAATTATAAAATATTTTGAATTTTGAAATATTAAGTTTTATTATTTCAACTATTTTAGTCACTTATTTATCTCCCTTACAACGGATGTAAAATTCTTGAACGAGACTCATACGAGTCCGCTTTTCGATATAAAATAATTTATAAAAAGAATTTGGAAGTGATGCTACTTTGTTTTTCAAATTCTGAGACAGTCACAAACGTTAAGCTAAATGTCATTTTTTACCTAAAAATAATTTAAATTATTTCGAGCGCTGTTTTTCGTTTATTTTAATTTAAAAAAAAAAATGTAGATTGTTCTTCATATCGAAAAGTAGGCTCAAAGCTGATATCTAACCTCTTTCGATTCACTTTGGTGTGCTCATGAATCTCGTTGAACAGGTTTTTTTGTTGTTGTTATTTTACGTCTAATGTAAGGGAGATAAATCAGTGTTTGGTATGTAAAAATTGTTTGCAACAAGAATCGTGTATATATCAGTTTTTCTTTAAATTTCAAATTTTGTATTGCATTTAAATAAAAACAAGTGTACCTCTTGCTTTAATACTAAAAAAAAAAGAATAAGAAACTTAGCTGGAAAACCAGTCGAAATGGAAAAATATTTTGAAAATAAACAAACAAAAATATATCTCATTTTAAGCCAGAAGTATTCGTAAGAGGATTTTTTGCAAAATAATGTATTTAAATATTTTAGAATAAATAGAACGAGTGTTTTTGAATATGGTCTTTTTTTATACTAGAGTTTTTCAGCAACAGGAAACCGCGGGAAAAGAGAAGAGGGACATAATGAGAGAGAGAGTAAATATTTAAGGGAGAGAAACCGGCGTTGGCGTAAACAAGCACTAGTTGTTGGTGCTATTTATGGAAGGACGTCGGTACTATAAAAATAGACTTCATTATGAAAAAATGCCACGATAAATCCTATTCATTGATTTCCCTTAATCATTTAGAACACCTTTCTCACTGATCATATTTGATAGCACTCAGATTTGTTTGTTCCTCATGCCAGTCATCAGTTTTAATAAATTTGGAATTTACAATTTTTTTTTACCATTTTAGAAGGGGTGAGGGCCTTTTCATATCGATAAACTGCAAAATCGATCCCTGACTTTACAAAATTATCTGAATTTCGCTCTTCTGTGTACGTTTATTTATTTATTTTTTTTTGTTTTACAAAAAGATATTAAAATTAAATTTTTAAATAAAGAACAAATGAATATACATTTTTAATTTAAAAACAAATAAAAGTATATCGTTTATTCTTCGTTTAAGATAAATAATTATACTCCCTTAATGTTTTTGCATGTGTTTCCGAAAAAATCCCTCATTTTTTTTTTTTTTTTTTTTTACTCAACAGGACTCCCCACTTCTAAAAATCGATAAATCAATATTTTTCGAAGCTTGGAGAAGGTCTACTCTAATGAAAGTTAATATGCAGCATCTTTTTTCCTGTTTTTAAAATTATTACAAAAAAGTTTTTTAAATCCTAATTTTTTATGAGTGAACCAGTTTTTTGTTTTAAACTTAGTGCCTGTTTTGGTGATCGGATGAATGCACGTTTCGGTTTACCTGAAATGTCCCATTGACTTTTTTTTGGTACATTCTGTTTTTGTTTGATATCATGTCCCCTTTTTATGAGGTAGGCGATCATGGCTCTCCAAAATTGCCATAATTTCTCCAGTTTTTAATTCAGACCATTAGACTGACGAGAGAACCAAATAGTCAAGTCGACTATGTTATTTAATCCGTAGAGCGAGAAAAAATACAAGAAACGCACTAGATTAGACCAGAATTTGAACTCTACTCGCCGATTCCACTTTCAGTGTCGCTAACCGTTACGTTACCTGCGCATTTACTGTTGTTTTTTTGTTTAAGTCATACCTGTATTATTTATTACCGACCAACAGCTCGCATTTTCGATTCAAACATCCAGTCATTCTTTCTCGCTTATTTATCAGGAGACTCGCAATCTCACTTTTATTCGCTTTTATCACAAAAAAAACACAATGAAAATCAATAAAATTACCATTAAATCATTTACCGTTTACTACTTCTTTCTTAAACAAAATCATTTTTCCAGTATTTTTATTGATTCTCTTGTCAATAAGAGTAATTTTAAAAATTTAAGTCCGAATTGTTGGCATATTCTTGGTATAAATGCGACGAAAATAATTATTAGACTGCATTTCAAATCTCTAATGATTGCTTTAGTTTATTCTCTCTCTTACTCATAAAATTGGGTCTGTGTGACTGACGCAGTGACACATTGTGGGGAGGTGGTAAATAAATAAATATCTATCGTGTGAGTCCGCCAGGTAAACAGTAAAAAAATGGAGTTTCTACAACTGCGGTAGCTACGATGTTAGCGGATGTATCATGAAAACCACTTGTCACAACTGACATCAAAGCAACTCTTCGGTTCTAGGGATGAGAGTTCGATTTACACCGAGACCGAGAGCTTATTCTTTATTTTCTATTTACGTTGGTTTATCGCGGTGTTATTAATTTGTCACAATTATTAATAGTAAATAAATTTAATTGAAAAGTAAATAAATTCCTATACTGAATAAAGTCCCAATAATTGTGTTAAGAGTTAACTTAACACTAACAGTTAAAAAATTGCAAAATATTTATTTACATTTTTTACAAGGTCTTTTAGTTTTTTTTTTGTATGTAAAAAAGGTTGTACGGAAGATGATTTTTGCTTTTGTAGATGTATCTTTCTTTTTACAGTAAAGAGTCTTGATATTTTAAAAGTTGTAAAACTGGAAATCTGATATAGAGAAATTTCATACATTTTATTTTTAGTTTAGTAAATGTCATTACTCAGTTTACACAGGAGAAAAAAGTAAGTACGAACATATAGACTTAGATCAGGGGGTCACCAAACTACGCGATGTCAGTTCATCTGCCTGCTGCCGGACTGTGTCACAAATGAGCTAAAATATTATGGTATATAGAGATGAAATAAAGGCCAAATTTATTGTCTATAGTATAGTACCATTTAATGTCGACTCCATTGGGTTACTGTGTTTAAAATGGTTGACTATCGTCATAATTATTTTTGTGATTTGAGAGTTCATACATGGTTGTTGTGTTCCTTCTGGTTGACGGAAATTAATTTGTTGCATTCATCCTTTTTTTCTTCTGGAGTTGTACGTCATGTCAAACTCGCAGCCGATGAATCACCAATCCTTGCGTCTCGAACTGCTTCCTCTCCACTGCGGCGTCTCTAGTCTCGTACATGGTTTTCTTCTTTTTATTGGGGCTGACACATCCGTGTGTCCCGTTTGATTTTTGGCGGGACGTGTTGTCATTGGTTGATATTTTTTATGACGTTTACTGACCCACATAAACTAAGTCCGGGTTCATGTCCGTTACCGAGGAGAGGAACGATAGAGGAAACGAAACGAAAAGAAATATATAGAAGAGGGGAAGTTTTCTTTGTCACTCACTTAGTAAAGGGGAAAGTGTATATTTTTGTATGGTGTTATTACTACATAATCCTATTACAATATAATTATTTATATAGAATTATCAACAGATTGTAGTTAAACTCACTATGTAAAAAAAAGTTAGAATAAATGTAAGTAAAAATGCCAAAATTTGGTCAATCTGATTTTTGCATCTGACAGTATAAGTTTTAGATTGATTCGCAAGCAAGTGACTTGTTGAAAGAGAAGCACAGAGAAAGAAAACTTCTTGAATTTAATCGCTGCTTACCTAATGATGACTTTTGAAAGTTGAAGAAATTTGCCTCTGGTATGGCATCTGTGTTTGGAAAAACTTATGTCTGTGAGCAAACATTTTAAAAAATGTAAAGTCAGCACATCGGACGAAGTTGACTGATAAACATTTGAAAGCAATTCTCTTGGTTGGATGCAGCAATTCCAAAGCAAATGTTCTTAAAATGTAAATGCCAGTTTCACAAATCTCACTCCTTTTTTGTTGCTTAGTTTATGAGATTTGGATGTGCGAACTGGGTGTGATAACTATTTTATTGTTAATGTCGCCTTCTTTGATAACTTTTTGGTAAATTAAATAAATATGTTTCTTGCTTTTATTTTTGTGTAAGTGTATTGTATTGAAGAAAATGGTTGTCTGGACCGCGCCTGTCATTCTCTTAGTTATCTGGCCCTCTGTGAAAAAGTTTGGTGATCTCTGGCTAAAAAGCTGACGGATAATTTCAGTGGTCGGTGAGCATTTTTGGTACCGAGCTGCTCCGCATATGAATGAATAAATTAATGCTAAGATGAATCTAAGGGTATCGTCTTGTTGAATGCGCATTGAATAGTCAAAAAAACAAAACTGTACACACGCAAGGGGATGTGCCTAGTATTTATTATTTAATATTCGTTGAAATAAAATTTGTTATTATATTTAATAATGATTTCAAAGAATGTTAAATGTTTGGAGAATTGTAATATGAATTTTCTGTCATCTATTAAAAAGCTTTGTAAACTAATTTCTTTCCGTTTCATTTTTTTTATTGGCGCACCTCTTCAGACCGTTCATTGGCAAATCTGTAGTAATATTCCAAAATTACAGCGTATACTGATTTCAGAGGTATAAAAAAAAGTCACACAAAATTAAGACCAGTAAACACGCACTCTCCAGGCAAAAACCACCAAACATAAAACTTAAAATAAGATTATAATGTTACGGACGTAGTAAAAAACAATCGCCACTGGTTTGAGAAATTAAAAAAAAAAGAGCTTGTATCCCCTTAAAACGTAAATACGAGACTTTGCAACAGGTCATAGCCATTTAACTCAAAATAGAAGCTCATGTACACCGAGTGACTCATTTTACACAAAGAGAGAGAAATGAAGCGGATAGAGCTCGAAAGACTCACTGACAACTGAAAGTACATGCCAGCTTCTCAAAGTCAATACGCTTTAAGCGGCTTGTAATTGATTTTCTTGTAAATTGTCAGTAATGTATGAATGTGTAATAATTTTATCGATATCAGACATATTTTCATTTCTAGGAGCTTTTCAAATATTAAGACTGTTTACTGTGGAAAGATACAAGAACAAAAAACAAAAAAACAACTCCTCTACCCAAATACATACAAAAACTCTTGTAAAAATAAATAAATTGCAGTTTTATATTTTAACACACTCAAGGGAAATTCATTTTCTATATTAATTGTAATAATGACATTTTTAGTTTTAGAGTAGGTTAATCATTGCGACTCAGAAACAGTGAATAGTGCTCAAAATCTGTTAAGAACACCAAGTATCATTTTTATAGTTCATTCTATTTAGACATTAATTATTATCGTTACTGTACCCAGTTCCATTGTCACTCATCTTGTCATTAATACGTTAATAACCAAGATATGAAAAAGAAAATGGTGTTCCGCAGAAAATGCACGAGCTCTAATTAAATTAATTCTCTAACAAATGAGAATTCATATTTCATAAAATTATCTCAAAACATAAAAGCACTTATGTGTCTTATATTCATTGTTCTTTTCTATTTGAAATTATTTTGCTTTAGTCTGATTTTCCTTAAAGTACTTTATTACACTATATTTTTTCTCTTTTTATTTATTTTTACTATTCTTATCGTCTTGGAGACTTTCTCCGAATTGATGAATTATTTTCTCTATTTTGAACTTCCGTAGATAGCAAGGGTTAATCATTCATCCCATTAGAAACCGTGCCAGCTGTCGCTGTGCATTCTGGGAAAACAGCACTCTCGTATCCGCCATATTGACATGGGATGATATTTATCGAACCCTGCAGTTGTTTATTTCATGAAGATGATGTATAATTTTGGCGGTCAGCAACGGCAAGAATTGTATTATCAGCGTTATCAGTCACTACAGTAAAAAAAACAGCCAACACTAATTTAGCTGCTTTACCATTTTATATAATTTCTGTTGATTATTATTTTTAACCTCCCACGTCTCTGGTTTGTGGTGCATGTATATCCCTTACTCCACAGCTGGATCTCTTGTGGATATTTACCCGTGCATTTGTTTATGTTGAAAGGAGGCAGTGTACTCCAAAAAAATGAGTTCTGTGGATAGCAAGAAAACAAAACGTAGGAAAAATAAGAAAAACACGGCTGTCAAAAACGTGATGGGTTTAAATCATGGTCCAAACACTACCACCACAACTACTACTACGACGACTACGACTTGCAGCTCCAGCACAAAAGTAGCTTCTTCTTCAACCTCTTCTTCATCAGTAACAATATCGCAACAAACATCTTCACAACAAACGATAAAAGACCATCCCGATGTGAGTTCAGTATCTATGTATCTATTTTATTTTAATTTTTGTAAATAAATGTCTGATTTTTAATCCCATTTTTTAAACAACCGACTGTGTTTATTTTCTCCCAGAAATAAGTGGCTTTAGAATATATTTATAAAATTTTGTCTCTTTAAAATCTATAATCACCTCTTGAAATAATCTATTCATTAAATATGTTTAGTGCTTTAATATTTATTTTGATGTATAAATTAACGCACAAGAAGAATACTCAATCAAACCCCTTTGGCAAAAGAGTTCCATAGAAAAGGGGAGCTTATAAAGCGTATACAGTAGGTAATGTCACCTGGATTTTCTATGTATACTGGAAAATGATAAATCGATATTATTTAGGAAACGGTAAGTGGGTTAGATTGAAACTGAGATGTAAAATTTATATGTAGCTTAAAAACAAATTGATCTAAATTATTTTTTGTTTTGTGAAGTTAACTCTCCAGCGTCTCTCGAAAGACAAGTAACAAAACCAATCGTAAGAGAGTAAAAAAAAAGGTAAATAATAACTTTAGGATGTTATCGTTATAATCAATTGATTTTTGTTAGAACGGGACTTTACTTTTTTAATTGATTTCTTAAATTTAGTTTTCGTACCACGTGATACTGATGAGCTCTCTCCTTTCTCCATTCACTCATACAGGCTTGAATTTTTGTTTTCACTGCTCTTTAAAAGTAAATAGTTGCACATATGCTTCTTGCTTTCCCAAAACTTCTATAATGTTGCCACTTGTTACTCTCGATAGGAATTGGGGCAATAATAAATTACTAGCCTCATTTTACTCAATATTTTTGAGTTACAGTGAATCCGTTAGTATTGATGTCACGTGATTGTGTCGCCATTTTGAGAACGAAATCTGACGTAAGCCATGCCAATGTCAATTCTGTGTGAACGACATCGACCACAGTTTTTACTCTTTTATTTATTCCTTGGCAAATTTAGGAATCTTTTTCCTTCCAAGTAAATGTGTAGATATCAATGTTTATATTTAACAGCATGTAAGTTTTGTTCGTTAACGAATCTTTCTCAGATTGCACAGTGAAGAAGAGAGGAGTCATGTTTTCATGACTCAACATTTAGGGAAAACAAAAAAAAATAATCAATCTTTTTAACAAAATGACTTAATAGCATTATATTACAAAATATTGATTCCTGTTTAATTTCAATTGACTTTTATGTTTTTGTTTTGTTTTTTGTTTAAATTAAGAACAATTTTACTAAGAGGACGAAGAATTCTAACTGCTGCGTACCTGCATTTATCATCGACTATGGCAGAACGGTGTAGCAGTAGTCAAACTAATAGTGCATTCGTACTGAATTTAATATTTATTCTTCTTGCATTCCAAGATATTATCTTATATTATGTGGCAATTCTTTTAATGTCGAAGGAGAAACTTAATTTTCCAAATCTAAAATAGTAGTGAGTAATTCTATGTGTATGCATTCACTCAAAAATCAATGAAAACATCACCAGATTCACATCATCCTCTTTGGCTTCTGCAGCTTTTTTACCTACCAAACTTCGACAACAGTAACACGCTAAAAAACTAAATTACTGTTATGAAGAAGTAGATATCTTCCTGTTGTATGGAAGTCTCCTGATAACTAAATGAATTTCAATCGGTATTTTAATATTTTTCTCCAAAAGAACATTGTTAACTATTTTAAACACTAAAACAATCGGTAGCTTCTTAACGTAGCAGCAAAAGATGTTTTAAATTTTAATAATTTGTATGAGTCTTCCTTAGCCTTCTTTAAATAATATTCGACCTAAAAGTGAGTAGCAGACTCAAGTCTATGATTCGACTTCACTCTCATTGTTTTTTTGGCAGATGTCCACTAGTGTGTCACTTGGTGCGCTTCTTGTTTGGTTTTTCCAACATCCAACTACTCAACCTGTAATTTACATGATACTTAATAATAATACTTATTAAAAAACAGTTTCCAGCTTAATTGATGATAGCATCTTCTCAACACGCAGCTTTGATTCAGTTGAGTACAAGTAATCACTTTATATTTCATTTTCTTTTCTATTTGTCATTTTTTATGTTTAGAATTTGATTTAAATATATATTTTTAACAGTAAAATGAATTTTCATCAATACTTGGGCACTTGTTGAATAAATGTACAGTAAAAAAAACCTATACTCACATCATTTGTTTACAATTTATTTTTTGCATAAAAATTGATTATAGCAAATATTTAATAATCAGAAAGCCAATTTCTCTCCAACATTGTGCTTATAATCTGTTGCATATTCAAATCCCTCGTGAAGTTTATGAGCAATTGAAAAAATAGTTTTCAGTTGCATTTCATTGTTTTATTTCAGGCAGTGCAAAACCAAATGATAATTTAATGTTTGAAAAATTTTATAATGATGAGACCTTTATCTTCTGAGAATATCATTTCATTTCAATCAATAATCTTCTTATTTCTTATTAAATCAAAATCTGTATTTTTTTATCACGCTTAGTTTATTAATTCTCAGATTCTGTAGTGTTTATTTTTAAAGGTAAAATAATTTTTTTCCTGAAGTTGGAATATATTATTTTGAAAAAAACTCATAATTCTCAATTTTTATGTGAGTTTTTAAATGATTCTATCAATTTTGGTTTTAATGCTTGTTAATTTTATTTTTTTAATATTTGATAAAGTTGTGGAGTTTTGAGGTTTAACAATTTTATAGTATTGTTCCATAAAAGTTAAGAACTTTTAAATGATTATGACTATTGAAACAGCTATTGGCTTGTATATAGTTGTGCATTTCAAACTGGTGCTCCAACAAGAGGTAAAAAGAAAAAATTCAGACTCTTTCTCTACTTCATACTCCCATTTCCCTCTATATGGCCTTTGATAAGCTTAGTAAATAATGAAACCACATGAATTTAGGTACCTCCCAGAATTTGCTAAAAAAAGATATATGATGAAAAAATACACAAAACATAATAAAATCAAAATTTTATTGTCAAAATCTGTGTTATTAATAAGATGAAAAATCAAAGAAATTTTTTTTTTTTTATGTAAAAATTTTTTTTTTCTTATTAGAACCTGTGACTATAGTGAATTTAAAATTTATTGGTAATTTTCCAACATTTCCTCAACTAGAGTCTTTGTAAGTAAAGCCAAAGTACCTAAAATTCAATAAAATATTAGAATGTGTAAAATAGTTAAAATCTATAGGATTACTGAGTAGTTAAAAGAATTATATAAAAAAGGTGTTTTACATTGTATTTGTCATGTAATTTTATGTCCATTACTTGAATTTTCCAAACATCAGGCTGGCAAAAAACATCGACCTCAATGTTAAAAAATGCTTCTTTTTTTTTTTTTTGTAATATTCTAAACTAAAAAGTAATGTTTCAGAAAAGCATATTTTATTTTTTAAATTAAGATAGTTGTGTTGATAAATTTGTCATTATGGATGATTTTATCAAATTTTTATTGATAATCTGAAAAAAAATGATTCCTGATTGGAAAAAAATTTTTTTTTTTTTTTTTTTTTTTTTTTTTTTTTTTTCAGATTATCAATATACCAAACAAGTAACACGTGCAAGTTAATCAAATTTAAATTTGGTTTTGAAATACAGCAAAGCTTATTTGAAATATTAAATTTAATCTATTAGCTTGGAATTTAAAGAAAAATAAAATCTTCAAAAATTCTTTTCACTTTTAAAATGCATTCTAAAATTTAGGTGGCACTATTTGGGGGGTACCTAGTGTGAAATATTAGAATTCTTCCTTTTGAATATTTTCACAAAATAATGAAAACGGCACCAACAATTGCCCACACTTTTCTTTGTCTACACCTTATTTTTTTTCTTATTTCTAAGTTGAATCAATTTTCTATGTTGATTTTTCTATCACAATAAAAATGATTCCCTTCTGAACGCGTATGTATATTGTCTCTGTACACACACACACACACACACACACACACACAACATTTGTACTTAACTGGTAGAAATTAGTCTGAAATTCTGTTCTTGATATTTATAGCTGATTTGGTCTACTATACACTTATCCAAAAGAAGGAAACTTTTCAATTCAGTAATTCATTTTATTTAGACAAAACTAATGATAATGCAACTTGAAACAGAAACTTGTTTTAAACCATGTCTTTTTAATGTTTATTAATTTTGCAATTTTTTATTTCTTATCTATTTTTGTATTATCCATTTCCTCATGCTCTATCTTCATAATGTACAGCAAAATTTCGTTTTCAAATTAACACTAAAGATGTTCATTCTTGTAATTAAAATTACTAGGGATAGCATTGTGGGTATGTGCACAATTCTTATTGTCTTAAACTCTCAGTTAAGTAAACTATAGCTTTATCTTTGCATAGCTTGTAAGTGGACAGTTGATCAAAATATCAATTATCAGTGCTTAATAATTCACTTTGTTGCTTGAAAATGATTTGCTCACCTCAATTAAATGTTCTGTTGACTAAATTAAGTCGGAATTATACTTTGTCCCATCTTTTTAGCAAAAGAAAATACTTTTCAAATATTTAATACTTGAATAAGTTTTCTTAAATTTTAAAAATTCATCTATATATGTCATGAACTTATCCAGAGAAGTATGTTAAAAGATATAAACTTAAGCTCAACTGGTATCTTTTAACTGCATGTAGATTTGCAGTTTACTATAATTTTTCTCACTTGATTTTAATAAAAATACAATTTTCACTTCATACTATTGTGATAATTGCATGACTCTGCTAGTTTGGCACTATTAATGATAATCTTAAAAGGATTAAATAACCTGAGAAATATTTTTATGGAAACAGTTTATTTCTTCAAATTTATAAATAATTTTGTGAAATATGCTAAAATCCTTCAATTTGCCCAAGTTATCAAATTTTAACAAAATATTGTTTTTCAAGTACAATTTATCAATTTTGTTATTTCACAAAACATTGTTTCTATTTGTCAAAAAGTCAAAATATTTATTATGATTAATATATCTACATCTGGTCATTAAAATGGCTTTCTAATTCCTTCAGCTCTTTGGGGTATGACAATAAACTACATCTGGCAACAAGGCCTCTGATTGAGAGGTTTTGAGGAGTCTGGAACCACCTCTTAATTGCTGTTGTTCCTAGGTCCACCCTGACCTGGGGTGGTAGCACCTGTTAGTCTCAGCAATGGGCAAATAGTGAATCCACACAAACAAAAGCACAATTAAAGTATAAAAGAACATTTTAATGGTAAAAATACCAGGAATACATTTTTATATAAAAACAGACTGACAATAGATAACCAGCAATACATTTTCTGTGGTTGAAGGCATATAATTGCATTCAAAATATATTTAGTTGAAGCCATAAAATAGCATTCAAATTATTTAAATTTCGGCATTAAATAACCCATAGTGGTTGATATGCTGCTAAACAAAAATAACCAACCAATTCTTTCAGTTTTTTCCTACTACTCACAATCTAATCTCTACTAATAACATAGCACATGGTTTAAAAAGAAAAGGTTTTAACTTTAATAAATTACTAAATGAAGTTTTCACAATTATCAAAATGTATTATTTCTTAAATATGGTTAAATATTTGAACAATCACTTTGCCTTGAATTGGTTGTATAAATTAGGATTGCACTGATTAATTGGTACAATCCCAGTAGAAATACTTGCTATTATATGTTGACAGTAGTTTTTCTTTTATAATTGTTAGTGCAGGTAACAGCTAATTTCAAATAGTTTTTTGTATGTACTTCATGCAAGAAAAATTAAAGAAGAAAGTAAATTAAAACATTTTTTTTTTCCCATTGTCTTTTGAAAATTGCTACATTTAAAATATGATAATTTGATTGTTAATTAGATGCATTCAGTTTTAGATATTTGAAGACTATTTTTTTACCCTATGCAATCAAAGACAAACTATTTTGTTTTATGATCAGTTTCTAATTTTTTAGGAATAAAATATACAATTTTGCTTGAATAGGACTTATCTGATGTTTGTCAAATTTGGTTTGAGTTATGCATGAATTTTCTTTGGTTTAGAAACCTCTCGCTTATATAAGTACAGGTAATCAATCTGTTGGTATATAATCTGGGTCGATCCTAGTAATATTAGTTATTAAAACTGATCCGCTGAGAGCTCAATGTATTTATTATAACGGAGCATATGATTTTTTACAGCAAAAAAAAACAAAAAACAAAACAAGAATTACCTCAACACATAGGATAGTTTATTTCAAGCTGTTCTGTACACAGCTATCATCAGCCCCTAAATCTTAGGGGCTGATGATAGCCTTGTACAGAATGGATATTGAGGTAATTTTTGGTATTCTACTGTTTTTAAAATATATATGGCCTTTTTTTTTTTTTTTTTTTTTTGTTTAATGTTGTTCACCCAATACAAGGCCCAAGAGCCATTCAAAGTAGAGGGTTACTAAATGAGGTTGTTGTAAGGGTGTACAAGGAAGGCATAGGTGGTGTACATTAAGGATGTGTAGGGTAAATAACAGTTGATCCTTGACTTGAAGAGGTTAAGATTATAGTGATTGGAGAAGCATCCATTCAGGAGTACATTCCACAATGCAACAGTTCTAGGGAATAAGCTGTCTGAGTAGAATTTTCTCTTCATGAAGGGAATGAGGATGAGTCAACTCAGTGTATGTGGCCTGGCAGGTCAAAGTTATGGTAGAACCAAGGAATTTAGTTCAGCCAAACATTTACCATGAAAATGGTGATAGAGCAGCGAGAGGCTAGCAAATTTTTGTCTTTGAGAAAGTGGTTGTAGGGTGGAAAACTATTCATCATCCACAAGGTCATGTAAATGCTTTTGAACTTGGTCATGGCTGGAATATGAGGATTGGACAACTCTAACCCAGATTTGGCAGAAATATGTTTTGATCTGATCTGGCTCTTGTAAAGATACATCATTGCAGGAGGAATCGGGTATTTTTTTAAAAAAATTTTTTAGCATTTTTAGTGATGGCTTGTAAATACAAGTTTCACTTGAGATCTGGTATGAGCTTGAGTTCCAATAAACATTTGAGGCAAGGATCCTCTTTGACAGTACATCTGTTAATCGTGACTGGATAAGAGTCAGGGTCTGTTCTATGATAAGATGTTACTAGCTTGTTTTTTTGAAATATTTAATGTTACAAGCCAGCTTCTCAGCTATTGAGCTGTGCAAGCAAAATCAGGGGAAAGATTAGCTGATTATCTAGATTTTTAGTGTTGCACCCATAAACCATGGTATCATCTGCATATATATATATTTACTAATGATCTTAGAATATTAGGTTGTTAGCATATACCAGAAAAAGCGTTTATCTTTATATTTAAAGAGTGCATTAAATACTAAATATTTTCTTGTGGGAGAACAATACAATTCTCACAGATTACCAGAACTGGTAAAAATTATTTTTATCTCTTACATTTTTATTTATTGAAGAATTGAGATAGAATGTGACCTTAATATTTGTAATTCAATGCTAATTTGAAGAGCAGTTATAGTTGATTCTACTTATTCAATATTCAGTTTATTTTAAAACAACTGTTAATTGTAAAACATACATTTGTAATGATTGAATTAAATGGGAAATTTCCAGCAAAAATTCAGCTTTCTATTTGTTAATTGTTATAGAATTAGCAAAGTTTTTATTTAAATCACATTTATCAGTATTTTGTCTTTTTCATAGCATTGTTGTTATTCAAATGCTCCAATGTTTGCAAGTTTTATTTTTTATCTTTACCTAATTTTCAAGATGACAATTGTATTTGCAAACTTTTGTTCCATTGCTTTTGCTTGCTTTTTTTTTTTTTTTTTTTTTTTTAATTTCTTTTTCATGGTTCATTTTGAATACCCTGAGGAGAAATTCGTTATGCAGCTCTTTTTGTTGCAATTATTTTCCAATAATGTATTTGAATTTTAGTATATTTTTTCTTTTATTTTTTAAAATACATTTTACCTCATCCAAAGAAATCATTTTTTCTTTTTTTATTATTATTATTTTCCCTCCATAACTTACACATGTAACTTTAAAGTGTTTCTTTTATAGAATAACTTCTTTAGTAATAGAATTATTAAGAGTAGTATTTTTGCTCATTAAGTTTCTGAATCACCACTAATAATTTTATTGAATTGTTTAAATTCTTATACTAAATTTGTAATGTCTCTTAATTCAGAATTTTAATATTTTGACGTTTTTGAAAATTTTAAATTTTGCTCATAATGATTGTGTAAAATTGTGTATTGTAAATCTTTAAATTTGCATGTATGTTTAGAGGATCTAGTACAACCTTTCATCTAAGTGATAGTTTGGCTGTTGAAATTTGCTTGGAATTAGTCATAATTTCACCAATTAAAAGAGGAAGCGGAACATATTGTGCTTAAACTGGACTTTAACCTGTCTTAGAAATATGTTATGATTTTAGTTATTGTTTACTAAATACCAGAATATATTGGGATGGATTAGTGAATGAAGGATGTAAGGAAAATTAGGTTTTCATGAAACCTAAATCATGTGGGAGAAAATATAAATGGATAATATTTCTTTTTCATTTGATAATAATAGAAAGAACTCTATTTGAACTAATAAGAGAAATGGTTGAAATACTTGTATTTTTCTGAAGTAAGATATATATAAGAAATGTAGATATATATTTGTGCAAATCAGATGTTTGTTATTAAGTAAAATTATATAGTTACAAAGACAACTTGGAACACTAGGAATTTTTATTTACAGTAATTGGGAAATAGTGTTGAAAAAATTTCTTTTTATACATACATATAAATACTTTAAGAAAAAATTCCAGTTTCACTATATAAGGCAGAAATCTTAAGTAGAACAACTGATTCTGTGTAGTTGCCAGTGAAATTAAGTCATTGTCTAGAATTTGAGTATTTGGGAATTTCTAGTTATAAATTTTAACTTATAAAATAATCCTCACTTTTTAAAATTTGTCCAAATCCTTTGATATTGATTAACTTGCACATGTTACTGGGATATTTAAAAATCTTTTAGAATATAAATCTTTAATAACTTAGGCTATAGTTTTTATAAGCTGGCTATCTTTAAATCCAATTTAACTTAATATTATTCCAACTGCAAAATCTAAAATAATAATTCCTATTTAGATATTAATTTTATATAAAGATCCAATTTAGCTTTGTACAAGATTCTTGTATTCTTGTTACTCTACAATGAGACTTGATGGGATCACTGAAAAAGTCAAAAAAATGTTGATACTTTCAGGAATTGTTAAAATGTTATTCCTCCTAGTACTAATTTATTTTTAATAACTTATTTTCAAACATTTTTCATATTTGTTGTTCATACAATATACAAGTACTTTGTTAAAAAACATTTTTTTTTCCTTTTTTTTTTATTTTCAGGCTATTGATCAAAAGGCTCATTAAAATATAAAATAAGCAAATTTTTCAAATATGTAATTGTGATATTTTCTAATTCCAAATACCTAGTAAAAATATTGAAATAAATTACATTTTATTTTTTAATCTTTATACTGTTTCCATCTAATTTTCCTGTGTCTAATTCCTAAAGACAAGAAGAATTATACTATTTATTTTTTAAACTATAATCTGTTTATATCTACCTTTAGTCTTATGTAAAAAAAAAAAAAAAAAATACAATATATTCCTAAATTATTCTTTTAAATCAGTGTTTCTCAACCTTTTTAAGCAACGGCAATGTTTCTGTTTCTATTCAACTATTTGTGAAGATTATTTAGTGTAAAACCTGTACCTGTTTTTTTTTTTTTTTTTTTTTTTTTTTTTTTTTTTTTTAAATTTCTTCAATATTTTGCAGCACACTTAAGACGATCATGCAGCATGGCAGTTAAGAATCACTTAGTCATTTGTTTTGTATGTTTACTTAAATGTTTTTTTCCTTATTTTCTTATATATATATATATATATATATTGTGTATTATTTCTTCTTTCAGGAGAATTTGACTTTACTTTTTACCAATCGAGGCTTGAATTCTTATATTGATAAGGATAAGTGCCTTTTATGTAGCTGTGAGAGACAGGATTCCTCCTCACAAGCTTCTTGGGTCAAGTCAGGTAAGTTATGTATGCGGCTTCACCTGGCAGCATCCTAATCCTTTAAGTCAAGGTGATGTACCAAGTCTTTTTAATGTGGTCATTTCTGCAGAAAAATATCTTTGACATCTTGATATTAATTGAAGATATAAAAAATCCCTTAACCTTTCATTTCAAGTTCAAATTCTGACAATGTTTCATTCACTTCACACTAATGGCCTTGATAAAGGTGTGAATCTTTCTTTGGTTGTGGGTTAAATAGCAGGGAAGATTGAACTCCCTTGCCTTGTGTGGTAGCCAGTCTAGGAGAACAAAACTTCTGAATTGTCTTGTGGGTATCTTCATGTGAAAAGACTAAGAGGTAAGCTTGTTATAGCAATTCACTGATAATAAAGAAAAGCAATCTGTAGAAAGCCATGATTGTTTATAGTCTGAAGTGATGCAGCATTAAAAATATCCATTGTTTAGTATAAAAGAAAAAAAAATAGAAATAATACAATACTAGCAAAGACATGAAAAGAGACATGAGGTATGTCAACATCTTTAAAATATCATTGATAGATTTTACAAGTGTTGGTTGTGAAGTGAGAAGAAAATTAATATTACATACAAATTGTATCTGAACAAAATTGTTTACCAGTCATTGACATAAGGGAATGGGATATTATGACTAAAGAGCAGAAGAAAATGGAGCTTATAAAGTTATTCTATAATTTGTTAAAAGTATATGTAATCCATAGTTTTCTGCTGGTGACAAAAAAATCTACTACTAAACACATTTTTCTGTAGGTATTAAAAAGGAGTGAAAGATGTAAGAACTGCAATTCTCAATTTGATAACTTAGATTCTCTATATATGGAAATACACAAACTATTTTCTCTCTTTCTAAACAGTAGACGTGACTGGAATGGGTGGCTTTTCCCCTCCCTAACTAGACATTAAATAGTAAAGTTGACTGGACTGGATGGCAGCCAGTCTAAGAGAAAGACTATTCTGAATTAAAAACTGGAGATTGCAACAAGTAACTACTTAATTATCTTTACCAAGGTGTTATGACAATTTACAGGTAAAGAAAAAGGAGTATGTGGAGACATATGAATGTTTATGTTCTGAAAAGACACAGTATTAAAAAAAAAAAAAAAAAGCAAAAGGTGGCTAATGTAGGTTGACTTTTTTTTTTTTTTTTTTTTTTTTTTTTTTTTTTTTAAAACAATAAAAACCAAACCAATAACTGTTACCTTTTGATGATTCATGTTTATTTTAAGTTTTTTAACTGTTCTTTCTTCTGTGAAGTCTAGACTGATGTATCTACTTTAGAAAGTAACTTTGGGATGGTGGGTGATATATTAATGTTTAAATCTAGAATGGCTCCATCTTAATGAATCAACCCATAATCTTGTTATTGCATTAAGCTTTTCTGTTAAGTTGCACTCTCTACTTGGCTAGATTAGTATAAGTTGGATACACATTCCTATACATTCAAATTGATAATAGGTTGTTGAAATGGTATTAGATGCTCTGATATTTTTCTTGGCTCTTACAGATTATCTGAAATCAAACTAATTAGATACCATCTAAGGTTCTTATTCAGCTATTCAAAATACAATTTTCTTTTCATTCACTTGATTGATATTGAAGGAAACTATCATTTTAGCATCTAATGATGGCACATAAAGTAATGTTTTAATTATTTCTATAGAACAAAAATTCTTTATTAATATTTGTTTCTTAGTTATGTCTTGATGTAATATGAATCAAATGTACTTAGCCAAGTATTTAGTTCTTGTACACATAAAACATCCTTTGGACATTTAATGATTTGGAACAAATCAAAATGCATTAGTTGGATGATGATGATTTTTACTTTATTTTATAACATGAATAACTAATTTATCACAAGATATTGAATTCTTATTCAAAATTTATTACATTTTTATATTTTTGATCATTTCATACATTAAGTATAGATATTTATACTTCAAAGTTTTAATTAGTTTGTATTGTCATTTTTTACATGATCTTGTGTATCATTTTATATATTTTATCATAATTATTTAGAGGGTTCAAGCCTAACTATATACATCAGTCTTTGTTGGGGTTTTGTTAGGAAATTTTTTTTTTTTTTAGAAGCTCTAAAAATGACAAATGTTTCATACACTTAGTTTTTATTATGAAAGTTTTCACAAAAAAATTATTAACCACTCAATTTTGTTAAAATTTTCAGGATATACTTATAAATATACTTTGTAGATTTCTTCTTATAATGCTTGCATTTATTATAAATATCTAAAATGACTTTTTTGATGTGGGATTTTATAGTTTTTAATTTCAGATATAGAAATATTTCTATGAGTCATAAGATATAATCTCAAAAGAGAATCTGTAAAGTTATTGAGTGATAGGAACACAGCGGTGGAAATTCTGAAAGAGTTGAGCATACATTACAGAACAATCCCAAAAGAAATTAGAAACATTGGAAAAATAATAATTTAAAAAAACAAAAAAACTGCCTTTTAAGAATGTTGCAAAAATAGATTTTATCAAAATTCAAGATAATTATAAACAAAGAAAGTAGGTTGAAAGAAAATATTTGAAGAAGTTGGTATTGCAAATATAAACAGATTTCAGAACATTGGTTTCTTTCAGTTTAGGTAAACACCCCAAAAAGAAATGGGTAGTTGGGTGAAGAATATATGGAAACTGATTTCTCAGCACTAATTTTAGGGATAAATGTAGAAATAGTCAACAAACACAATTTAGAAGACAACAGTGGAATGGAAGAATATTTTTTGGCTAGTCTTGTTGGCAGTAAAATTTTCAAAATGTGAAGTAATATTATCTGAATTTAACTTCTCACTTGTAACACTCAAAAAACTTTGTCTGCATTTATCTTTACATGGCCAACTTATTTTAAAATGAGTCATGTAAAAATAAATGTTGAGAATTATAAACTGACCTATATCACCTTGTTAAAAAAATTTCTAAAACACCAAATTAATGAAATGGACCCTTGTTCATCCAGATTAATCCAATAGTAGATTTTTGAATGGAAAAATAACATTCAAAGATTTCTGGAAAGTAATAAAAAATGCAAGTAATGTTAAATTTGAAACAAATGTTAGCAAAATCAGTGAATGAAAGATTGATAAATTTTATGAAATGTCAAGAAGCCCTTATTAATATAAAATGATAAAAACAATTATTCTTGTATGTGGGATATTGTGTTCATAAAATGTTTCTCTGATTTGTATCTTTTGAATTTATTTATAAATAAAAATTTTTTTCTGTCCTTACTTTGCATAATAAAAGCTGACACCTCCAAAACAAGTTATGAGTATTTTTATAAGCTAAAATCCATATAAAATATTGCTCATATAAATATATCCTAAAAATTTGAACATGAATTGGTTATATCAATTTTATTGTGAAAACATTGAAAATCATAATTGATTCAACAGTTGGAAATTTAATATAGTATTTAATTAAATCACTTGCAAAACTACTACTAGCAAATATTTGTAACAAATGTAAGTGATTTAACCAAATTGTTGGAATGATTTCTGAATCCACTGTACCTTTTTATAATGAAAGATATGACCTATATATAAATAGGTTCAGGAAAAGGCTTCAAAGAGGAAACAAAAATCAGTGTTTAACTTTGGTCAAATATATTTCCAATGTAACTGTTTTAATGAACAAATATCTAATTTTGTAACAAACAAATTTTAGAATGCTTTCAATAATTTGATGCATTGTAGTTAAGCATTTTCTCCATTGTTCACCCATTCACAAATACTTGAAAGATTATTATTCAAAATTTACTTAATTATATTTGTAGAATTCATAATCATTATTGTGGTAAATTTGTTTAGAATATCAAATTTCTAAAATAGAATTTCTGTTTGATGTATATCTTCTCAAATAGGATGTAAACTTTTACTTTCCAAAAATGTTTGAAAATTTGAGGAACATTATACTGAATATCATAATGAAACATTAATACTTGTATAACAAGAACATTGTTTTATTCTTTTTCAGATGTAGTAAAGAATACAATGCACCCACAAGAAGTTGCTTGCTTTTCAAAGGTAAAACATAACTCTTTTATTGTAGAATATTGGTTTGAAATTTTTTGCTTTATTTTAATTGTAAAACTAATAGATGTAATGTAGGAATCTGCCAAAATATGTACTCTTATCTTAGAAATTATGGAGTATTCAATGAAGGAAAAATATTAAATTTTTCTCAGATTGAAGAAAAAACTGCATTACATTATGTAGCTTTAATTTTTTTTTTTTTTTTTCTTCTTTAAAGATTTTATGATTGATTTAAAGTTTTAATGAGTGAAGAAAACATTATATACATCAATATAAACATTTTAAGATGTCAATAATTAAAATAAGTGTATAAATTTTTCATCAATTTTTACAAATGTTTTTATTTGTGTGGCAAACTAAATCAATAAATAGAAAAAGATTTTAATAAATGATCTTCAGTCCATACACCCAAAATACTTTGGAAAAACTTATTTGATGGTAATAGACATCTGTCTCTTTGTACTTTTGTGGATGTTTTGAGTTTTATGAAGATCAGCAATATTTTTGTGTCAGTTTCATGATGTATATTAATTGTGAATAGTTTTAAGATACTTAAAGTTTATACACAACAAATTCTCTTCTCCCTTTCCCATAAATATACACTTTCTAAAACTAATTTGTAATAATAATGTTACATGCATGTGTGTGTATGTGTAATTAAATACGTTAAATAAAGACCTAATCAAAGTGATGTCTTATTTATTGCTATTCATTTGATTTGTACATAAGATTTGATTTAGCACTATCTACTCTCTATAATAACATCACATACCTTTAATACAGTACAGCATTTTATAAAAAAAAATTGGTTGATTGAGTTATACATATATCTAATATTTTTTTATTTTTGTTTATAGGAATGCTTAAATGCAGCATCTTCACCAATATTAAGAGAAATTAATTCTGCAAGTACAGAGTTGAGCACCAATGGACTGGTTTGTTCCTGTGTATCATGTCTTGAAAGGAGGTATCTATCTGTTGTATGCTAGTTTCAGTAAACAAATAGTCTTGAAAACACAATTTAAATATGGGAGTTATAAAAACTCATTAATTATACAATATTAAATGTTGTAATTACATATTCAAAAACAAAAAAGTGATTCCTTTGTATTTGTTATTATCAACATATTTCAATGGCTTTGATTAATTTTGTGTGGTTTATTATAAAAGATAATGTAGAAAATCAAATTTTTAGCCATTCCATTTGCTGGCAAATTTTTAATACTTTATTTCTTATAGAAAACTTACAGAACTCATCAAAATTCAAACTTGATAAGTTTCAAACCATTTCAATAAATTCAAACCTATTACTTGATGCCTTTAAATTGTTAAAACAATTTTTATTCAGCACTTGGTTTATTAGTTTTACTTAGATTTTAACTTTTATAAAGAGATCAGTTGTAATTTTGTCTTGTCAAGAGCTCATTGTTTTTTCTAGAGGTAAAACTAGAATTGTTGATAGCTTTTTAAATTAATCAACAAGTAAATAAGGATATTTAAATGTTTAAATAAACATTCATGTAGCACTATACCATGTGTTATATTTGTAGGCAGAAAGAAGAGGAGCATCGTAAGGAAACTTTAGATCTGCAAAAAAGCTGGTCTGAAGTACGGAAAGCTGTTAGAAGTCATTACAGTGAGTCATTGAAAGATTCAAATAATTCATCTGAAAATTCATCAGCTTATGACATGCAAGTGAAAGAGAACATTCACAGGTTAGTTTTCAAGTAATTCTATTTGTATTCAATTAAATATTGAACTTTTTATCTAAAACAAAAAATGTATGGTACTAATGTCAGTAAAGTTAATTGAATTTTTCTTTTTAATTTTGCTATCTCAGGATTGTCCTTATATAAGCACTTGTAGTTTTCTCTATTTTACTCATTTTAATTTTAGTTATTGTGAACAATTTATTTGGTTAGGTTTTTAAATAGCATAAAAAAGTGATTTTAATTATGTGAATTTATGAAACCTGAATTTTATTCTATTTATGTCTTAGAAAATTTATTGAAAAATTTACAACTAATCTGAATAAACCATTTTTAGTTTTTTTTTATCTTTTCATTTTTTCAAAAGTAGCAAAGAATTCTTATTTTTTTTATCTTGTCTTTTTAGACTTTGTACAAGAGATCCACATCAATTGTTTATGCGATTAGAATCTCAAGCTAAAGAATTTGTGATAGAAAAAAGAAAGAAATTATTAGACCAATTAGACATTGGCTATACATGCCCCAATGAAGCAAGAGATTTTGTTTTCCTCCTTTTGGAAGAATATCGACAATTGTGTCAGGCTGCATCTAAAGTGTCTAACATCTTAACTGAATTGGTGTGTATAATCCTTAATTCTTTTTCATCAATTTTTCTAACTTCATATTAAAATTTATTTTATAAACAATTGTTTGCTATTATTACATTTCATAATGAAAAATTTTTACATTCTCTCTTAAATCAAGTTTTTGCCAAGATATCTACCTGCTCCACAATGATTTTGATCCATTATTGTAAACATATTAATGAACATTGTATTATGTTCACTGATTTTGTAGCTTTTTTAAAATAATCATAATTTAAATTGTTCAATGTATCATCTGAGACTATTGTATTTTTATTGTTGATATTTATTTTAATTAAATATCAGTTCTATTTGGATCAATTAATTTGTTCCATTTTGCTCTCTTTCTATCAATTTTACTTTATTTTATTTTATTTTTTTAAATATTTTTTCTTGTAGGAAAAAGATCACTTACAGAAATTTGATGTTACCTGGAACATTCACAACAAACATCTTTTTCACTCCATTGTATACACAAATCCTTCTATTCAAGACCGATTGCCTGCTGTC
Source organism: Acanthosepion lycidas (assembly GCA_963932145.1). Classification (NCBI taxonomy): domain Eukaryota; kingdom Metazoa; phylum Mollusca; class Cephalopoda; order Sepiida; family Sepiidae; genus Acanthosepion; species Acanthosepion lycidas. Next base: position 99,035,639 of record OZ010577.1, on the reverse strand, counting down.
CTCAAGCAACTCAGGTAAGAGAAGATTTTTTTTTTTTTTTTAAATCTTTTTTTTTAAAAAGTTTTTAGCATATTTTTTTTACCAAATCTTTTATTCATATAAATTCATAACCTCATTATTCAATTTTCAAAGTATATTCTTTGATTTCTCTAACCTTAGGCTACTTTGGTAAATTTTTGTTTTATGTCATATAAGAATTATTCTGGTTTTGATCCCCCCCCCACCACTCCAAACAAGACAGTAAAGCTACTAAGACACAAGGTGTTACTGGGTGTGGAAGAATTAGGAGCAGACTCATTACTAATGAGTAGAAATAAAGAGTAATCAGGAGGGCAGTTGATAGCAACTAAAGTTGGCTGGAAAGCATGGAGCTAGAAGCAGTCCCACAAGTGAGAAGTGCAAGAAAAGAAACTGTTAGCATAGAATTTACAGCTACATCTAGCTGTTTCAACTGTAAATTAATGAAATCTTGATACCAGTCTAGTACTGCACTTAAATTCAAAAAGTCTATGTACCATAGTAAAGAGTGATATTTATTTGTAATTATTTACAAAATGTGGCACACGGCCAAAATGGGAAATGAGGAAAATAACTGTCTTCATCTGCCTTAACTTTAAACTTTGCTAGACACAGACACTGACCCAAACATACTACAATATTCCTAACCCCAAAACAATTCATTCTTACTTACCTTTTTTACTACATCCGCCATAATACCTCAATGTCTCCATGAACGTTCTAAGTAGTCCCATATGTACAATTCATTGTCTGTGGGGGGAGGGGAGTAAAACCACAATTTAAAAACTAGCCCTAATAAGTATTTACAATATAAAAACAAAACTATTTACAAGAAACTAAACAAAATAATGTTAGTAACAAAATCCTCACAATCTCTAAATGTGACAGAAACATCAGTTAACTGGACGAAATTAATGCGGTACTTTAATAATATAAAAACAATCATTCATCGCAAACATTCATTCAAACACACTCTGATTCAGATACAACAATGAATACGAAAATCACACTAGAGGCAAAAGGCACCCACATCTACCAGAGAACTGACATTATTGACCACCTAAACAAGGGAAGGGTTGGAGAATTAAACCAAAAAAAATGGGGACAGAAATAAAAGGGGACAATGAGCATACATCCCCTAGCTAACTGGAAAGAAGAAACTAAAGAGACAAAAACAACCCTAAATCTGGGCAGGATTAGCTTATGTTCAACACAGGGAGAACAATATCCTGATGCTTAACTGGCAGCAATGTGCCACTCCAAGTCGGCCCCTTTCACTCAACAAAAACACAAGATTCACCCACCTTTTGCCAAATTTTGATGAAGAGAGTTACCACTTTTCATCCTAATCTTGACTTTCAGCTGATGCTTAAAGTACAAGATTAGCTGGTAAGAAGTGAACTTCCTCTATAGAATCCCTTCTGACTTGTTGTCCAAATCACGACTTATGTAACCCTTAGCAAGCAAAAGAACATGTAGTGTTCAGCCTTAGTCAACAGTGGTAACACATTGCTACAAGCAGAACTTACCTCAAAGACAAAGAACTTTCCTTGCAGCATGCAAACCATGAGGCCTCCAACAAACTTTTACAATGGCACTATGACCCTGCAATGTAAGAAGGCATGGCCTAGGGTTTTGACCTCTCCATCACAGTGAACACAGTTTGGAGATTTCTCCAAGTCCACTGAACAAAGATTTTGGTTACCCATAGGGCCTCATTAATCACCAGCTAGGTGACTGAGGCATTTCAACTCAGGTGCCCAACAAAGCCATATTGAGCAAGACTCCTGCTTTGTGAGATCGAGCTTGTCAATCAGCTTATCATGAACAGACCTCCTAACGTGATATAATGCCCTTTGAGACAATGCCTGGATCTTGGAGAGGCAATCAGATGCTCATAAAAGGCATTTCAGAGCAATACAGCCTTTGTGATAAATGGAGCATTTGGCTCAGTGTAAATGGTGAGCCTCCTCCTTGCACGAGTGTACACTATTCAGGGATGGGAAGTTCTTAAGGGTATCTTCCAAAAGGTGCCCTCCTCATCCAAGTTGTGACGTATTTGATCTAGAAACGCAATGCGAAGCATATATTGAATCTCAATGCTAGGTATACCCAGACCACATTCAGAACGGTGGAGGTAACAGATCTCCCAAGATACCCTAGCAGTTTTGCCTCCCCACAGGGAGAACAAGAGCCTTACTAATGAAATTAGTCTGGTATACAGAAGTGGAAGTATAGAGTCGGTAAAGGAGAATCAAGTAGATGTGCAAGACATATACTTCATTCCTCCTCTTTAAGGAAAGATTCCGCCGAGATCACAGATGAACTGCAATCTCGGCCTTTCCCTGTACCTACAACCAATTCATTTCCAACTGGATATTGGGACCGAACCAGATGCCAAGTATCTTGATCAGCCCATCTGTCCAGAGGAAAGAGAAACTCCCTTCTACGCACTCAACCACAAGCCAAAAGACTTATCACACTTGATCTTGGCTCCTGTCACTGTCTTGTACCCACTGATTTCTTTGTTGACTTTGTCAATCTCGGCTCTGCTCGACACAAGAACCAAAATATTGTCAGCATAGGCAGGATACCTGGCCAAAGTGGTATCACCAGGTAGGGAAATTCCATGTAGGACAGGATCCGTCTTTAACTTGCGAAGGTAATGTTCCAACGCAAGGACATACAGCAAAGGCGAAAGCAGATAACTTTGATGCATGGAGTGAGACAATACGAGAGGCTCTGATTGTACCCCATTCACTTCCACGGGCATACTGGGAGTTGCATACAAAAGTTGGATCCAGGTGCGAAAGTACAGCCCAAAACCACAGCCTCCAGAAATTGATGGTCAGCCCTATTGAATGCCTTGGACTGATCTAAATTGATCAGCGTGGCGTCACTGTTGACTTGCTCAATGATCAAGCGTACCATATTAAGGTTGTCCTGAATAGTCCTGCTCTTCACATCACAAGTATGTTCGGAGCCAATCCGCCTGTAAACGGTTTGCTAAGACTTTAGCCCAAATCTTTAACTCTGTGTTTAACATAGTTAAAGGGCGAAAGTTACCTAACCCATCCCCACCATTCTTGTCCTTGCATAGCAACTTGATCACACTCCTGGTGAAGTATAGATCCCTGCTTCACCCAGTTGCCAAAAATCAGCGCCAGCAAAGAAACAAAAACAGGCAACTGTTTCAGGTACACTTCATAGGGAAGACCATCTAATCCCAGGGATTTGTCTGGGCCAACATGCTTCAGCACATTCCAGATTTCTGACTCTGTAACGGGACACTTGCACCTAGCTGCTTCAGGTGCCTCAAGGCAGGGAAAGTTGGCTATATAGGCATCGAACTGAGCAGGGTTCACACTGGGCTCCCTGGTGAAAAATTCCTGAAAGTAATCACAAAAAGCCTCACATATGGCCACGTTTGTAGTCAAGGTTTGATTATACAGCAATGTGATGCACGTGATATGTTGCTGAAATGCATTCAGAGCTTCCTCTGCATGCAATTCAGTGGCCATATTGTAGGACATTGTTTTTAACCTAACCCTAACTACCAGAGCTGGATCCTTCTTGATAATCAAGAGGGTCAACTCTGCCCTAGCTGAGGCTACATCTCTCCTATCATGGGATTTAATCACCCAATCAAATATTTTCTTACAAGCCGTTTGCGCTGCTAATCTATCTCAATTGTGCTGATGACTATAATCAGCAGCAAATGTTCTAATTTTAGATTTTAAATTGTCCCACCAGGCATTCTCAATGACAGCACCCATCATTAGTAGCAGCTGGTCCCAGAAATCTTGCTCAGCAAACAATGAGGAGTTCAATTTCCAGTAGACAACTATCCTAACCTTAGGTTTATTTAAGTTTACATGAACCTGGACAAGTCTATGATCTGGATACACTATGTAATGGTAACTTAGACATCCGAAGAGCCCTGCATTGACTCTCCTGACTAAGACTTGGTCAAGGTAGCTAGAACGCACCTCTGTAGCTGAGCCACCCCTATTAGTCTGTTGTAGAGTGGTTTTACAGTGGAGGCTTGTATTTGTACTAAGTCAGTCCTAAAATAGGTTCGACGTACAAAACGTTAGGAACTTGATATAATAGGTAATCGCAGTAATCTAGTTGTGGTGGCTGATACTTTAATATCAGACTAATGGTCGTCCAACATCGACTCATTGACCAACTCCCTGAGCGACTGCTACTACTCCTACTTATTATAGGTGGGAGAGTCTATTAACAATAGAATAGGTGTGTTCCACTATAGCATAGTCCATACTACCTCCCGAGGGAGTTCATTATGGAACTTATTTACAAAGTCCTGAAATGGTTACACATCTTGGTTGTGAGTACCTGAATTTGGCCCTATACTATCTATACTGGGATCAAGGATAGCATTCCAATCCCCCACTAAAACTACCCAATGAGATGTTGTCAAAAACAGCTTGATCTGCCAAAACAAATCAGCCTGTTCAGAATGGACATTGTGTGCGTAAACCCCAATGAGATGATGACCCTTTTTCTTTATGGTAACATCCAGCATGCAAAGTTTGCCTGCCAGATCTGTGAAGATGAGTACATGCAGCCTTCAAAGACTTGCTCACCAGCCAAAAGACACCTCTTGAGTGTCTATCAAAACATGCTGAATAGAGGGAAAACCCTCTAGACAGAATGTCTTCTTAATCACAAGAAGAAAACTGGTTCTCCTGCACACAACATATATTCACCCTGAGTTGCTGAAGGTCACGAGAGAGCCTTGCCCTGCGAGACTTCGACCTCAGGCCTCTGACATTCACACTAGCTAACCAGTGCCATTATCAGTCTGATTAGAGTTGTCTTCTGCATTGAACATGGCTGGGGTAAGGATGCCGATGGCCTGTCCCATTGATCCTCAGTCTTGATGTTGCCATGAAGAGACAGGCTGCCAATGTCCCACGGGAACATTAATTTTAAAGCTCTGTACGAGGGTGGGGGGTGTTGAACAAAAACTGGGATCTTTGCTGAACAAAATTAAGTTTTTGTGCTGAGACCTTATTAAAGGCCAGAGGAGGAAAAGTTTCGAAAACGTCATTAGCATCCTCCATCATCTTCCAAATTTGTTAACCTCCTGCACTACCAAGAGTCTTTTTGTGTTTGGGAAATTGGATGGTTGATGATGATGATGATATTATTATTATATATTTTTTTTTTTTTTTTTTTTTTTAGGTTTATTAGTTTTTAAGTCCTTGATTTTTCTCATCTGAGTTATAGCTTCACCAGTATTGAAGATGGGTTTTATTTTCTTTTTTGAAATAGATTCAACTGAATCTGTGCATGAACTTCTCTGGTGTTTAGGCATTTTGGATTTCTTTTGGGGTGTGCTGATGGGAGTAATGGAGAGGGAGTATTAGCCAGGGTAGATTTTTTTCTTAGTTGAAGGTTTGGGAATGGGGGCCTTTTTTAAAGTGGTCATTTTTTAAGGAGTTAGAGATAAAGTATTGACTATTGGAGGAGGAGCCATGGGGTAATGTTTCACAGATGGGGAAGATGGTACTGAATAAGATGAGCCAATTCTTTTCTCTGAGTGGATGCGTTTCTCCTTTAAAGCATCTTTTAATTGCTGAAGTTTTTCTGCCTTCATATTTGAGTTTTTGCATCCTAAGTTGATCAGTGTAACTTGTTGGGGGAGTCACCTTTAGCAATAGTAGAGGGAGTGGTGCTGTTTGTGACTTCAGTGGAATGTGGTCCCACTGCCCGGAGCTTCCCTTTGGCCCTGCAAATGACATGCCATTCCTCCTCTTCCTTCTCCATAACTGTACGAATTACAGGCAGGACGGAATATACAGACTTGACCAAAGGGAGATTTATGTGGTCGGTGGCCAGAACTCCAGAAGCTTTCCTCTCTGGACAGGAAGAGGTGACCAGTCTCTCCACACTTCCAGCAAGTTGGTCTATGGCTGGTCACAATAACTGTCATTTTCTGGCCCTCTACATCTAGGCAGTTGGCGATGGAGACGAAGGCTTTTCAATCAATCATCAACTCAAAGCCCCATCTCCTGGTCAGATCGTCAGAAGAGGCACCGAGTATCTGTCTAAATTAGCACAGATAAGTAGCCAAGTGCTCTCCAATGATCTGAGGGGGGACCTCAAATAATGATACTATGGGCCCAGCGCTTGCTCTCGTATTCTGTTTGAAGAATAAGGTTTTTTCACAGTCGGCAAGCGTAGGCAACAGTATGTCCCACATAAAGTATCCTTTACCTTTAATGACTTGTTGAGGTTTGGTCCGCAGTGATGTCAATGATTTGATTACAGTGTCTTTTGTGGAGCAACAAGTTTTGTGCGAACGCTTGTCCATCACAAAGGTTGACACAATTCTTTTATCAACTTTAAATGGGTTTAGCCAAGAGTCCATCTTTCGTAACAAGATGAGCTGCCTTGAGGAACTCCATGTTGATTTTGCATTAAGGTGGGAATTATAAATTTGGAAAATCTTGACTTTTCATCATTTATCTTTCTTTTTTCATTGTCATCAATGTTAGTGTCTTCAAATTGCTTATTGGGTTGGGTTTTTTTTTTCCACATAAAAAGGAAACAGTTAATTAAAACGAGGAAGAAAAGATAAATAAATAAAAAATCAATTTTCATTTACAGTAAGAGAATAAATCAGATTTAACAAGACAAAATGAAAACGCAAAAGACAGCCAAGAGAAACTAAATAGAAAATTAAGACGGATAACAATCACAATTTTTTTTTTTTTTTTTTTTTTTTTTAAATAATACCACAGAGAAAAAAAATGAAATGATATACTACAGAAAAATACACAACAAGAAATAAGTAAAATAAACAAATTTACAAAGAAAAACAAAGAACGAAGTAACACAATAATATAATAAACAAAGTCTGGCATGGATAAACAAAAAATTAACACACAAAATAAATAAAGTCTAACAAGTGGGGGATACTGAAAATTAAAACGGAAAAAATATATTCAAAAAAATAAAAGAAAAGAATAAGAACAACAAGGGGTAAAGTAATAAAATGGTGGGTGGGAGTAAAAAAGAAAAAAATTTTTTTGCAAAAACAGTAAAAAAAGAATGTAAGAAAATGTAAATTAAAAAGAACTTAACATAAACAAAATGTTATAAATCAAAACTGTTCAAAGCATGGCCAAAATACGTCTGGTGACAATCGCCGGTTGTATATGGTCTGAAAAAGATAAACTCTCTACAGAAGTACCATAGTGAAGAGCTTATCTGAACAATTGCCATGGAAGTGTTTATAGAAAAGCCACAGGGTAGCAACCTTATTCAATGGGAAAGTGATTGGAACCAAACTACCAGATCAGGACTGTTAATATTACTGATTCTTTGGATTTTATCAAGGAGCTCATAGATCAGACATTTCATCTGAGTTCTTAAAAAAAATTGGAACAACAGAAAGCAGGAGGCAGTGAGGCATTTATTATACCATTTAGAGAGAACAGAAGTTAGTTTGTGAGCACATTTCTTAATGACTATTACAGGGATACCATCTTGTCCACATGCTTTGTGTGGATCTAGGTTAGAGATGATAGCAGAAACCATGGAAGGGATTATATGCATATCATTCAACAGAGACTCAGTTTTAATTGGGAAGATAGGCAGGGATATCCAGATAAGTCAAGAGTAGTGTTAGCTTTGATAAATTCTTTATCTTGCACATTTTTGGAACTGCTGACCAAAAATGGAGAATTGTATGGTGTAAAATAAATGGTGGTCTGGAGAATGTGCCATATGTGGAAGACTTGTCATGCAGCAAAATAACTAGTTCACCATTTCGTCCACCAGAAAATAATAATTTTTATTTCAAGCAATCATTCAAATGAGTTGACTGATTCACCTTTGTTTTTACTGCAAGCTCTTTTTTTAGTTGCTGTGTTTCAGTTAACCAGTTTTTACATTCTGATCTTTCTTTTGTTTTTTGGGTTTTTTTTCTTTAACTTTGCAATCAATTCCAAATAACTTTACCAAAATCTTCAGTAATACTTCTGTTGCACCTTTGTTCAGATTAAACATGTTCATTTTATATCCAACCATGATTTCTCCAAAAAGAAATTAAATTTATCATTGTTACAGAAACAATTCTTAAAGAGTATACACACAGAAACCATAAAGAACCAAATAACTTCAAAGATTCTAACATTGCATAGAAAATAGTGCCTGGAACTTTTGCATCAACATAACATTTATTACACACAATCACCTTGACAGTTATTAGTGAGGTTCACTACCATCTGAGCATAATCTTGAAATTGAATATCTTCATGGTTTCCACTGGAATTCTTGCAAACAATCCATTTTCTTACTCCTACTAGTTCACTTTCATGTCTAACAAAAAGCTAAATAAAGTCTCAAAAACTACTAAAAAGGCTACTTGGCCTGATCAAGGATGTTATTCTCTACAAATAAATCTGATATATGGTCAGCATTGTATATGTAGGTCAGGCTAAGAACACTTCAACAGCCCTTTGGCATTAGGTGGCAAAAAAGGTTAATTTCTGTAATCAAAACCCCACTTTCTTGCTACAATTTGTTCATTATTTTGCAACAAGCTGCAAATTAAAACATGGTTGCCGACTTCAATGTACACTTTTATATTTGCATATGCTTTATCTCTGATAGTGAACAATTTAATCCATAAATACAGCATACCTTAAAACACACACTATAGGATTGTTGGGTGTGCAAGATTGGATGAATTTTGTGTGGAGTTTAAATTTTTTTTTTTTCTCTGAAAAAGAAACTATTTTTCTTGTATATTAAGTTCATTCCTAAATAGATGGTGGTGAATATTTTAGCTTTCAAGTTTTTGTTTTTTGTAAATATTAATTTCTTGAATCTCTTTTTCTCTAGCTCTGCTTCTTGTGATTCAAATGTTGTTGAGGCATATCCTAGTCTGTCAGAAAGATGCTGCAAGTTTGGTGAAGAGATGGAAAAGGTATCTCTAATGTGGAAAGGCAGTCAAAAACTCATAGCATCATATAATGAGGAACAAGTATGTAATCAAAATCTTTTCAATGCTGATATTTATTTTAATCTGATAATTTATTCATTTTTTTTTTTTAATTAAGCATTTTTGTTTGGTCAAGTTAATTTGACTTTTCTCCACTGAATTTAATCATTTTTAATTTATAATCTTTAAGGATCTGTTATATAGATTTTAATTAACATATTTACTCATTAGTCAAATTTTTTTCTTAAGTGTTACTGCTTGAAATAAGTGATCTCTAAATTTATCATTTATTTTTGACTTGTCTCAATGAAAGGAATATGTGAATCTCCTTTCTAATATTTTGGAGCTTTTGCTGTTAAAGCATTGTGATCATCCTCTGTTTCTGTTTGCTTTAGTAAAAATGAAAAATAGTTCAATAGAATTTTCCCATTTTCAATTATTTCAACTGGCTGCAATGTCTAAGATTCATATAATTTATTCATCTGGTTTTTGCTTGTCAAATTTTAATTCCCTCATCTTTGCTTCCTGTTTTGAGATGAGTTATGCATAAAAAGGGGTAAAATTTTCTCTTATTACATTTTGTAAAGATATTTATTTTTGAATGCTCTCAAAACTATTAATTTTTCCTGTTTTAAATGATAAATCTATTAGAATTCTTAATTTGTATTCTCTTTATTTTCCAGATGCAGGTAAGAACCTTGATGTCATCTTTTGATAGCAGCAACTGTAGCCGTTGTGTCAGGGTTCCAAGTACTACCTTTTCACTTGTCTTGTGAAAAAACTTTAGAAATATCTTTTCAGGCAATACTTTATCTTTAATTCTTTTTTATGTATGTTATGATTCATTAAAAAATAAATCAATACTGCTTTTTCTTTTATTCTCAAAATATTTTCTTTTTTGTCATTGTCAAGTTAATATTTCTATTTTTTTCTTGTTTTTTAATAAATTATCTCGGCAGTGATGTCTGTTTTCATATAACTTTTCTAAATGCTTACTTATGTATTTAAAATGGCTATTTCTTTTTGTTGAGTTTGTTCTCAATTAATCTGATATCTCATATTATTTTATTTTTTGTGTTATGGCTGACTGAGTTTTATAAAGTGTAGACCACATTAAAGTATTCTACATTAGTGATATCACTGTTTATTTTCCTATCATTTTCACTTTTTATTCTCTTTCCACTTTATTTTTAGTCAGTGTTTATCACTTATATTTCCTTAAATCTGTAACAGTTAAGCACAGTTTCTTTGGAACTCTATAAATTTATGCCATTTAACAAAGACTGGCTTTCTGTAGAGTAAGAAAAGACAAAAGAAAAATAAAGCTGGATATGATAAATTTGTAAAGTAACTGACCTCTTTGAAAATTAGTATCTAATTCTTTATCTTTCTACAAACTTTTCATTTTGAATAATCATAACTTTTGTTTTCTCTTCACTACATTATATATTCTAATCTAAAAGCAATAGATAGGCCACTACATATTTGTTTATTACATTGCATCTGAGAGACTTTACTATTCTAATATAACTGGATGATGGGTTTAATTTCTTTTTTTTTTTTTTTTTTTTTTTTTTTTTTTAAGAATATATTTGATAATGTGATATCTTTTAATATTAAGACTTTTCAGTTTTATTTAAAAAAAAAAAAAAAAAAGACTTGTTAAGATACAGAAAAAAGTGCTTAAATTTCTGTACCAAGTTTCTCTTGTGTGACTCAGTTTTTCATTAGTGTGTCACTTAATACTTGTTTTGCTAAAATGTTAGATTTTGAATGTTAATTTTATTCTGAGAATATATTCATTACGAAATTTGTTCAGTAATATTAAGCAAGGGCAGTGCATAATTCTCCATGCTCTAAAATAACTCTTTACTATAAATTTTAGTACTTATTAAATATTTTACTTGTATTTTTTTTATTTATTTATTTTTTTTTTTTTTTTAAATACAAAAATGAAAAATATTCTTTTATTCAGGCTGCACTAAAAATGAAACACAAAATGCTAACTGAGGATTGGGAATTCTTCAAGAAGCAAAGAAAAATGCTGGAGAAACGAACCTCTGATTCTTCTAATCCTTTCTTACCTAACAGGTATGTAGAATCCATTAGTGTTCTTATATGAAATAAATTTTACAGTTGAATATATAGGAATATTCTTGGTGATTTCTCCTTTTATGTTAGCTGCTCAGAATGAGAAATCTGAGCTGAGTTTGAATCCAATTAGGTTTGTTACATTCACTCCTGTGCAAATACGCTTGAGAAAAGTATGACTACATCTGGATTAAATAGTAGAACTTATATCTAAAAAAATCTTTATTCTCCAAAAAAAAAATTGCTTATGCAATATTCATTTAAAAAAAAAATTGTTCTTGCAGTCCAAAATATGTTTCAGCTTTAAATAACCTATCTTTTTTTTTTTTTTTTTTTTTTTTTTTTTTTTTTTTGTTATAAAAAGTAGTTTTTTTCAGAAATATTTTCAAGCTTTTCATTTAAAATTGTATATTCTTGAAATTTTATATTTCAGATGATTTTAATTTTCTGCTAATTATTACCTTTTTTCTATTTTAATCCTTGAATATTTCAGGTCTCTTTCTAACGCTTGCTATCTCTTTGCCTGTAGTTGTCCATGTCATGAAAGTACAAGTGAATCTGTCAGCACATGTTGTTGTCGGCTATTGAATGAGAAATGTGAGAATGTAAGTCATCACCAACCAATAAGTTTGCTGCATGACCCAAACCACTGCGTGTTGGATATTAATCCGCCTTCCATATCCAGCACTACCTCCAGCAGTGGTTCATCCAGCCCGATCATTGATTCAGAAAGACTACCTGTAACCTTTGGAGAATGCACACAACCATTTGAGTAAGTGTTGCTTGTACAAATTTTCTCTTCATTTTTTTTTTTTTTTTTTTTTTTTGTTTACTGCAATTGTTACTTTTTGTGCAATGCTTTTTTTTTTTTTTTTTTTTTTTTTTTTTTTTTTTCTTCAGAATAGAAGAAAATAGATAACCAGTTGTCAGAAATGTTTTACTAATACCGGAATGGATTTCAATTCAGGGCATCCGTTTTGATAGGCTTAATTTTTACTGGTTTTGGATTATTAAATAGTTTGATTTAATGAGTTTAATAGTTAATGAATGCATTTCAAATACTGTAAATGGAAAAAGAAATCTCTCATTTTCTTTTAGAAATGGTGGTGCAGAGATGGAGGACAGTCAGACTGATGATGATGATTATCAGGAGGAAGAAGAGGAAGAGGAGGAGGAGGAGGAGGAAGAGGATGATGATGATGAAATTGAGGAGGAAGATGTAGCTGTGGGGTTGGAAACTACTGATGATGTTCTTCCTCCAGTAGCTAATGGGAATTTAGATATTTCTATTGTATCATGGACAGATAAGAAACAAAAAACAACAGAGTCGAGTGTGGATGAAGCAAAGACAGACAATTGCGATTATCATCATTACATCTCTACTAATCCTGAACAAATTGTAAGTAGCAGCATTTACACATTATCAGAAAAATAAAAATGCACATTTCTGTATTTTCTAAAGACCCTTAACACATTACTAATGTAGCAAAGGTCTGAGTATTGACACTTGGATGTCAGTCATTCTCTAGCCTTTACAGAAATTGTATAAAGCATTTACAATGTATTCACCAATAGCAGCTATTATTCTAAGGAAACTTAGATACTTTAAATTATTTTGAAATAGTTTGCTTATCAATAATGAGCAGGAACAATATTGCAAAACCCGAATATTAAAATTATATTTTTATGTTGTGCTTTATATTGAATGATTAAAACTGTTTATTTCAATGTAAGGGTAATGAATTTTATTTTGTATAAAAATGTAAAATTAATTTCCTATAACATCCTTTATCTCATACACAAGAAGGAATGGAAATAATTATAGTAAAAATACTATTTTTGCAGAGCTGCTGATTGTCTTTGGCTTTCTCCAACATTTAATTTGGGTCAGCATTTTATATTCAGGCCTTTTTTCAAATCTTTGAATAAACAAAATATAGACAGTTTGTTTTATTAAAGTGTTTGGCATACCCTCTCCTCATAAAGGCTAAATATTGTATTTATTGTATTTCAGATAAAACCTGATGATAATCAGTGTCAGTGTCATTTTTGTTTGCGTCAACGTGGGAACACTGTATCAACATCTCTACCTCAGCATGTCCCGGTCCTGCCTCGGCCTGCTCACCTCCATCTTTATCCTCACATCCATGGCCCTTCAGGATTGCATGCTTTGCATGGGAGTGCTGGTTCCACAAGTAGCAGTAGTGCAGCTGCCACCAATGGCAACACCAATGGCCCAAGTGCCAATACCAGTAGCACCAGTGGAAGTGCTGGCCCCAGCAGCAATAGTGGAACCTCTTCACACACGCGACCCATCCTTCAGCACCAGTGGGATGTTGAGGTGCAACTTCAACAAGCTCCTAAACTTATCATCTCTCCTCAGTCCAAGTTGTCTTTACCATTGGATGGCTTTGGCACTTCTTCGTTAAATGATCATGAACACACTTATCAGGGAGACTGGGACAATACCCAATTTGACCCCAGATTGCTGCTCAGTCCACACAAGTATGCCGACAACCTAGGCAATGATTTGCTTCCATGCACTACATCATTGGCCAATAGCTCCTCGCCATCATCTGATTCTGGCCTATCCTCTCAAGGAACTGTGATTGATAACCCTAACCCCACATTGACTACAAATCGTGTTTCATCAGGTCTTGACACTTCTCCTTCAGTTGAGGTCCAAGTCAGGGTACAACAGAATGAGATATCACAGCAGCACCGTCACCACCACCACCATCACCACCAGCAGCAGCAGCAGCAACAGCAACAACAAGCTCCTCCTCCTGCCAGCACCAGTTCGTCTTCATCCTGTTCATCTTCAACGTCATCCTCCTCAACGACAGAGACCTGCAGCAAGGCGCACAAGTGGAATAGCCAGAATGGCACCTCCAAGAACCATTCGTGCAATCGTCCAGCCACCTTGGGGGGTAACAGTTCACCTCACAGTGAAAAGGTCCACACACAAGTTTGTAAGAAGCATGGTGCTAACTCTACCAGTGGAGAGGTAAGTTCTTAATCTTTAATCCAAAGTTGTTATTCCAATACTTTGCACACTAAATAAGTGATAAACTGATCTTGTTGAATTGGATTTCAGATAAGCTCAAGAAATGGAAGCATTGTGAAGGAGGATGCTGCACGTCAGTCTCGCTCTTTTTCTAGCAATATGCTCAACCAGTACTCCTGTACACATGCAAATAATAGCAGCAATAGTAGTAGTGTGCGTAATGGCACTAATCAAGTATATCAGGGCTCCAGTAATGTGGAGCCTAGCTTGTGTGTCAATGCAGTGTCACTGCCAACCACCATGAATAATGTAAGTGTGGGAACATCGACAGTTTGTACAGATCCTGAGTGTTTGGTCCATCAGGAGGACAATGAAGACAGTGTGGATGACAGTTGCTCTGAACAAAGTTCTTCAACTTCAGCTTCCAACCAAAAAGAAGGCAAATACTGTGACTGCTGCTACTGTGAATTCTTTGGGCATGGAACTGTAAGTTTGTTTTTATGCTTTATTGAATTGTTTTTTTTTTTTTTCTGTTCCTCATTGTTTTGATGTGCTAGCAATATCTCTGATTGTTACTTGCTCTTGTCTTCATGCTGCTTTTATTTTTTCTCAGTGAATTCTCTCTGATTTTGTAATTTTAAAATTAACATTTCTCAAGTCAGTCATATAAATTCCATGAATGCTTTCTAATTTTAAGTGTTTATCATCTTGGATAATTTCTTTTGAAACAATATTAAATAAATAAGTTTCTTTTGATTAATATAGTGTGTGTGAATTTACCTGTAGCTAATTTTGTTGTGTGTATTTATATATTTCACACATATCAAAATCTTAATATAGAATAAAGTGGTTAATAAAATTATTTGATTGTGATTCATTAATAAGATTAAAAATAATACTGACAAATATTTTATTTGAAACGCTTGGGAATGTTTATTCATTTTAATCATTTAAAGATGAATTAGCATAATTGAAAATCAGAAAGTTTTTTTTTTTTTTTTTTTTAAATGTCATATTGCTCGATTAAATAATTGTTTAGTTGTGTTTCTTTTACTAGCATTCATTACCACACTAAAATATGAATTGAATGGACTATATTTCAAAATTCAAGCAAAGAGGTATGAACTATTTGATAGGAGTATGAGCTGTAAAAAATGAGCTGTTAAATCTTAACTATGATTTTTTTTTTATTGAACATTTAAAAGAAACATTTTGAAAAAAAAATTGAATTTTCTATTGCCAGCCTCCAAAAGCACCAACCAGTCATAAATTTTATGAAATGCGAGAAAAATTACAGCAAAAGCTAAAGAAGAAGGTAAAACTTATTATTGCTCTGTGTATTTATCAGTACCATAATATCAAAAAAGGAAGTGCTTTAAATATTAAATTTACTATAAGCTGTCTTCTACAATCTGCATTTGTTTCTCATGCATCAATTTAAAATTATGATTTCTTTCATTTTGACAAAATAGCTTTGCATAATTGTGTCATTTCAATGTCAGCTTTGAGTAGATACAATTGCTTCTATATGAGGGGTGATGAAAAAAGCTCAAAGTTTTCAGTCTGACCTACTTTTCAAAATCTGACCAAGCATTAGATTTTTTTTTTTTTTTTATTTTAAGAGCTTCCTGGCCAGACTGAAAATTTTCATCACTTTCTTATACCTTTATTCTGCCTTGGCAGCAAGTTATCCATCAAGTAAAAAAACTGTTATTTTGATAGTTTTTCTTGTACAATATTGATATGTTCTTGCCTCTAAGTAAATGGTCTTCATGTGTGTCTCGTGTATGTATATTTCTAACTAATTCAACTTGAGTAATATTTTTGCAACCTGGTATTATTATGCAGAAAAATGACCCCCTTTTAACTGGATACTTTTAATTTTGAAGGCATTATTTCAAGCTGGTCTTCATATTCAAATACATTGGCTACTTTGGATTAAACCACTCTTCCTACCAAAAAAAAAAAAAAAAAAAAAAAAAAAAAGACTATAATGTTCAACAAATAATGTAGTTTTGGTTGATGTTTCATTTTCACCCAGACATTGTGCAGATTTGGTTATAATAGAAAATCCTTTTTCCATCACAAGTGATGATGTAAATCAGGGTTTATTTCTTACTATTGAACCTAATTAATTTCAGTTAGTGAGTATGATCTTTTTTTTCTTTTTTTAATTCCCATTTGCATTTATGAAGATTCCTCCTGCCAATTACTGAAAATGATTTAATCAATTAAATTTATATTTGTGATTTCTCATTTTTTTAAAGATCATTCTTAATGGTTTTAGTTAACCTCTGTTTTGGTATTTCTGAACTAAAATCTCTACACTCACTATTTAATCACTAACAATTTTGTTCCCAAATGTAAAATTTATATTCCCCACTTCTTCCCATCTAAAATTATAAAAATGGGGAAATCAAAGGATTTTACATGTTTTTATAAATTTGGATCAAAGTAGCTAATTATAACATGCTTGAATTTTCATTGGTTCTTCTCTAATAAGATTTGTGTGTAATTATATATATATATATATATATATATATATATATTTTTTTTTTTTTTTTTTTTTTTTTTTTTTTAAAGGTTTTTAAAAAGTAATTTGCTTTCATAAAGTCATTGACTTTAATCAACTCAAACAGCAATTTAGACTAAGGCAGATCACCACTAGTGTTATTTTGTGTCAATATGGCCAGAAATGCTAGCAAATATGAACAGGAGAAAATAATGGATACTATAAATAAATCTATTAAATTGATCAACATTTTATTGATCTATTTTTGTCAAGATGTTTGGTTGGTTTAATAGAATTTTAAATTCAATTATTTTTTTTTTTTTTTTTTTTTTTTTTTTGGTAATGTTTGTGTTTAACTGAATTATTTTAACAATTAGACATTTACCTGTGACTGTAATTGACTTTTTTTTTTTTCTTTTTTTTTTTTTTTTTTTCTTTTTTTTCTTTTTTTTACTTGATTTTCTTTTGATATGTATATCCTTTTGGCTGGTTAGAAACTTGATGTTATCTGGAGATTTTTTATTTACTGTCATTTCCCAGAATTATTTATTTGATTTGAATTTTTGCTTCTTTATAGAAAGAAGCAATGGTACAGAAAAAAGATGATGATGATCAGATCCCTGACCCACTTGACCAGAGAGGCCTGGATGATTTAGTGCGTTATATTAATGGTTATGAAGATTCTAATTGGGGAGCAAAATCTACCAACAATTCTGAGAAACCAATCAGTGCCAAGGCAGCCAAACGAGCTCGCCAAAAACAGAGAAAGGTTAGTTGAGCAAAATGTTTTTATTTTGATTTGTCATATTCAAACACCTTGGTTCTAAAATATTCAAATCTTAATAAAATTAATTAACTTTTGATTGTGTGTAAACATTTATCTGTAATATTTCATGACTCATTTAATTTGTCAAAAGCTGATTTTGTGCTATTTCTGTGAACATTTAATACATACTTATTTTTTATAAGTAATCCTATTTTAGATAAATGTTATATGCATTTTGTTCAATATGTCTGATGAATATTTGTAATTATGAGAGGATGCTAAAATGTTCTCAGCCCAACTAAGAAGAGATTCCAAAATGAATTTTGATGTTTGGTTAGATTTTGAGAAGTGAGTCTAGCAAAACTTTTCAGCACTTACCTTGTCTATTAACTTTTAAAATTTACAACCATTAAAAGAAACCAAAATTTTATTGTTATATTAAAACTTTATTTTTTAATCACCATTTAGGCTGAGGAAAAAGCTAAGCTTGAAGCCCAACAGTGTGTTAAGAACTGTATGGTAGTTGATTATGCCAATGGCTGCCAGATTGCTCAGCTATACAGCAACTCAAACATTTTAGTAAAGTTGAAAAAGAAACGAATAAAACAAAAGTTATTGGATTTGCAAAGTGTTTGCTCAGAGGATGATGAACAGCTGACAAATCATCAGAATAATCAACACCATCACAACCAAAAGGATGATACCAAAAAGTGCTCAACTTCTGAAATTAACTGTCAGCAAAATTCCTTGTCTTCTTCTCCGAAATTGAAGAATAAGAGCACCAGTCATCGCAAGACAGAAATACTTGAAAACAACTGTCAAAAGCAACAGCAACCGGTGCAATCTTCAGTAGATATCAAACTAACAGCTGAGATAAATGCATTGTTAACAAAGAAATATCAGTCAAAGAAAAGTAAAGTTACCCGAAAGGCTGCCTCCAACATTGGTGTTCTTTCCAAGAATGGCTCATTGTCATGTTCTCAGGAAGAAACTGCACCTGCTTTAGTTCCTAACTTGATAAATTCTACTGGAGGAAACAATGTGAATAGCACAGAAAAACATAAAAGCAAAAATACTAATTTATCCAGTAATTCTGTGAAAGATTCTACTGATCATAAGAATAGCCATGAAAGTAATAACAACAAAAAAAGTAAGAAATCTCTGGAAAAGTCTGGAAGTGGTGGGAATAAATTATCAAATGGGAACTGTAGCAAGTCTGCTTCTAAGACTCAGAATGATATCCAAACACGGGTAATGGTTAATTCAACATCATGGCAACAATGTGAGCAGAAATCCTCCAAAGACCAAGCAGTGAAAGAGACTTTTGAACGGAAAGTGGCTGTGGATGATAAAAAAGGCTTGAAAAATAAAGATGGAGATAAACGATTGGAAGGCTCTCCTTTGGCTGATCAGGTCAGTGATGTTGCAACTTTCTTTTAATTTCTTGACATTTTTACTTTAGCAGCCGTTTTCATTAATGCTAAAACAGCAGTTTTTTCTACTCCCTTTTGAGTGCAAATCGGTAGAAATTTATTTGGAACCACAGACTTTGGATTTATCTTTTAATCCATTATTAGCTTCATATTATGACAGTTTATTGGGATTTCATAATTTCTTTACTTTCTTTACTGCTTGGCTCACATATGCAATTAGATTTCCCAAATAAAATTATCTGGAATTTTTGTTTCTTTTTCTAAAATAACCAACTTCTCATTTAACAATTTTTTTTTTTTTTTTCCATTTGAGATTTACAGATACCAAGAGTATCTCATGATAGATTTACTAGTGTAACTCTTTAAATAAACTTACTTAAAACAAAATGACTTCCAGTTTTGAAAATATACACATTTTAAAACTGAGATTAAAACTTTATTTTTTTTTTAATATCTGATTTTAGGTGTATTTTCTAGATAGAAACATAATTTTATTTGTAAAAAAACAATTTTACATTAGAGACTTGCATATCTGGAAATATACATATTTTAAAAGTGAAATTAAGAACTTTTAATTATATTTAATAATATCGAAGTGCATTCCCTAGATAAATTTATTAAAAAAGATCTTCATTCATTTTTCTTGTTTACAACAACTTATTTCATGATTGGCATATTGGCTTACTAGAAAACAATTACATCTGTCATATTTCCTTTTTTTTTTTCTTCATTTCTTTTATTTAACATTTATTTCCTAAAACTAATCAAAGGTGTGTTTTTTTTTTTTTTTTTTTTTTTTTTTTTTTTAACAAATTTTGTTCAACCTTTTTCTCTTATAATGGTATTAATCTTGATAAAATTTAATTTTATTAACATCTGAAAGACTTTTTCAATAATGTTTCTTTGGATATGTTCACTCAGTAGTGATAGAGCACTTAAAAACCGAACAATTTCATAAAAAAATTTGATGCGGTTTCACGATGTGAAGATGAAACTGAAAAAAAAAAGTTAGTTTTTCGGTTTTATATATATATAATATGCAGTTGCATGGATAGTAGTTTGTAGCCTCAGGTTTCATGCTTTCATGATCTTCAGTGTTTGTCTGAAGATTGTGAAAGTGTGAAACCCAGCATTATAAACTACTGTCCATGTAACCACATGTTAACTCTATCAGTGATATTTAGTACTTTCCACTAAATATCATGCACATATATATATATAATGGCTGGCTACATTTTCTTTTTCTGGGCACGACGATCTGTTAGGATGGGTAAACATTCTTTGTTGCAGATACTTGCTCATGAACATGTGTGTCTGCTCAAAACCCACAGAGCCCACCTGTTGTTTATAATGCAACAGGGCCAAGTGGACCATAGTTGCAGTTTCTTGGAGAGAGAGTGCATGAGCAGCAGTTTGAACCATGTCAATACACTCAAGCCCTTGATCACAATTACTTGTGACTTAATGCTACCATAACCATTGATGGCATCCTAACTGTTCTGCATACTCAGTTTCACTCACAATGCTTGGGTCAACCGTTACTATAGTTTCCTAACATTTTCCAATGGTACCACATGCTTTGATCGCCTCTCCAAGTCAATAACATCAAGAATTCACCTCTCTAACAAATTGACCACAGTGAGATTCGAATCCAGATCTCAAGGTCAGAAAGCGAATATTTCTAACCATTAGGTCATTCATATATATATATATATATATATATACACACACACTTTAATATAAATATATAATTTGTTACTTATCTGATTATTACATTCAGCACACAGCCTCTATTTTCATAGACAAGCCTTTTTGTAATTGTTTGATCCACTCATCAGGAGGTCGGCACCCTGTATTTCAATTTACTCTAGATTAAACATATTAGTAATATACCTGGATTACAGGAAATGATCACCTGTACAGTTCAATAATTGCACAGGTTCCAATATAAGGAGTGTATCAAGAATATTTGGGTCCCATATTAATACACTGTTTATCCTCCTTGGGAATTACAAAGGCCTGTACTCTTGCATGATTTAGATATTTAGGGCTGCAAATTTTACCTGAAGAAAAATACTTTTAAGATTTTCTATTCACACATTAAAAGAAAAGCATACAAAATTTTCAAAACTAAAAACAGAAATATAAATAACAATGCAAAAACTAAGCATATTATAATTTTTATTGGTTCATTGCACCTAAAAATTATATAACTACTGAACTTGAAAGTAATTCAACTAATTTTGTTATAAAAAAAACATCACAAACACTTCAAAATGTAATCGGTGCAAAACAACAGATTCAAATCAACAGTAGAAGTTTAACAAATAGAATGTAAACAATTCCTCAAAAAATACATTAGCAAAACAATTTAAAGTAAAAAAAATATATGAACATAAGTTAAACATACTCTATGCACTTGTTACATTGAAAACTTTTTACAATTTTGATTCTAAAAGTGTTTTAATAAGAATGTAACAAATTATTCAAATGAAAATGCATTGAAAGTTATGATTTATGAGTCTCCATGATTAATATATGAACTGGCTATTTCAATATATCTCCATTTCTTACTAAATTAATACTAAAACAATGTACAATAATTAAAAACCTGAGTGAAATTAGTTAATATCTAATTTCTGTAATGATGCAGTTAAATTTAATAATCATTTAGACCTTTAATGCAAAACTAGTGTTGTTTCAGTAATGTACATTTTGGTTTGTTTAAATAAAATTGTAACATGTCGAGCTAAATTTTTGAAAATTCTTATATATTTTCCACACACACACACACAACAAATAATGTAATTAAAAACAATAATGTTCATCACTATATTTTCCAAAAATATGTTCAACTTAGAAAAACATCAAAAACCTATTCAATAAGACTACCTTCAGCCTCAAGAATGGTTCTAGTGTATCTTTGGAAGCAACCACATACATATATCAACTGGTTCATGTTGGTAATCACATCTGTGATAAGCAATAGTTGTTGATCTCACACATTAGTAGTTTGATTCAAATCTGTAAAATTAGGAGGTCATGTGATCATGAAAGTTTTTGGCCAGGTACTGAGAGATCATATGTATCATATGGTGATGCAAGGACTGCCCAGCAGGAAACGCATGGCAAATCTCTCAATCTTGGGCTTCACTACCTTGTCTAGGACATCAGTTTAGGCAGTGGAACTGCTCTTAGGCCCTGCAGGAAGAGGTTGAACAGAATGACATAGACCTCATAGCTAATACTGCACCCTCCCAATACCATCATAGGTCCTGTAAACTTGATGAATATCACTGTTTGTATCACTATTGGGTATCTACAGAGCCACCTGTTGTTGCCAGCTGTTCAGCTGGCCACTTTCAAGAAGCTTTCTATGATGGCAAACAGTGCCAGGAGCATGGTGTACCTTTTCATTTCTTGTGTCAGATATTAATGCTCTCAGAGAAAAAAGAATGTTATAATTTGGCATATGCTGTATAATATTACCATAGGTTGTTTTTCTTTTATGGCTTGTTAAAGAGGTGTTTTCAAATATTTGGCACATCCTCTGTTTGTGTGTACAAATCTACAACAAAATACAGGGGGCAACATAAACAGTAGACAGGGCAAGTTTTCAGCTCCAAAATATCTTTTTTTACATAATAATATTGTCTCTACATTTTTGCAAGTGATGAACAAGAGCCTGACTACTTGTACTCACACCCTCTCTTTGGTCTACTTAATATTCAGCAAATGTTAATGAATTTTACATATGGAAGAACATAATAAAATACCTAGTTTATATGCACTTTCATGTCAGGCAGTATTTTGCTAGACTGCACATCAGCTTCTATCTATAACAAGTCAATGGATTATTGCTGGAAAGATTTAACCTCTACTTCTTGATGTATGTATATATGTGTATGTGTGTGCACACAAACACTGATGAAAATGTAATACCTATTCTAATTACAATAAATTTAATAGAAGCAGACAAAGCACACCAAAGTGAATGCAGAAGTTTCAGAGTCTCAAATTTAGCCTTTAACATAGTCTCTTTCCTTCTCAATTGTGGTATCCCATTTTTGAATGAGTGCATGTATACCTGTCTCATAGAAGTTTATTGACTGCTTTCTTAGTAATGTGCAAATTACCTCTTTCATCTCATTATCATTGAATATGCACTGTCCTCTGAGTGCCTTCTTCATAGGTCCAAAAATCTGAACTGTAGAGGGAATGAAGAGGTCCTTCATAGTCTGTTAGCATTATGATAACTAGCTCTGAACTACCAGACACCGGAACCAAGAGACTGCACTAAACTGTATACACTGTCATGGTTCAAAGTGTTTTGCAATGGCAATTCTTCTCTCATTTGTAACAAGAACATCAACCATTTTGGCCTTATCCATATTCATAGCAGTAACTGATGTGCTATTAAGGTCAGTTTCTTCTTTGTCTTTAGGATTGCCATTAACTCTACTCAATCACCTCTTTACCATGAAGTGCAGTATTTCCATAAATTATCATTAGCCTTTTGTAAATGTTTGCAGCACTTTCTTTTTAAATTTTTCTAACAGCTCTTTGTTTTTATGTGTACCTATAGGTGCAATGATTTTGAAATAGTAAGAAAAGAAAAGGCAACTCCTCAAATTTTTAATCTGGGTTTAGACACTTCGTGGTTTATAGCTAAAATAATTCTTAGGAATTCTAATACTAATAAAAATTCTAAATCTGTATACATTACTCACACAATGTGTTTGTATATAAACATTCACATGTACACTGTGAAATATGCAATTCAATGTTTTCATAATAAAATTCATATTAACCAACCAATGGTAAAATTTTCTGGGTATGCTGGGTATGATCAATATATCACATGAACTTTAGTTCATCATGTGTCAGCTTTAGCACAGATTAGGCTCAATAACAACTTGGCCATGTTTGAAGTAAGCAATGTTGGTAGTGACAGTTTGAGTGATGCTGAGGGTGGATATCCTGATTCTTGTTTCTGTATTTATTTATTTTTACCAACATTGCAGTCTAATTTCATTGCCAAACTCAAAACTCTGAATATCAGGTTTGAATGACTTCTTGAAGCTTTTCTATACATTCCGTAATGTTAATGGAGAATAGTAACCTGACCAACTTGAGGCTACCATATAATGTTGACAGAAGGCATATGCAACACCAAGTTTTGTAACAACTGTCAACAAGCCTCTTTTCCTGTGTCATTGTGGACTCTGCCTTTGGTCAATGTTCATTATGGCCCTACTAACATTACCTGCTATTATTGGTTTCCTGCTGCTGTGGATGACAAGGTTGTCTACAATATAACCAAGCATCAAGTGGACCCTGGAACTCTTTGGTTTTGACTTCAATCTTGTCTAAAAATTTCAATCACTGCAATTTAGCAGTATGAATGGGGCAACATTTAATGCAAAAATATATTAACCAACATTCATGCCTCACTCAGCTAATGTCAAATGGATTGTTTACACACTGGTTCCACACAAGATATTGGTTGAATGCTTTGCATCTCAATCTACAAATGTGAGTTGCATCATTGTTTCTGTGGAGTCCCCATTGACTAATATTGCCTACATCTCTGTTACTGCTTCTGCACTTGCTGTCTTCTGTGGCATGTCAATCTCACTGATGTCATTAGGAAAGATTTCAATGTGGTCAGTATTCCTTTCCAGCTGAAGCCAACTGGCTTGAAGCAGCGATAACATAACTTTCTTTTCATTTGCAAGGGTTGAGTGACTAATGTGGAGTGTTACTTGCTTGAACTTTCACAAATGCCAGTCTGATTGTGTCAGCCATCAGCCATTTTGTCCAAAAGGCTGAGGAGTATAAATTACTTAAATACTATTCACTGTTTAATGGATATGAATTTATGTTTGTTGCAGTGAAGGTGCCAACCAAAATGATCAAATTTATTCACCAAATAAGCTTCAACTGACATCAAACTGCCTGTCTATTCTATAGTCACAATCATCCATGGCAATACATTTACTGTTGTCTGTCAGGATTAATTTGAATATTATTGCTCAAATTTAGTTCATTAAAATGTTAGTTATTTTGTTACTTAAAAGATGTTTCTATGGCTTATTTTTTGCACTTTATTTTGGCTAACATCTATAATTACAGTCTTGTTATCATTAGTCTTACATCTTGAAAATGACTAAATCAATAGCTGAAAGCACATGAACAAAACTGGCAATTCTGACATTGACCTACATTTACTTATATGGAAACAGAAAAATGTCCTTATTAAAAAAAAAAATATTGATAATAGGAGGAGAGTGTTCAGTTTTACTATGCATTTTAACATTAAATTTTATTTATAAATAAATGCAAAAGATATAGGCCACAGAAACATTCCTCACATATATCTTTCAATAATTAATTTTAGATTAATATCTAGAGAGATAGGGACCATTCCACTAATTTCATTATTTACATTGTTCAGACAGTTGTCCTCTTTTTTATTGCCATATTCACAATGTTTCAGCTATTGTACACGCCAGCCTTCATTGGAATTTTGAACTGAACCATCCATCCAGATTATTCTAGTTCCATAGGTCATGCCTCTTCCTTTAGCTCAATCATCCAAGTTTTTGTTCACCACTGCTGTAATCAGGTATTAAACTCATTACTCTGGGTCAAATCACTGGATCCACCCAACATTTTTATCCACTAGGCCATGTTTCCTTAAGGGCACCAGTGTCTCAGTAATCATTTTTTTTTTTTACTGGAGCTCATATTGCAGTTTTGTTATTATTGCTTTTCTCTAGTACTCCATATGACTGGTCCTCATATTGTATTCATTTCTATGCTTGGCTAGCTTAGGAGATTTTTTTTTTTTAGCTTGGCATCATATGTACTACTTCCTTAAGTTTTAATATTTTCCAGTGATGTTCTCAGTCTATTATTTCAACCTCATCCCACAGGGGGTGGTGATCTCCCTTTTCTCTCCATATGTAGTCAGCTACACCTGATTTTTCTATTTTTCATTTTGTTATGGCTTGGTAATGTTCTTTTCTGTGGGGGGTTTTACTGGGAAGAGTTGACTGTGAAGGGTTGAAATTCCAATCACCTGAATACGGCCAGATCATACAATAGCCGAAACATTGTGAATATGGCAATAAACTTGAGGACAACAGTCCAAACAATATAAATAATTGCAATACTTCATCTCAGAAATATAGACACACTAATTTCATGTTTACCACATTTTGGGGGTAATAATCAGTTTTGCAGAATGTGGAGGAGGTATTGTCTTGTTTCAAGATTCATGGTTATGATCTGTTCCACTAAAAAAAATATCCTGTTCAAGAAGTTGGAATATTTTGCATTTATCTTAATACAATCATCATCTTTTATTGCTAACAATACTTGCACAAAATATTACTCCATCTTGCCCTGTTATTTTATAAACTGTGTTGGTTGACTATATCCATAAAGGATTGACCATCAGGTTTATTCAGTGTAGCTCTTCATCCATCACTAAAAATTACTTGAGAAATCGGTTTTCATGTATTTCATCCAATTGACATGTTTCACTTTGTTATGTCTATTTAACCTTTCGCACTCTACATTATTACTTCACTTTCCACTATATATGGTGGCTCCTCAAATACAAACTGTAGTAGCTTTGATCTTGATTTAAGTTGAGGCTTTTTTGCTGTTGCTATAGCAGGATGTGACAATACAATCATGAAATTTAAATATACTGTTATTTGGCAGTTGGAGTCAACTGCAATGGCAGGACAAATGCTTTCCTTGGTGACTGAAGTTGCCTAAAGAGTGTTTATGTTTAAAGGTGGTATGGATGCTTTTGTGTCCTTAATATTCTGCATCCTTCTCTCTATTTATGTAACACCAGCTTCTTAAAATATATTTTCTTGTTAGTCAATCAACTTTTCTTGCTTATTTCTTGTTAGTCAATCAACTTTTCTTGCTTATTTCTTGTTAGTCAATCAACTTTTCTTGCTTATTTCTTGTTAGTCAATCAACTTTTCTTGCTTATTTCTTGTTAGTCAATCAACTTTTCTTGCTTATTTCTTGTTAGTCAATCAACTTTTCTTGCTTATTTCTTGTTAGTCAATCAACTTTTCTTGCTTATTTCTTGTTAGTCAATCAACTTTTCTTGCTTATTTCTTGTTAGTCAATCAACTTTTCTTGCTTATTTCTTGTTCTTATCTTGCCTTTGTTTTCAATTTCTTTTTTGATTGGAAATGCAACAAATTTAAATTGTGTTTCCATCAGTCTATAACTTACAATATTTTGTTTCTCTTTTGAGGTTATAGCTTAAGGCCCATGGCAATCTTTATATATTTGAATCTGGACAATTGACTGACAGAATGGAAAACTGAATAGTGATGCATTTTATTTCAAGAATTCTTCAGATATAAGTTTTATAAGTGTGAAATGCCAGTTACAGTTTACATCAAAACATTGGGTTCAGGAATATTCATCAATTTAATTTTTAACATCTGATATATCTGTATTACAAACTCAGCCCATCTCATTGTTTTTTATTTTTATTATTTTAATAATCCTACATTGTATTTGTAGTAATTTTGTGAGGAAAGGTGATATATATGCTGTATGATCATGGACAATTTTACTGAAGTGGGTTCTGACATTAGTATACTTTCAATATATTTTTGCCTTAATAAATTTCTCTTTTTAATTAGAATTGTATTCTTCAAAAATTAATAACGAAAACAAACCTGAATCAGGAATGTACAAAATGCCTTTGAAATACATTAGCAAGATATTTAAAGAGACTGAATATAAGAGGGATCTTTTACAAAACAATATACTTACTTTATTAATTTTTAGTTGTAGTAGGCTTGACCACACTTTCAACTTAATGCAGTTTTTACTAAAATAAAACTAAATTTATTAAGACAAAAAATAACATGTTAGAAGGGCACTCATTTCATAAGTAAAGTTACGCACCGGATCCTACATCTGCTTTCTTCAGAAAATGACTACTAATGAAATATGAGATAATTAATAATAATTATAAAAATAAGTGATTTAAAAAGAAAGCTGAATGAGATGAATAGTTTCATTCTGAATCTATTTGATGTTACTATTTAAATGTAAATGTTGAGTCTCTATATCTTTGTTTTGATGTAAACAGGTGTTTGTTTTTGTTTTTTTAATCTCTCCTCCCTTTATTTAAGATTGTCTGAAGAGCCTTCTCAAAATAATCACTACAATTTTCTATCTTGTCATTCATTTTCTCCCCATTATTCTGATCTTTCATAATTGAACATAAAAAATAAATATGAATAACTGGTATATCTGTATGTATTAACAATATTCTAAACAACCCTTGAGTTGCATAATAAAACCTCTCATTATCATATTTGTAAATATTTCTAAAAGAAAAAAATGAATATAATAAGCTGAAATTCACAAGGTAATTTTCTTCTTCTTCATCTTATTATTATTATTTTTATTATGTGTTTTATTTATTTTTCCCCCCTGTCTCCATTCAGATGTCTTATTAATCAAATCCATTATCTACTCCACAAGAGTAGATTGCTCTCATTCCACTTTCCAGGCGAAGGGGATAATCCTGTTAGTTAATACTCGCCAGTCTTATTTAATGTGTGTTGTTTGCCTGTTTCTTCCATTTACTTTTCAGCACTACCAGTTGTCAGTTCAATTCCTGTGTCTGGTAGTGCAGCAAATTTATATACTTTGATTCAATGGAAAAAAACAGACAAGCAACAAAAGGTGAATAAGCCTGACTTTAACTAATATGAAATATTGCTTAAGCATGAAAAGTGGAATGAATAAAGGATTTGGTTCAATATTCTTTAGTTACAGAATACAATGGGACACTTGGAAAAGGTCAATGATGAGCATGCTGGTTCAATTAATAATTTCTCATCTCAAATGTAATTTATGTTGGAATTGTTATTATATAAACATTAGGAAATACACCATCTGTTGGTTAATTCCAATTTTATTGCAAAAACATTGGCTTGCATCATAAAATCTGAGTTTCTGTAAAAAATATATAAAATACTACAATGATGGGTAATTCCTTCAAAATTTTCAAATACATATGGGGAAATAAGTAAAATGTATCTGTGCATGACTTATATGACCACTAGTTTTTTGTGGATAGTTGAAAACTACATTTCTTATGCAAAATGGTCTTTAATTTTTTTATACTTTAATGTTTGATTTATAATCCTTAATATTTTTCATGATTTAAAATGTTTAGTTGTCTACTATTTGAATAGATCAGAATACAAGAAGAAAATAAAACTCCTTCTTTTTTTTCCTTTATCATGTGAATATTACATAATTATTGAAAATCTATTTTTAGATTTTAATGTATTTTGAGTTTTGATTTGAATAAACATATCAACAAAATTGTAAAACACTTAGACCAACTCTAAATGATAATTAAAAATTTAAATTTTCTTTCAGAAATCTGGCAAAAGTAAGCGAAATAAGAAAAAGAATAAAACTAATGATGCTAACTTTGTTGGTAAGCTCATCTTTTTTGTTTTAGCCTAAGTATTTTGCATGTAATATCCAATATTTATCTATGAAAGCATAAGTTACTGTTTCTTCACAAAGTAATGAAAGATGTCTTGGTTTTTCTTTTTAAGTTGTTACATAAAGTTCACTTCAGCTGCCTGTAATCTGTATTTTCTTTAATATTAATTTGGTTAGATGATGAATTAGATTCACATATCACCTCAAAATCTTTTGTTCATAAAAAAGAAAAATATTTTGATGGGTGTGGGCTGTAGGCTAAACAGGAGTAATAAAAACTGTAAATTTTTTTTACATTTTCTGCTGTTTATTCATGTTACCCTTTCTCTTTGACATATTTCCATTGTACTATATCTTTTTTTAAACACTTTCTTCAAAAATAAGTAAATAAAAACAATGCTGCACACTGAACAGATGTGTTCTAAAGAAAAATTGGAATCTTTAGTAATTCTTATCAAGATTGGTTGTAATCAAATGGAAGAATTATAATAAAGATAATTTGTCTGCAATAATTGCCTGACATGTCTCTTCCAGAAGATGTCTTCCTTCCTAAATCTGAATCTGATCTTGAAAATGGTGAGATGGATGAGGCTGAAAGAGAATTGGAAGAATTTAAAAGGTATAAACTAGAAATATATATTTTTATTTTCTTTTGAAGTTGGAGGTTAATTTTCTGATCTATTACTTTTTTAAAGGCATTATTAATCTTATGAAAGATTCAATGCCTCTGCATCTTGGTAACTTCTCTTGCTTTTCTTTTTGTTTGTTTTTGTTGTTTTTTTAGTTTTTTTTGTTTTTTGTTTATCATTTGCTCAGGTTCTGTCTGGACTCAACTCAACAAAAGAAAGATAAATTGCAAGTGAACGTGAACATGAACCTCAAGGACATTTTCAACAAGAAGAAAGGTGTCACCTGCAGCTGAAACGATCACTTATGACTGGCTGAGCATATTCTACCTGATGACTTGATCACTGGTTGGTGACTGGCTGGTTTGGTTAGTTGGTAGGGTTACAGGCTATTAAACATTGGTTGTTTAATCATTTGAGAAGTAGTAAAATTGTTCTAACATTACTACTGCCAGCCCCAATTAATGGTTAACTTAATGGTCCCAATTTTAAGAGAGGGCTACTGAGCTAAATGTTGATATTGAGACTGTTCTCATAACTTTTAGACACCAACAGCAGTGATAAAATTATTACTAAACAACAACTATATCTCAAGGTTTACTTGGGTCTCCATAAACCCTCCACCAACACCGTTGTCACTGAGAACCACCATCACTATTACCACTGTGTTGATGAATGGTTGTTTATAAGTATTTTTCAGGAAAGGGAAACTTTTAGAAATACAACACTGCATTCATTCAATGACTGTTTTCAGATTTTTTTTTGTTACCAAAACACTTGAAAAAAAATTACTGAAAATATAGTCCTGTGTAAAAGAAAATAATTGGATTCAGTTTTAAATGTCACTATTAAAGCTTTCTCTAGAAACCAAGACAAAAAGAAAATGCTTGTGTAAATCTCACTACCACAGAGTTGATTGGACAGTTGATCTGCAAATTGATGGTAGAGAGAAATGGTATAATAATTGTACAATAAATGAGGATTGGGGAAGAAAAGTATTAAAAAAAAAAAATAATAAAAATAAAAAAAAAAAACTCTTGAGAGAGAAAAAATGGCAGCTTTTACTAAATTTTTTTTCTTTCTCTTATTGAACTACTTCCCTTGAATAAAACCTGCTGTACTTTTTTTTTGTCTTCAAAAAAAAGGGAAAAGAACAGTTAGTTATAGCTCTTACCAAATATAATTTAAATTTCATTCTTGCACATGGCTCCCTGTTTAACAAACTTTACATATATATTTTTAAGCTTTTTAAAAAAAATAAAAGGTAAACTGTTTAACGCTCAAGCATATAATAATAGAGAAGATTAAATGATACTAGTTTGTAACTTTTTTATATTAAAAAGAAATTGTTGAGGGATTTCTTTTTTTTTTTATAAACAAAATACTTAGTTTTTACTTTATCTTAATTCCCCAGCAACTACACTGTGTGCCAAATTATTATCGAGATAACTTTTTTTTCTAATATTTCCAAATCCGTCCAATCAATTCACACAAAATTTTCACACAACGTTGGCAAAACTGACCTGCGCAATAACTGAATTTTTCGTACTGCTCTGCGCAATGTAAACAAACTGGCATCATATTTGTTATCAGCACGGTGATTTGAGAGTGTCAAATTATTAGAAAGGTTTAGTAAAATTCCCAGAATTGAGCAAACAAAATATTTATTAATGTTGCATGTGAATGTTTATGATCAAAAGAACCTAATAAATAAGATAATCAAACAAATAATAACAGATACAAACAAAGGCCCAGTTATAAACAAATTAATAGGGAATGTGCTTTCCCAGTTTTTAAATTACTTGAAGTCTACAATCCATAGAATTTGTTAATTGTAGGATGTCATCTGCTGTAATGCTGCGAGATATATCAAGAATTGCTTCCCACAACTCAGCGTTGCTCCTGAATTGTCGTCCGTTGGCATACAGTCTTTGCTTCATCATGCTCCAAAGGTTTTTGATTGGGTTCAAATCCGGAGCATTTGCTGGCCACTTCATTTTTCGAGGTCCATCGAAGCCTAACTGTTTCAAATATTCAGTAGTCTTGTGAGCAGCATGTGAGGGAGCATTATCTTGCATAAAAACAATTGCCCTTCTGAAGGCAAGTCTTTGCCTTTTCATCCACGGTTCAAAATCTCCTTCATAAATGCTATGTATGCGTCAGCATTCATTTTGACGCAATCTGGTACTCTCCATGAGCCCACTAATGTTTTTCCAATAATACCACCCCAGATCATTATGCCTCCACCGCCTTGTTGGCGTCTCAAACACTGATGGCGATTCTGTCCATTCATTACCCAGCCTTCGTACCATCTATCTGGACCATCAAGTGTTGCTCAAGTTTCATCTGTGAACAAAACTTTAGAGAAGTCAATCTTCATATTGTCCTCGGTCCCATTTCAATCGATTTTGAATGTGATTTCTCGTCAACAGAGGCTTCGATGCAGATTTGACTGTTGTTGCTATTTCCCTCAGATACCGACACCGAGTACTTTTAGACACAGTAGGATCCCCAATGCGACTGAAAAGCTCTTGACTGGTAAGTCCAGGGTCCTTTGTGGCCTCTCGTTTAAGTCGTGACATGAGACAACGTGAAATAACCTTCGGCTTGCCTTTATCTGCCCTTTGCCATACTTGTGTAGGGTCGGTGGTGAACTTTTTTTTTTGATGACACCTCCCTATCATTTTAAAAATTTCTAGGGTAGACTTACCTTTTGAGAGTTCTGAAGTGATAGTTTTCTTTTCAGCATCACTTAAACTGCTTTTACGACCCATCTTTTCACTAAAATCTTACACTTTTCTAATAATTTGGCACGCTCAAATCACCGTGCTGATAACAAATACGGTGCCAGTTTGTTTACATTGCGCAGATCAGTACGAAAATTTCAGTGATTGCGCAGGTCTGTGTTGCCAACATTGTGTGAAAATTTTGTGTGAATTGATTGGAGGGTTTTTGAAATATTAGGAAAAAAGTTATCTCGATAATAATTTGGCACGCAGTGTACATAAAAAGAATAATTTGACTTAAATTCATACAATGTTAGAATACTGTATTTAAAATACTTTTACACAAGAAAATTTAATCCAATGAAATTTCACAAAAGTTTAAATTTGTCATACATTTCATATCATCTGTGTCAACATTTTGTGAGAGACATTTGTACAAAGAAAAATATTTTTTTTTTAAAAAATTTTATACGTTTTTATTCTCAATACATTGACTTGTAAGATTCATGATACATGAAAAACAATTCACTTAAACATACTTGTGTTGACAGCGAGGGATATGGTAAAATAAGCTAATGGTTGCTTTAGCAAAGAATTAAAAAACATTTTAGTATCAAATAAACTGTGTTTTAAATAAAAACATGGTGGGGGTCCTCTTGCAAAAAAAATTGAATAACCAATAGCTGTTGCAAAGTTTTTAAAGTCAGACTTTAAACCCTCTAGTTGTGAACTCTTTCTTGAGTTCAGTTATCTGCTCTCTGTTGAGTGGTAGCATTGGAAGACGTGGAGGTCCTCCATGAAAACCAAACCATTCCATTGCTTGTTTGAGTCCTGCAACTCCATATTTCCTTGTCACCTGTATTGGAAAGTAATCTTTTAGTAAAATTTAAAGTATACAAGTAGATTACTATAATAAAGCAGAGGCACAATGTTACCAAAAAACACCCTTTTCCTTTAAAGTTGAAACTAAATTGTTAACTGTAATCTGCTTGATATTTACATAAATCATAGTATAATTAACAGATTTTTTTTTCTTTTAAGAGGTTGAAGGAACCAGTTAAAGAAAAGTTTGAGGTCAGTATATTTTGAAATTTAGCTTAACGTGTTTTCTAACATAGAAAATCAAGCCTAATTCTTGAATTTATTTTATCACTCGATTAACTGGCTATTTATATATGAAACCTGATAAATTTCCCTATAGAAAGTAAGTGGGTTGGATTGGTCCCTATTTGTTGCTGCTACTTTTAAATTTATCTTGGTTGATTGTTGAACTGCTACATAAATAATTGTGTAACTTCAAAATTGGAAAGAAACTAAGTGATTGTAAACAATAAATGTATGGCAAACATTCTACACCAGTTAAAGCAGTAAATTCCATATTCCTAAGAGAACGACTTCTACAAAAGGATTCCCAGGTTGGTATAGCCTCTTAAAATGTAGGTGTTTTGCATTCCTGTTAGCAAAAAGAAATATCAAAGAAAGATTTGGACAGGGAATTTAAGAAATTTTTTGGTCTATGAGGTTTTCTCCACAAATCAGGGCTTTGCAAAGAGTCAGTAATTTCCTGTGGAGGTGGCTGGGAGCCTCAGCAACACTGCTCTACATGGATGAAATAACAAGCAGACAGGACAGACCATGGAAGATTTGACTTCAATAGCAGTACAACAACAGTTGAGCTTTAGTAAACCTAAATACATCAAATTGCAAGCACAGGTTGCATGTGGGAATTCTTTCCTACTATTGTCTTCTATTTTTTGTATTTTTTCCAGCTAATGAATAGAAAATTCATAAAACTTACTGCTGTATTTGGAGCAATGAGCTTCTGTTGTAGTTCCAGGGCTTCCTCATGTTTTCCTTGTTCATAGAGGAGTTGAAGATCGCACAGCTCTTTGCCCATTGCATTAGCTAAAGCACAAATACCTCCAACACAACCTGCAGTTAGAAGAAAATTTTGTATCAAATCAACTGAAAAATATCAATTAAAAGAGAGGTATAAAATCATAATGTGAACTTTGCTACAAAGAGAATTAAAACAATTACCCATCATTAAAGCTGGATACAGGAAACCAGCTGATCCTGCTAAAATCTGGAAGTCTTTATTTTTGGTGGCAAACACCAAATTTCCAATTTTTGAAATCTGGAGAGAGAAAAAGTAGTCATTTTAAAGTTTGGTAACTAACTAATTGTTTTCTCTTTTTAATAGAAACATTTGGACATTTAAGTTTACATCAAAATTGATTTCTTTCCAGACTTTGCTTTTATCTATATTGCCTTATATGTGTGCGCGTGTGCACGCTTACATAAATAGGAATGAATCTGTGAAATGTATTGTCTAAACATCTAGTAGAACTGAATCAAAGAGTATTAGTAACTTACATCTCCTCCGCTGTCTTTCAATCCAACTATATTGGGATGATCTGCTAATTCCAAAATTACGTTTGGGTCCAAGTCTAATCCTGTGTTCACAGGTACGTTATACAACAAAATTGGAATAGGACTCTCATCAGCAATCTGGATAGAGAAAAATATCAGTTTAACTCTTGTCAAACACTCCTGAAAATTAAAAAAAAAATTTTATTTCAGATTTAAGAAGGAAAACCAACAAACAACTGCATAACAATAAATGCATGATTTTAATTAAAACTCTGATAATCTGACAATTTTAAAAGCTTTTACAATTAGCATAAATTATTTCTTAAAACTACATTATGTATAAGACGTAAGAGGTGTCTGTCATTTGCAGATGTCTCATGAAAGAATTTTTGAGATAAATCCCAAATTAAAAGAAAAGCAGGTTAAAATACCACAAGACACAATTGAGTGAGTGTAACTTTATTTTCTAGTTGGGACAAAGGATAGCATTTCATAAAACTTTACTGTCAATCAGCTCTTCATGTTTATCTGATAGTTAAACAATTTGTATTGGTTGACTTAGTATGGCACCTATGAAACTTGTATAGAGTAGTTACTCATCTTTTTAAAGCTTGAAGTAAATTTATATGAACAGTAACGATTTTTAAATAAATCCCAATCACTCCTTTTAACCATGATAATCCTAATAAAGATTAAACAGTCAAACACTTTTCAAGAAGAAATATAAACAAGGGAATAAATTTACCAGGCAGTTGTATAAGAACTGTATTTATTCACATTCCCACTGAAAATGGAATATAGCAGAAGATCATGTTTAAAATGGGAATCCCATGTTTATGGGACTGGTAACAAAATTTATCATTCTCCCTTGGCATTTCATATTGGGATAATATAAGCATTAACCTCCACCCTACCAATGCAATTGGAGAGAAGGCAGCCTAGTAGTGGGGTGCTCACTGGAACTAAGCACATAATTTATATCTAAACACAAATGGCTAAAGATTTTGAAAGGACTGAGTGAAACAGAAAAATTTAGCTCATTGGAAAAGGAGTTAATTTGTTGATACATGTGGTAGCCTTCTTAATATGAAAGGTTCCATAATACAATTTGTACCAATATGATAATCATCATTAAAAGTAATATTCACATTTTATCCATAAAACATCAATTTATCTTCTAATTTTACCCATGTGGGTGTTGAATATGCTAGTGATTCCTGAACTTATGAACAGAAGTATTATCAATTATTATTAGTCAAAAATTAATTTTGTAGTATGAAGCTACATTAAAAAAAAAAAAATCTATAAATATCTTTAAATCATTTCATTAATTTATCTCTTGAATTATTAGTTTGTTTATTTTTCATAAAGTTGTCCTTTGCCATTTGTATTCTACTGTTTCTGCTCAAATGGATTGGCATTAGTTGCAGGTTTTTCTTTGATACTCATCTAATTTCTTAATAAAATTTATTTAGAGTAAAATTGGAAAGACAACTCAGGATGGGAAGCTGGGTACCCTTTGATTTTTTTTTTTTTTTTTCCAGTGAACTCTATTTCCAAATTTAACATATCACAATGACAGTGGACAACAAAGAGTGTTTTGTATTTAAACAGCTAATTTTTGAATATGTACCCACTCTACATGACAAGTGTTTTTTTTTGTTACCCAGTCAAATGATGTACTTGAGTAAATGAAGCATGTTGATTCTGAATTTATTAAGAATATGTTCTAGCATGTCTGGTCTTTGAAATATGTGCATAAGAATCCACTTCAGCTGGAGCATGAGATTATTTTCCAGGTTGGATGTACAGAACTTTATTGGGCCCCAGAGCTGAAAACATACTAAAATATACATCTTGTATTCTCATCTTGGTGTTTTTTTTTTTTTGTTTTTTTTTTTTTTTAATATTTCTTTCTATCAAATCTGAGTGCTGAATTGATTGATCCTGCTGGAACCTCTCACTATAATCATCAATCAATCAATCAATCTGAGATGAAATTGAGGTATCAAGCCCAGTTCAACTTATCGTTCTGACAGATCAGATGAACATCCAAGGGCATGTGTCTTACTTTATTTCTGACATATTCAGAAAAGTATATTTTACACTCATTCTGTCATTTCTCACTCTTATGTCAGTTTCCTTTTTGAACATATGGGTAGGATAATTCTTAATATAGATTTGGAATCTGTGTACTTGATTTAGTAGAATACAGCATCATTTGTCTAGGTAGCAGACATGTGTAATTGATGGCAAATCAACATGTCTCAAAAACAATTTTTCATTGCTATGATCTCACCTTGAGAAAATGTGTCTTAAAACTTGCATTTGACATGGCTCCTTTATAGAATGAAGGGGTAATAACCAAAGCACAATTGGCTCCAGCTGAAGCCATCTTTCTTGTGAGTTCAACTGTGACAGCAGTGGCTTAAAGGAAAAAAAAATATAGATATTACCTATTTTGTAAAAAGACACTTTTTTTTATCATGAGTCTCCAAAGGAAATGTTTTAATGCCAGATATATAATAAATGATAAAAAAATTAAAAAATGTTAATGCACACAATGTATACCACTTTAGTATTCCCACTTCCTTGCAAAATGTGATAGCCAAAATCCTAGACATTTCACATTGTACTTGAATGAAAATGTGATTTTTGTCCCCCATGGCTCATAGATCAAGGAATAATTGCTATGTTCAAAGCTTACTACTTTGGGAAGATATTCAAAATCTTAAGTTGGGAGAACCCAGTTTTGTCATTGTTCACTAAGTTGTTGAAAGCAGTTGTCATGTTTGGTAACATAGCCTGCCGCAGTGCTTTGCAGAGTCCATGAACTGAAAATATTTTCAATTGCAACAACTGCCTCCACCCCACTTTACAAAATTCTACAAAACATTCACACTAAGAGTCTGAATGCTTTCCAAAGGTAAGTTTTAAATTTAGCAATTGCACCTTGGGTAGCATTCATTCAGAGGGAAGAAAATCTTGTGGTGGGCTGTTGATTTTTCTGGAGGGGAAATAAAGCTTGTTCAGGAAGTCACTCCAGTCAAGAAAACCTTATTTTTATTTTTATTAATGAATGAAGAAAATGTCAAAGAACACAGAATCGCACTGAATGCAGTTTAAAAATAATGTTTCTAAATTGAAAGAATATACAATACAACTGAACAGGAAAAAAAAAAAAAAACCTTTCAAAGCTCATACTAACTTCAATTTAGATTTTAGTATAAAAGTACAATTTAAGAATTCTCATTGACCTAATTTTGCTACCTTAGAGCAAAGACATTGTCAAAATCTTTCTCTTTAAGCTGTTCTTACCTACCAATTTCAAATAATCAGTTGAAAATTATACAATCGATCAGCACAAATGAGAAGTTTTTAAAATGAGCAGTATTTTTCATCTGAAAATTAGAAAAGGTCAAATTCAATTCAAATATAAATTTCCAAAAATGAATCCTATAAGCAAATTCTGCCAAGTGGTAAAAATAAAAATTTATGCTACCAATATCAGATAGAAGTTATAGGTAGTGAATTATTGATCTTTGTAAGCAGTTTTTTTTTTTTTTTTTTAACTTATCAGCAGGCTACTCTATAACTTAAATTTTGATCAATTAATTTACTAAAGAGATGATAAAGAATTGGATCAATACAAGCTTTAATGTAAAGTGTCAATTTTCACTGATATATTCCTAGATATGTATATGTGTCACTGTTTAATTCAAAAAGTGGAAATAGTTTGTTACTGCTTTGTAAGCTTAGATATAAAGTATCCTCAGAAGTTTGTTAAAATCTGACATTCACTTTTAGAAAATAAGCAGATATCAGTTGACTAATAATATATTAGATACTGTTCAGTTCTATATTTGGGGGAAGTCACTGAACATAATTTGAGGCCAAAATTAGCTTCATATAATATATATATATATATATGAAAATAAATTAAAAAGTTTCAAAATTGTTAAATTGCAAAATTAATTTAAGTCAGCAGAAATTTAATGATTTTATTAAATGAGTAATACAATAATTTATTTCTGGTTATAAATAATTTAAGAAATTTTACAAGCAAAATAGATACTTTTATTAAGTAAATGAATGAAATATACCACTACATTATTCTAAAATCTATAAACTTTTTTTTTTTTTTTTTTATAGATAATCAAATGCTGATTTGATAACATGAACAGTTAATCTAATTAAGTTAATATTTATCACATTCTATCAAGAGAAAACAGAATGGAATATTGTCTTACCTACAAGCATATTGCTAAATGCTCAAGATTTACCTTAACCCAACTGAATCAGGTTATGACACAAGGCTGGTTTTTAATGTGGAAACACTTGGGCTGCTGGTCAGAGCTTGTCATAGCTTGTCACACTACTGCTACATAACGGGTATCATGCAATGGGTGGGAGATACAAAGGAGAAGAGAAAGCCGCCGAAACAGAACAGATACTATAACCACAGCATCTCTGACAAGAAAAAACTCCCTTTGCCAATCCTTTCATTAGCAAATAAATCATTAAATATTAAAGCGGCAATAACTAATTTACCTTTGTTCTGCAATGAGGTTGGTTAATACATATTGAGTATCTACTTGCATCTAAAACAAAGAAATGGGTTTTTCTCAGTTTCATCAAAAAAATATGCATGTCAAATACAAAGGAAACTACTTACATTCACAACCTGATCCAGCAATAATGAGCTTATCATTTGCCAAATGTGCAATCCGTCGCACCAAATCAATGCGTTCTGATGTGTTCAAATATACATACTCACCATTGGATCCTTGGACAACATAACCTAGAAATTTAATAAAAAGAATATGTGTTTGGTTTTTACTACATACACACACATTACAGATATCAACACCAGATGCTTGTATTCAACAGCAATTTTCAGGCCATTCAACCATGAAACAGATTTGCCATCTAGTGTTGATACCCATGTTTAAACTAATATTTACATATGCTCTGTCCCTAATGTTGAATATTTTTCTCTCATAATTGTCATTATTTCTACTTTATGCCATATTATTGTTGCATTTTATTTCAACTGCTAATGTAAGCCATGTTTGTGAAATGGGAAGTAAAATAGTATCCAATGAAGCTTGAATTTGGATCTGCCATTTCATGATCATCTGGCTCACTTGAGGTAGAGAAGTGAGTGGTGAAACAGTACCAGTCTAGTTTTTCTACCACTTGCTTTTCATTGCTTACAAAGCATAGGAGGCACAATTTTTTTTTTAAAGTACACTGTATTTAGATGGATAACAGGTTTTTTTTTCTGATTTATTTCTTAGAAAAATGTGCTACTATTGTACAAAAGTAGACCACCCACTGGTATGTTAAATTTAACATTAATTCATGTTAGTCATAAGTTTTAGATTTTACAATTTTTGTTAAGAAAATATTTAATTCTAAATTATATACCAGTGAAAAGGGGTGAAGAAAAATGTTTTCAAAATAGTCTGTACATGTGTGCACAGGTTCACTTCTGTACAATAGTAACAAATATAGCTTTGTTAAAATTAGTATAATTTGAAAGTTGCAGCAAGGCAGTCTATGTATGTCTGTCAACTAGTCAGGATCATCAAATCTATGCAAATTCCACATTTCTTTCCTTAGTTGTATAGTATGTGCTTCAATAGGGCTACATATAATTTTGAATTCAGAGTTGTCCTTAGACTGGTTGCCAACAAAGGCTACAGATCCCAGACTGATCTATTTAACCCATAGTTGCAAGTTTTTGAAATCAAAGTTGTCCTAGACGAGTTGCTACCAAATTATATAGGACCCTGTCTGTCTTACTATTTACTCATAGCTGAGGGGAGAAGGGATGGATTCATACTTTACCCAAGGGTATGACTTGAATCCTGTTAATATACAATTACAATAGAGAATGAGTTGTCATAATAGCAAACTACTTTTTTGTCAAGAGAAATGGTAGACCATAAAGAAGAAAGTAGAAAAGACAACTTTTCTAAGAAAACAACATCAACTATTGAGATGAAGAAACTTGCTACAAAATGAACATCTTGAAAATAATCATCTTTCCATGAATACACTGATAACAATAACATCTTTTCAAATATTAACCCATTGTTAATCCTTGGAATAAATTTGTTAAACTCATGTAGTATCCACATTTTTGTCCCATTTATGCTGTTTTTCTCAAAGGTATTACCGTTTCTGTATTATTTACTTTTTTTTCCACTTGCCTTCCTGTATGATCACTGAAGTTAAGCTTAGATGGGTGACCGCTTGAGAATACCAGGCGCTGTAAGCTTGGATGTGTAAGTGGTAATGAATAATTAATTGGAGATCTGGGTTTTAAGTCCAGTTGGGTTTGTTTTTATTCTCTTACGTACCTCTTCTCCTAGCTATGGGTTAAGACTTGTATCACTAAATCATTATTTAAAAAAAAAAAAAAATTTCATACAATCTAAAAATATTTCCTGGCTTTAAATAACCTGCAAATGGTTGATAAGGCATAGAAAACGAATTAATCTTGCTTCCTGCAAAGTACTAACATTATTACTCATTCACTATAGTCATGAGTTCCTAGTAATTACTTTGCTCTTGTACAGTGAACATTTAGGTAAGTAAAAAAAAAAATGCAGCTTTTATAATCAATTATAAAATGTAAAGATAATGATGTCAATATTTGAATTTTAAAATGCAAAGTAGTATTTATTTTCGGACAAAAAAAAAACAAAAAAACACAAACTTTTCTACAGCTTCATTGCCCGCTACGATCACTTTTTCCATTAAAGAAAAATTCAAAATCAAACGTAATTTTTTTGACATTAGCTTAGATTTTTGCATGAAAAAGTTTATGAGCAAAACAAAGGTTCAAAGTTTTCTCAAGAAACGAAATAACACCCATTAGAAATTAAGGACTTTAAATAAGCTGATGAATAAAATAAATTAAGAAGTTTAAAGATAATAAACAAACTTACCTTTAAAAGGAATTTCGTTCCAGCGTTTCATATTTTTTGATAGTTTTTCAAAATCAATCGAACCTTTGGAAGTAAAAGGTGTAGTGATTGGAGGGAAAATGCCTCGTAAGTCAAGTTTTTTAGTTTGTTTGGTAGATATTTCCCTTGAAAAGCAACCAACGCCAACAGAAGAACGAAAGCCGAAGAAATTTCGACGGAAACAAAATCGAAGTAAAGACATTTTTTAAGAGCCACTAAAGAAAAATAAAAATTAAATTTAAAAGCTTCACTCTACCATCGAAGATATTATTTTTGTTTCTCAACCGGTGTAAAGTTAAATACTGTCGCTTATGTAAATTTCCCTACGTGATTTTATTGTGGTTCGAGATTGGCCTAAATTATTCGGGCTTTAAACATGCATGCACAATGTCACCTCATTTCTATTTATTTATTTATTTATTTTTGTAAAGAGCTATTCTGGGTCACTAGTAAGTTACGCAGGAAGGAGACAATGGCAGTAATATCAGATTCCAAGCTTTTTAAAAATGTTATCTCTGGTGAATGCCAACAAATTTTCATTTTTCTTTTTTTTTTTTTGCAACCAGACCGTTGTTGATCAAACAATAATGTTGCGTCTGACATGAGAGAAAGAGAAGTGGATTCATAATTTTGACTTTTGAGTAGTAATTACATTACAATGATTTGAATTTTGAAGGAGCCTCCAGCACGTCTTTTGAGAAAAACTCGCAGTTTGCTGTTCCCCTGGATAGTTATTTGTTGCAGGTGCCGGATTTTTTTTTTTTTTTTTTTTGAGTTTGATGAATAGAAGAAAACTAAAGGACTACAATTTCACCTCCTCTTTTCCCCACCATCTATTAAGTATTGCGTGGCTTCTTCATAAACAAAAAATAAATAAATTTGTGCCTATTTTTTTATATTCAATCTATCACACACATTTACATTGTTATAAAAAGAGATGAATCATTATACTAACTAAAAAGTTAAAAACGCATGTTATTTTGAAAAAAATTAATATTGTGAAAGGAGTTTCTTATGGGTAAATGAGTGATGACTTGCTAAAATAAATAACATTGATAAGCAACATTATCTGTTCCTCACCTTTAAACTCGTGGCACTTTGGCCTATTCTTAAGAAAATTGACAAATAGGTTATCTAAGCCAAAGTGCTCGTGATAATGCATAAAGAGATTACCATAGAAATCAAGAGAATTGCTATAAAGTGTTCTGAATTATTACAGGTAACAAAAAAGTATTAGATTAGTTTACTTTTGCTTAGTCACTTCCAGCAATAAACTCATCATTAGATTTGTGTCTGGTTCATCTTCAGACATCAGTTGAAGAAATGGAGTAAGAAAGTGTAAATTTTATTGGTTGATGCTTTTTTTTTTTCCCCCAATGTGGCTTCAAGAGAAACATTCCTTGAAGCAATCCAAAACGAGAAACATATCCACTAATTTACCTATTAATCCTGTACCTTTTTTTTTTTTTTTTTTTTTTTTTTTTACATAGCTGAGCAAGAAAATGCGCTGTTCTGAACAGGAACTAGTGTAGTGAGGTATATTCCTTTATCCCATTTTAGAGACTTACAGGAACACTCAGACTATGCTTTAAGAAAGTGTAAATGGCTGATGATGCTTTTTTTTTCATGTGGCTTCAAGGGAAACATTCCTTGAAACAATCCAAAACGATTTAAACATAAAAATGTTGACAAACAAATGAGAAATAGCATTTCTTTCATTTTAACTTTAGTCTGCAAAAATTTAAATGCAATCAATATTTATTTAGTGTTCTCCTGATTACTTTTTTTCTCTTACTGCTCATTATTAATGTTTCTGTTCCTAATTCTTCCATGCCAAGTAACCCCCTGTGTTTTAGTGACTTTAACTGTCTTGTATGGGGTGATAGAGATTAGAAAAAGAAAAAAAAGGGCCTTTTCATTGTTTACTGTTTAGACTGTTCATACACAATACAGATAAAAAAAAATTCTGCTGTAGATTAATGATCTGAGTAGTCATGAAAAGCAATTAAAATGAAGATATTCATAAACAATGAATAATGGTTCAAAAAGGAAGCAGTGGTTTCGTGTACATTTTTTTGAAAGCTTTAAAAGCAAAAGCATGAATCAAGGACATCTCGACATGACACGTCACGTCACTCTTATCTGATAATAGCTGAAATAAGCAAGTTCACTTCTGCCTCTATCAATACAAACAAAATTATCAACAATTATTTTATAATCCTTTAGCCATGCAAGTTTAAAAAGAATTATTTCTTATGTTCT
The DNA here is from genome assembly GCA_963932145.1 of Acanthosepion lycidas. NCBI lineage: Eukaryota > Metazoa > Mollusca > Cephalopoda > Sepiida > Sepiidae > Acanthosepion > Acanthosepion lycidas. The sequence goes on along the minus strand of OZ010577.1, from coordinate 98,991,347 downwards.
CACTTTATAGACATTGTCAGCATCTTTAAGGCTTTTATCCTTGGGTTTAACAAAGTTTACACACTTCAAGTTAAGACCAGTTTTGTTTGTCTGTTGATTTGTACCCTCAAATATGATTTTTCTTATTGAATATAATCAAAATTAGACAGACTGCTAAGCAAAGGGAACTTTGCTTTTTTTTTATTTAAAAATTTTTTTTTTTTTTTTGTATCAATGCATTGATAACTTTGGATAGTGCATGATTTCTGAAGTCATGATTCTCTTTACCACTATAGCCAAACCTGTAAAACTCATTACTGGAGAAGTGAAAGCTATTTTTTATTTGTAGGGAGAGGAAAAGGAATGGAAAATTTTGTCAGTTATTTCACATGCAAAGGAGAATACAGGAAAGGTTGATTAAATTAGTTTGCTTTTTAATTTGATCATAGAACTGATGAATTTTGGAAAGATTCAGAATTGAAACAAGTTTTCCAACCCAATTTGTTAATTATTAGGTTGGTGCAAAAATAATGACGTAATAATGTCGTTTTTTTAACTTCAAAAAACGACATTATTATGTCATTATTTTTGCACCAACCTAATACATAGATCATGAATTTGCAGGAACCGCCACCTCTCACAATCACGAATTCCATAACCCTTAAGGTTTAAGGGGCACCAGTCAATCAAGACAGCCTGACAGAGCCCAACCCTTTCCAGGCTGGTTTGAATTCAGCTTTCCTTCACCTAGACTGGTTGCCAACCAAGGTTCTAGGACAGAATCTGTTCTGCTATTTATCTATAGCTGGATGGAAAAGGTGGATTCATATCTTTCCTAAGGGTATTAGCACATAAGTGAATGTAATGAACTTGACTGGAATTCAAACTTGACTCTCTGATTCCTTAATTCAAGCTGCAATCCATTACTCCACCATGCTTCTTACTTTATTCAATAAAAATGTGAAAAACATGTCAACATCATGTAGAGTTTTCAGTTTCAAATTTTATGGCCTTCCTTTCAAATCCTTCCCAAATTACAAGACAGCAACTTATTTTGAATATTCATTTGAAAATTGAAAAAGCTGCAAAAAAACAGTTTTCAAGATATGAATCAATAAGTAAGTGAGAGTGCTGAGGGATCAAATTAAATTAAGTAAACAAAATATTTGGAGTTTTGAGATCTCAAGTTCTATTTCAAATGTCATATTGATGAGGCTTACAACTTATAACCAGTGAAGCAAGTTTAAAACTAGCTCTATTCTACCACAAATAAGCAGTACTAAAATCTTGATGTCAGTTTAAAATAAAGACAACATTGTAAGAGTACAGCCTATTGTAAATATCCAATTCATAGTTTTAAAGTGAGTCTTAAAAATGTATTATTTCAGAAGTTAAAAAGGTGTTTGAAAAGTTCCATTATAAAGCTTATGACATGAAATAAATATCAGTTTCAAGATAATCAGTCTGTCTGATAAAACAATTGAATGACTGGCTATAATTTATAAATTTAAGATTTCACTAACTTACTGCATAATTTTTTACAAATTAAATCCCCTTCTCAGTAGAATGCAATGTTGAGCCAGGTCAGTACCTAGATGGGTGACCACTTGGAAATACCATGTGTTGTGAAGGTGGTTCAGTGGATAATGGCTTGGAATTGATAATTGAAGAGCTGAGTTCCAATTCTGGTTGGGTTTGTTATAGCCACTTATGCCAAATATCCTCAGGAAAGGGTATGAATCCACCTTTTCTCCACCTTGTATCAGTAAATCATAATTATCTCAAAAAAAAAAAACCAAAAAAACTTAGAATCTGAAAATATATTCTGGTTTTAAATAACTTACAAAGATTTGATAAGCCATAGAAAACAAATTGATCAACAAAAAAAAAAAAAAATCTTATCTAATCAGATCTTGTTTCATCAATTTTATATTTATTAGTTTTAGTGTAAGATTAGCTGGCCTTCCTAAAACACTCACTGACAATTGCAGTGCACTAAAGTTAATTGTAATTATAACTTCAACAGATAAATGTTACTAGATATGTGTCCATAAACATATAGAAAGACAAAAAGCATTATTTCTATTTGAAGGGAACATAAAGAAAATTATTCCAGTAAAATTTCATTTAATTACCAGAGAAAAAAAAAAGCGACATTAAAAGAGTAAACAATTTATTGTTTTTATTTTGATTTATGTGAAATAAATCAAAATTAACTTTAATTTTCTCTTTAGAACCATGCCTAGGATAAGTACCAGCATTCCAAACTGATTATGGTTATGAGTAACAATTATTGATTTCTTCCAAAGAAAAGAAAAAAAACACAAAAAATTAAGTTTTTGGTTATAAAATTAGTTCTCGAAAGACAGTGTGTGTAAAAAGTCACAAAAAACATTATAATGGTTTTCTGCACATAAATTTATTTTAGAACAGACAATTTTAGAAAAGAAATTGCAAGAAAGAAGGGAAAAATTTCTGTGTGGTTTCCTTAAAAGTATATCCGTTTTGCATCTGCTGGAATCTGTTCAATGGGGCAATATGGGCACTTGACTCTGGAACGAGAAAGGAATGCCGATACTGTACTGTTTGAACAAAAACAGCACAACAGGCATTTAGCAAACAGTTAGTACATGGATTTTTCATATGGACATTTTGTAGTTTGTGTATGTGTATGTATTTTTTTTCCTATTCCAATCTAAACTGGGGCTGCAAGACAGTCAATCAGTAAAACATTTTTGTAAGAATAGAGAAGTGCATATCATGCAATCTTAAAAATAGATAAATATTTTAGAAATACATTCATATAACCAAATTCTAAGTAAAAAAACAAAAATACTTGATAGAACTAGATTCAAGCACAACACTGGTAACACTAACTATTGAGGAAAGCTGATCAACTCATAAAAAATAGGGAAAATATTTTTTGTGATTAATTTTTGCTGATTAGTATTCATTATATCTTACTCTACCTCTGACACTTACCAGAACTGAAAGATATTGATTTTTTTTTTTTTTTTTAACCGTTTTAGAAACAGGATCCTGTTCATAATATCTCTCTCTCTCACACAAACACACGTGTGTGTGTGTGTAAAATCAATCCTTGATTTTTTTTTTTAAAGAGTTATCTTTACCATGTTTTTATTTACAAATGTCAAATTTGTAACTGTCATTGATAACGCCAACAAACATAATACAGTTATCAATGATAGCAGAGTTTCAAGTTTGACATTTGTAAATAAAAACAACGTAAAGATAAGTCTTTAAAAAATATCATGTATTGATTTGACACTGTATTTATGTTATGAACAGGAGCCACATTTTGTAGATTAAAAAAAAGTCAATATTTTTTGATGCAGTCAAGCATTGCCAGTAAAAGAAGATCAAACGAGTGCAAATCAACAAAAATTAGGGATAAAAAAATTTTCTCTATTAGTTTTCCCTCAGTAGTGCCCAAATTCACCAGGAGGAACTAACTCTTTCATAAATTATTTTAGAGAAACAATTATAGAAAATTTAAATTTCAGCTTAAGCAAATCATTCCTCATTCTGTTCAATTTCAGATATATAATAGCCATCACACAATTTGAATATGCTAGTCAGCTAAATTAGCCTGAAATGACAAAATTATAAATATTGCATTAAGTTGAAAAATTTAAGTAGTTTTTACTTGCTATAACTTTTCTAGTTTGAGAGCTTTCTGGTTTGTCATGTTTATTAAAATATTTAGATATTTCTGGGTCATTATAATTAGGTTTAGAAAACAAATGTCAAATTATGTCAAATTCTTTTTTCTTTTTTTTTTTTAGGTAAGATTTCAATCCTTATATCTTAATGTTCTTGCTATTATTTGACCATGATGTTTGAATTCAATAATAAAGAAAATGGGGTTAAAATGTGACTAAAGAGGACAAAATAAACACTCTTGCAATATAGATTTTTCCTCCCTTTTCATTGTTGCTTTTAAAGATAATCCAAGAGAGAAAACAAATAAATGAACACAAAATGTGTTAATTTGTAAAGATTTTTATGAAAGAAAAACTAATGTCTACAGAGGAAAAGAAAGGGATTTAGGCAAGGAAGCATTTAATAAAAAATGTGAGGGTAAAAAGAAATACATAAACCAGACACAGTGACATATTTAATGTATATAATATTAAGTAAATATCACATTAAAACTCAGTTCTTGCTATTTAAATAAAATGACTTTAAGCAAAGACTTAAATTAAGTGCTTTTAGATAATTGGAAAACATTTAAACAGTTTGCTGCATTTATTGTTTAATCTCACACCTCAAAACTATCTTTTCAAACTTAGCAATAAAAGCTCTTAGATCAGCTGAGAAAAAAGTTATTTAAATTTGGTATATTGAATATTTGACACACCAAACTACAAATGTCTTTTTTTTTTTAAACAGAAAAAGAGAAAAAAACAATATGGTTTTATAGACACACAAAGAAATAGTACTTATATTGAGATACCATATTGTCTTTTAATATTAAAACTACTACTAGACAATTTCATATTTTACCAGATATTTTATATTTTTTAAATATAAAATAAGTTTTGTAATGACAAATAAAAAGAAATATGGAGAGAAGAACAAAATAGGAAAAATCTTGAACTATTTTACACTTGTAAATGTTTCAAAGCAAAACCGTTTTATGCAGTAAAATCTGTAAGAAGTTGCAATATGGTATTCTTTAAGCTTTTAATGCTAGATTGTTTTATGTGTTAAACACTAAACTACTTTTAGGATCTGTTTATATTTCTGGAATGAGATATTGTAACTATTTATACTATTTACATTGTTTGGATTGTTGTGCACATCTACGTTGGCATATTCGCAATGTTTTAGCCGTTATATGCTCTGGCCTTCTGGTGGTTGGAATGATATATGGCCCATATGTTCTGGCCTTTTCAGGTGATTGGAAAGATATATGGCCCAGTGGATAAAAGCATTGGTTGAATCCAGTGACTTGACCCAAAGAGTTGTGAGTTCAATACCTGGCTACAGCTGAGGTGAACAAAAACTTGAGGAGTTGAGTTAAAGGGAGATAACTGATACTGAAAGATCCAGAAGAGGCATGGTCCATGGAACAAAAACAATCTACCCTGGTGGATGAAATAAAGGGTCCAGTTCAAAATTCCAAGCACATGAAGAAGGCTGGAGCATACAATGACCAAAGGTTGTGAATATGGTAACAAAGATGAGGACAACAGTCCAAACAATTTAAATAGTGTAAATAGCTACTTTTATGATAAATATGCAACTTATTTAATTTTGTCCAAATCCTTTCTACTGTAAAGAATGTAATCAAAACATATATATTAGATACTTTTTATAATTACTTAATAGTAGGTAGAAAGTGTAGAATTTTATCAGATAAGCAATCATTAATGTTTTATTTAAACTTACAAATAAACATGCATAAAATTATTAGTATGGTATAGAATCTGCTTTAAGGATGCAATATCTGGTCATTGAAATTAAAATGGAAAAAACACTTGACAAACTTTGGATTATATTCAATTTCTTTACATAATTATGTATGTATGTACACAACAAATTAAAATGCTGGTGACAATCTGATATTTAAAAAGGAAATATAATAAAACACCAACAGGCAAATCTAAAAAAACAATCAAGTAGAACTTTAAAGTTACCTAGAAAAGAAAATCTGTATTTAGTGAAATAATCAAGTGTGAAAGATGAAATTGCAAAAAACGTCTCCCTCTCCCTGCTCACAGTTTTTGTATTAGGTTGGTGCAAAAATAATGACGTAATAATGTCGTATTTTGACATTTTTTAACGTCAAAAAAACGATATTATTACGTCATTATTTTTGCACCAACCTAATATTTCTGTCCACTTGAACAGGATGAAGAGATTTAATTTCTTATAAAAATGGGAGATGTTTAAGCCAAGAGTAGAGCTAGCATCTCATTCATTTCCAATTCTCTGAAATTTCTTTCAGACAGATGACATGAGTGATGCAAGGGACAGGTTGGCTGTAAGAAAACAGCTCATCTACCAAGAGAGACACACTGTATGAGTAGACATTGAATGGCAGTCAACTATCAATGATTGTTGATTGTCTAGCATAAGAGGCACAACAAATGAGTTTTTGAATTGCATAAAAATGACAGAGCACTATATCTCTGCCAGCTGAAACTCTACTAAATATAGTAACATTAAAACTTACATTACTAATTGCTATTACCGTTTTATAAATCACTTAAGAGATATTATTATTAGGTTGATGCAAAAATAATGACGTAATAATGTCGTTTTTTGACGTATTTTTTAACGTCAAAAAACGACATTATTTTTGCACCAACCTAATAATTACAATGTACACCTTTTCTAAAAGTTTCTATTATTTCAATAAACAAATCTCTGAGCTTTATCCGGAGAAGGATAAAAAGTTTGCTTGTTTCATGATGTACTTTTAATAAATTTTATAACTACACATTTTAACATCCTCAAAATGACTACTTGGACATTTTTTTTTAGTCACCTGGGATTCAACTGTAGAATTATTTCAATAATTCAGAAATAAAAAAAAATTGAATTTGGTTTCTTAGGGTCATGCTCTATTGATAAAATTAGAAATTTGCCAACTAGTTACAAATTCTATTTTTGGTTAAATGTTTATTCCAAATAGCAAATTTGATATTGTTAAGCCTGTTATTAAAGACTTTTCTCTTGATATCAAACTCAATAAACCTAGGAGAATAACTAGCATTCTTTCTGTAAAGATAAAAATTAACCACATAAAACTCAATGGTTACCCTATGTTAACTTACAAAACAAAAATTGGAATTTCTTTAGTAAATATATTGAAATTTAATGTCTGATTAAGGTGAAATATATCATTAAACATGTTTTTATTACGTTTGTAATAAGTTTTAACATTCTAATTTAAATAAATACTATTGTTTTTTTTGGATAGCCACCATTTGTTTCCAAGCATTCATCTAACACTAAATCTGCTGTGCAACCCCAATGTTTGCAGCCATTCTAGAAAGTGCATTGAATTGAAATCAGTTTTACAAGATGTAATACTTTACTCTTTAGTAGCAACTGTAAATTCATCAAATTATTAAAAGTTAAAAAATTGTCTTTCCCTAGATTATACCATCCATAGTGAAAAAGATGAGAGAAGCGATTTTATTAATTACTATGAATAATTTCCACAGAAAGGGAGTGTGAGAGAGGAATATCAGGAAGATAAAAAGGAGAAAAAAAATTAATTTTTTTCCTTTTTACATTTCTAATTGACAGATAAACATATGATAGTGAACAATGACAGTCAAATCTGTTCTTGTATAAATTAATTAAACAGAGAAATTGGGAAGAAGTATTTACCCCGCCCACATAAAAACATATGGATTTTATTTTGAATCTAAATTATTGCAAGTAAATGTTGCTAGCAGTAAAAAAAATAAATCATAAAGTTGGAAACTTAGAAATATTACCTAACAAATTTAATAATTAGGTTTTCTAAAAAAAACAAACTTTTTAAACAAATTATTAATCTGGAAAAGAAGTCAGAGGAAAAAAAAAAACAAAGTGGTTGCCACTCTTGGACAATTTGATTATTTATCAAGAGCAAAGAAAATGGGAACCTAAATAAAAGCCAAATATTTACAAGAATACTTACTTTGTGCCATTAGTCAATTTATTAAGGGCATCTTGGGAAATGACGTGGCCACAAATCAGTCGCATTGGGGGATTGCTGTCACTGCTCTGTTGTCGTAGGATGGGGCAGGCAAAAATTGAATGATAATGATAATCACTTCCCAAATCAATTTCAACCTAGAGTAAAAAAATTATAAGTTGTTATTAGGAAAGAAAAATAAATCAACTTTAGTAATCAGAAAATAACATTGTTACATATTTCATCTACATATCTTTTAGATACATGAAGAACTGAATATTTTATGAAAACTTATTAATGACAGAACCACAAGTATTTCACCAATCTTTTAATCAAAATTTTTTCGAAAACATTTTTATTATATTTTAGTAGTAAATTGTATAATGAAAGCATTTTTTGCTAAACGTATATGGGAGTCATACATGGAAATTGGCTAACATAACCAAACTAGTACCAATTATTCTCAGCACTTGATTTGATTATTTAAGGTATAGTGACTAACAACTCCTGTGTAATAAAATATTAATTATTCTCAAATAAAATCTCCATTTGATTGCTATCAATCTCAAAGGTTCTACTTGATTGTGAATCATCATTCAATGAAAAATCTTCACAAACCACTTTTGCCATAGTCAACCATTCAAGAAAAAAAATTTATCTTATCAAAATCTGTTTGGTAAGTTTTCCTTTTGTTTTTATTCATATATATTATAATTTTATTCATTGTCAGAATGTTCAGCAAACAACAAAAATACTTAATATTCATAATATTAATAAAGAAATAAGAATAAAGGCAAGCAGGATCTTGAAAATGGAAACTGATCATCAGCCTGTACCGAATAGAATAAATGATGGAATGAAATTAAACAAGAAATCACTATATATATATATATATATATATATATATATATATAAGAAACTATATAAAAATATATTTTTTTACTTCATCAGTTTATTGATAGATTGTACTCTATCAGAGCTGCTTTTCCTGTAGAAGCAGCTTTATTTAGTATTTTTTTAAATAACTGCAGACCAATTTATTTATTCTCTATATAGAGAAAAATTTAAAAAAATGGTCCTAAATAGCTTTGAGATCATTTTAACTAATATGTGTGTGCGTGTGTATTTACCTTTATATATTCTTTAATGACATTTGGAATTAGAATTACAACGCTAGAACTGATTAAATACTTTGCAGCAACAGATACACTTATCTGAATATGAAGCCTGAAACAGAAGATTCTATATAAATAACAGGTTCATACTGGGGGGGGGGGTGACAAATACTTACTGGCAATTCATCTTTTGCTGTCCATACACTCGTACAATGACGTTGTTGCATTACTTGTCGAATACTGAGTAAAGGTGGAAGTGCAATGCACCCAGCACGCATGCTATTAAGAAAAGAAACAAAAAGGCGCATAAAATTAATATTTTCTGTATATACAGAGTGAACTGAAATTATATTTTTCTAATACCAATAAAGTTATTCCTTGCATTGCAGTGGTTATTTTCTATTGCATTTGTACTTGCACTATAACAAAGAATTTGTTAAAATATTATAAAGATAAGATGATGCCTACAAAAGGCAACAACTGGCATAAAAGTATAAGATGAAAAAGATGGGTTTGGATTTTGAGTAATAAAATTATTTTAACTTTTGGTTCAGAGATCTCAGAAATTAAAAAGATTAAAAGCGTGATGTAAACTGAAGTAAAAGGAAATTTTAACAATATTTATGTCGATAACTCATTCCACCAATCATGCAGAGAATAAAAGAATTAAAGTCTGTTTGTAAAAATGGTGTAATGCTAATAGTAAAAGAATTCTAAGTAATATGGAGTACACAATAAAAAGGGACAAGTTGTTATTAAAGCTAAATAATAAAGAATTCATTTTGCAATGATTTTACTTTTGGGACCTTACTCAAAATAGAAGCATTTACTTTTAGTTTAGTGTTTATTTAATTGTTATTTTTATGAAGAAGATATATGAAAAAAAATTACCTGACTGTAAGGGGACTTTCCACAGAGAGTCCCATTAATGCACAGGCATCTCGAGTGAAGACATCACAAATCTCTGCCCAATAAATAGGATCAAGTAAATAGGCATATGGTGACTTTTCAATGTCTTGGTGTAAATACAATAGACTTCCCATAAGTACTTGTAAATCTGAAAGTATGAAAACATATGAATTCAATTGCATTTGCATGTAACTATATGGTTTCTTAGTATTTATAGCAGCCTTAAAGTAGCAACAAGATACTTAATAATAAATAAATTATAAAGGTAGTTGCTTTAGTAAAAAAAAAAAAAATGTTTAAAATCAATCTGCAGTACATGTGCACTTTTAACTTTTATATTTGATGTCCTGTTAGTATTTTTTCCATAAACAGTAAAAATCCTAAGAATATATTTTTTTTAAATTTGTAACATATAAGGAAAAGATCACATAAGCTGATCTTTTGTTCAGATTATTTTGAATTAAAGGAAAAAGGTAAAACAATTAAAGAGTGAAAAAGAGAAAATAAAGAGACTTACCTTTTGCATGTTGACTAGCAAAAGGTGCAAATTTCTTTGAATAGGTGAGTGCCACATTCTGTTTGCTTTGCCCTTGACGTATCAAACTAATGAACTGCAGACGATGTAACTTAAATTCTAATGAACTGTTTTGGGCCATTAATTTTGTACGGTTTGCTTCTGCCCATCTAAATAATAAACATTAAAAAAAAAAAACTTTTCATTTATGATTACATTAAGCAAAAAAGAAGCAGATAACTTCAAAGAGGATATAACAATTGAAAAGAAAAACAAAAATATAGCATTAATAGTCAAAGACAATCAAGGAATGGATCCATTATCAAAACAGTTAACTTTTACACTCTGTATATGACTTAATTTGCTGTACAGTAAGTTTACCCTGCCACTGAAGGTGACCGATTCCTGAACAATAGTGTGTTTGAATTTTATAGTTGTGTTGTCATATCCTGCTATGGCAACAGGAAACAACTTTAAGTGGAATTAACCATAAGGATACTGCAATTGAGAGGGCTTGAAAAAGAATACAGTGAAAAGGGAAGTAATATTAATAATGCAGTGTGTTAAAGGATAAAGCTATGATAACGGAAAATTTTTTCATAAACATTTTGAAATGAGCACATAACACAAATTTTAAGTTTATAGAGAAGTTAGTCTGTAATGCTATTAGAGATAATAACTCCACAAGCTGTCAGAAAGCACAAGATGCTATTTAGACTACCGTACCATTATGGTAAAACTTTCTTTGCTTATACTAAGTAAGAATCTACATTATACTTGTTATGAAGTACAGTAATCGCTGGAATAGATGTTGTCAGGTCAACAGATGGTAGCTTGACTGGCATTCACTGTGGTACTTTGCTTTTATAGCATGATCTCATTTACATAAAATACTACACGCCTTATGCCTTTTGTTGATCTTTGACTTCTTTCTTGGGAATCTAAATTGTCTTTCTTGGTGTGTATCCTCATTTTTTTTTTTTTTATAGGGGACTTAGGTCAGAGTTCACTTTCCTTTTCCAACTCCCTTAGATTTCTGATCATTATCATCCATAGATTGTTCAGTTTCACTTCTGGATTCATTAGTCCCCTCTTCCCCTTCATGTTTTTCACCTTCAGATTCTTTGTCTATTTCTATATCATCAGGTTCCATTCTGCATCTGAATTGATCCACATAGGCCAGTACATTTTGCCCATTTTTCATTAGTATTGCTGTGTCCTTTCTGTACTACAAAGTTCATGTTCTCTGGATTAAATTCTTTGTCTTTTTTATACCATACACTTTCAATTGTTGAAAATGACATTGTTATGGGAGCTCTAAACTGTCTATCCTTTAATGTGGAGGGACTTTGTGGTCTGTTGCCATGTGGAATTGTCCTATAACTTAACAGTAATCTTGGTAAGTAACTCTTTATATTATCATTAGATGGAGAAAATGCTTTTAGTCTCATTTTCATAGTCTGAACCATTCTTTCTGCAATTCCATTCAACTGTGGGTGGTAGAGTGGTGTTTTATACAGGACGCATCCAATATGCTTTAACCATGAACACAGACTTTCCTTGAAAAATTCTGGCATGTTTTACATAGTCTTCTACATCTCAAGGATATCCTGGCCACTATGCTTGTTATTTTAATCTCATTTGTGTCACTGTTATACTACAATGTACATCATCACGTACACCTTTTATTACTTCTTTTCTTAAACTTTGTGGGGGGTATTATACTATCTCCATTGCATATTATGCCTTTCTCTACAGTTATGCCTTGATGCCTTGATTCTTTGTAGGGTCTTTCTGACATTGAACAATTTCTCCATGTTTCTTTTTATTCTGTCTGAAATTCTACTTAACACTGGATCTTGTATGGTTTCCATTCTGAGATGATTTAGAGATAACACATCTGTTTCAACCCAGTGCAGTATTTTATCTTCTGAATTTTCTAATTTTTTTACTGTTGGAAATTAGTCTGGATTATGCATCCACATGTGGAATAGTGTTTTCCCATGCTGTGGCATTCTGCTTTTATAGCAGTATCTCATTTACATACAATACTATCACAATACATATTAAAACCTATTTCAGTATAACATTGGTAACCAAACATTTAATTTCTATTCCAGTTATTCTTTCATTTCTCAGCTAACCTTAAAATAGTTTATTTTGAACTTTTTGCAATAGAGAAAGTGAAAGAGAATTTAAACAAAAATTAAGATTTTGAAATTTGTAATATATTTAAAATACTGGTTAAAAATTAGCAAATCAGTCTGGGTTAAACAATATATATATATATATATATATATATATATATATATATATATATAAAGTGACTACTAACTTTAGAGCTGGTTCCAAATTTTTTTCCTTTAATGCTTCCAAAATGCGATGCAATTCTAAAAATGGCTCTTTTCTGCTCTCTTCCAAATTGAGATCTGCTTCCTGTAGTGAAAGAAAATCAACAGCTTACTAACAAAGAAGACTTAGAAAATTACTAAATACATCAGATAACTAAAGACAAGATTTAAGAAAAAAATATTTAAAACATTTACTTGAAATTACATTAAAAACAAAATTTCAACCAAGAAATTTTGTAAAGTAAATAAAAAAAAAAATGTATATAAACAAAATAAAATAGATAATCTTTAACCTGAGACTAAATTCATTGTAAATTTAATTTAATCTTAAAATTTCCTTAAGAAATGTTCTCCTGTTCTCTCTATAATAAATACTTTGCTACTTGTTTGAAATCCATTTTTTGTAGTTCCAGTCTTTAAGAACTCAGTTGAACAGTCTGATCTTTCTAACTATTGGCCTCTTTTTGGTAAAATACTAGAGGTTCTAGTCAACTCAGAATTGGTTAAGTATCTCACCTTGCAGGGTTTTCCTTCAGACAAGCAATATGGCTTTCATTTTTCTAGGTCAACTGCTGATGTGGTAATGATTATTGCTGAAAGAGGCTGTCAAGCTTTAGATAAGAATGGTAAAGCTTGGGATGTTACTTTGAATATCTCAAAGGCATTTGACAAGATTTGGTATGCTGGTTTTTTCACAAGCTGACACGTTATTGTATTTCTGGACAAATCTTTGATTTGACTCAATCTTTCTTATCAAATCACAAAACAAAAGTTGTCTTGAATGGTCACTCTTCTAGATTTTTTTGCATTAATGTAGGTGTCCCCCAAGGCTATAATTTTCAACAACCTCCCTGATGTGATCATTTCTCAACTTGATATCTTTAATCAATATCTTAAGGTCAAATTAGCAGCTGATTTAAAAAAAATTACCTATAATCTGCTGTAAACTGGAGGAAGAAATAGCTTGTTAATTTTAATGCCTTCAAAACGAAACTGTTCTCTTAATTGTTTTAGAGAACCTTTTTTGCATTCCATCAGGATGGCTGATGCTAACCCACAGGAGAATTAGCTATTGTGATTTCTCGGGCTAACATTTTTCTCTGACATGAAGTGGAAAGATTATACTGAATCAATTGCTAAGTCTGCTGTTAGTAAAGTAAGTTCAATGTATTGTGCTAGACAATATTTCTCACTTGAATATATCTTACACATTCATATATATCTTACCATTCATCCATGCATTGAATATTGCTGTCATATCTGGTCTGGTGCTTCTATTATGTATTTAGATATTCTTGATAAAGTTCAAAGGAGAATGACTATAATGGTATTGGGCCTGACCTGACATCTTGCTTTCAGTCACTTTCCCATTGTCATAACATATCTTCCCTATGCTGTTTCCATAAATACTTCCATTGTAATTGTTCTGAAGGGCTTTGGTACCTTGACATGAATTTAAGTGCAGTACTAGATTGGCAGCTAGGTCTCATCATTTTACAGTTGAAATCACTAGATGTAACTATAAGTTCTATGCTAACAGTTTCTTCTCTTGCATTTCTTGCTTGTGGAACTCTCTTCTGGCCTATTGCTTTCCAGTCAACTTTGATCTTCAAAAATCTAAATGAAATGTCAATTGTTATTTTCTGTTTTCTTAATTCCTGTTCTTTTATTGTTCTTTCTCTGCAATAAGTTTTTCTTTTCCTTATATTCTTTCACACGCTTCTTAGTAGCTTTATTGCCTTGCTTGGAATGAAATAATAATAATAATAAAAAAATCTAATTTTCTTTGAGAAAAAGTAAAAAGCCATTAAAATAGAAAAGAAAAGGTAGTTTCTTCAGCTTTCTTACTTCATTTAGGGCTTCAGCTATATCTAACATGCCTTGTCGTAAAAAATGTTCACACACAACTTTGTTCAAAATTTTCTGCTTTTCATCCCCTTCAAAAGCACCAGCTGTTGTTATTGAACTGAAATCAGATTTGAAATTCTGAAAATAGAAAATAAAAATATTATTCTAGAAATATTGAAGTATTTATTCTGATAAGTATTTATCTGAACCATATTGTCACAATAGAATTGATTGCATGATTTTATATATATATATATATATATATATATATATATATATATGTATGTATATAAAATATATATATATATATTTTTTTTTAAATAAAAAGGATAGTTTGAATTTTAGCCTAAAAATTAATTTAGTTTATGAAATTTTGCTCATTGTAATTCACTATTTCTTATGCTTTCAAAGTTAAAAAAATGCTTAAAGATATCAATCAATCTTCATTTATAAAAATAAAAAATATTTCTGTAAATACTTACAGAAATATTTTTTATGCTTTTATATAGTTTAAAGAGAAGTGCAGAGTTAATTTAATGGATTATTAGTATGGAAAATGGAATAGGTGAATAGAATTCAAATTCTGTCTGAAAGAGTTTATATTGAAACCAAAGCAATTCCCTAGAGAAAAGTATGAATTCACATCTAATAAATTAGGTGAGGTGCGATCAGTCTTTGTTGCTGTTACCATATAATCCAATACAACTTGTCATTAACAGAGCAGATGGCCAACCATTAAGTTACCTATATTGACCTCAGCAATGACATAATGACATGATTTTTATTGAACACATAAAACAAAGAGCAGATAATTTGACAATTATAAAATCTAAAAAGAAATCAGCATACTGTGAGGAAAACATTCCCTAAATGTAATGAAAATAGTTTTATCATCAAAATCTTTATGTTATTAAATGGAAGGGTCAAAGTATTTTTTGAATATTTAATTAAATTTTTCACTCCTTTTTAGGATATTTGAAATTTTACTTGTGTAAGCAGTTGTACTAACTTTTAGCATAGCAAATTTTAGCTTCTTTTGTGGTGACAGACATTTGGAAATTCTTGCAAAAATCAAATAATTGTCAGAATTTAATGAAATTTTCATGACTTATTCACAAATAAATGAAATTATTTTTTAAATATTTTTTATTAGAAAATTTTGGTAGAAATATTTGTTTTTTTTTTACATGTTTCAGCCCATTAATTAGCTTTATGAAAACTTGAGAAATTCAACATAAGTTTTAGTGACTATATTAGTTAAAAGTAGAATTCTTTGAAGAATTTAAAATCACCAATTTTTTTTTTTTTTTTCCAAATCAGACACTGTCTTACTGAAAATCTGTTCTGAATCAAAAAAATAAAAAATACAATAAAACTAAGATCTTATTTAATTAGAGAATCAATTCAATGAAAAATGAATTTTTACAAGATTTGTTGTCATTTTTTTTAAAGTTTTAAACTGAATAATTAATGAAGATTTAAATCTTTTAAAATTCAGTTCCAATGTAATAACTCTTAGAAAATACTGTTACTAAGTAAAACTATATTTACTAATCATATATTGTAAAGCACATTACAGTCTGACAATCCCAAATATTTTTAAAAGAATTTCGAATTGTTTTTGTATGTGTATACATGTGCAGAATTTTTTAAATATGGATGTATAAAATGATAAAGCTATCATTAAAAGGTCACCTATTTTATGGGTTGTCCCCCCTTATAAACTTTATTGTCTGATCCACCATACTTAACTGTGAAGATGTTTAGTGGTCAATCGGCTGTCAATAAATCAATTAGCACATCAGAAAAAATGATCTCTATAGTTAAGAATGCTTGTATACAAAATCTTATGCTATAAGTAATATTTTTCTCAAATCAGATTAGTTTCTCTTTAA